>JAPYXD010000467.1:612500-1117508 GCA_030998225.1 Diplolepis rosae
GATTCCCCGTTACCCGTTACAACCATGGTAGGCGCAGAACCTACCATCGACAGTTGATAAGGCAGACATTTGAAAGATTCGTCGCCGGTACGAGACCGTGCGATCAGTACATATTTATTCAGAGTCACCAAGGTAAACGGTGGACGAGCAGAACCCGCCACCGATTGGTTTTGATCTAATAAAAGCGTTCCTTCCATCTCTGGTCGGAACTCTGGTTTGCATGTATTAGCTCTAGAATTACCACAGTTATCCAAGTAAATGTGGGTACGATCTAAGGAACCATAACTGATTTAATGAGCCATTCGCGGTTACACCTTAATTCGGCATGCACTGAGACATGCATGGCTTAATATTTGAGACAAGCATATGACTACTGGCAGGATCAACCAGGGAGCTTCGTTAAGTATCTTAAAACTCAAAGAAGAGCTCCGTCAAACACTGTAAGATCTTTGGTCTTATCAGTGGAGACTGTTTCATTTTTAAGGGCTTTAAAGCGTTCAACAGATAATTGTTAGTGCATTTTGCATTCACAATATATCGACGGATAGCACCGCCCTTTTACATTGGTGCTTAACCCTGTTAAAAGCATTCAAACGTTCTCTCTGGGATAACATATTAAAATGTGTACCCGACGTTAGACTTTGTTAAAAAGTTCGTCCTGGTGTGTACAATGACACTCTTCGTTTTATTATTAAAATAATATACACTTTTCGCTCGGAATCGTGCGAGTCGATGCTCAGTTTATTATAAACCGTTGAAAATCTATACAAAATAAATGAAAAGATCACAGCGTAAACGCCCAAGGCGCTTGCCACGTATAGAGTCATTCGGTCTTAGACACCGACTCGTGGCAATGCTGTGCTTACATAGATCCGAAACCCAAAAAAGGACGTACGGCGACCAATGGTTTTTAACATGTATTCAAATGGGACAAAACCTCCAAATTTCATACAAAGCTGATACGGAATGCTGACACTTAGAAAAAAAAATGAAAAAATATAAAAGACAATCGAACATTACTTGATCATATTATTTCAGAGTACGATAAATTGGCGTATTACTTGGCCGATTTATTTCAATCAAACTGCGAAAGGCTCGCGCATTACTTGGCCAATTCTGAACAGTGCGAAAGTCCGAAGAGCTCGCGTATTACTTGGCCACTTTATTTCAATCAAACTGCGAAAGGCTCGCGCATTACTTGGCCACTTTATTTCAATCAAACTGCGAAAGGCTCGCGCATTACTTGGCCAATTCTAAACAGTGCGAAAGTCTGAAGAGCTCGCGTATTACTTGGCCACTTTATTTCAATCAATCTGTGAAAGGCTCGCGCAATAGTTGGCCAATTCTGAACAGTGCGAAAGTGCGAAGAGCTCGCGTATTACTTGGCCACTTTATTTCAATCAAACTGCGAAAGGCTCGCGCGTTCGTGTTACAATTTCATACCATCACCATCAATTTTAATCGAGATCAAAAATCAGCTTAAGCAATTTTTAAATAGTATGCCTTTTCATTTGTATATGTTAATGAAATTCATGTAAAACGAGGAGTTGTCCGCCGTGTTTATAAGTATTCAACGGGGTTTAGAGTCAAGTTCCTCATTTTCCGGGCCTCCGACAAACCCGACCCAGTCTGTCTGCTCTGAGCGATGTGTACGAATGTGTTTAAGTCAGAATCTTTAAAACAGGGGCGTCCGCAACCAGAGTACCTCTCTTGCGAATGCCGTGAAGGTTGGATAGACATTTTTGGAGACAAGAGTTCTCGCTTTTTCCAGCCATCCACCTTCTTTAGGAAGAAGATCGAATAGTGCCTCCCGCTGTGGTATGTATTCTGGGCACTCAAGTATAATGTGTTCTACTGTGTCTATTTGACCACATTCGCATTTGTCGTCATCGGACAAGCCTCGCTCGTAGATCTTAGACTTTATTTGTCCATGACCAGAAAGCAATTGCGATGTGTAGTGGTCTGGGATGAGCTATTTGCTTTTAAGCCTATCTGCTATGTTGGCAAAGAATACCTTGGTCGCTGATCCGTTGGGTGTTGCCGACCAGGCTTCTTGCCACATGCTCCTTAGTTTGTTGTAGATGATCTTTTTGGATTCATCGTTTATTTCAGAGTCCCTAATCGTGAGGCCTCCTACTTGAATTTTATTTTTCTTTCTGAGATTGTACCTAGCGCAATGCTCGACCAGAAGCAGATCAACCGGGGGTGCTGCTGCCAGCACGCAGAGTTCCTCCCAGGAGACCGAGCGATATGCTTTGTTCACCGTCAAGAGGGACTGTTTCTGCGCTCTCTGGATAGACTCCCGGTTTCGTCCGTTCAATAGATCCGACCATCCAGCCGCAGCATATGCAGCAATTGGTGCAATGATTCCCTTGTACAGGGTGAAGAGGGCCCTCTCTTTTAGGCCCCACGTACTCCTGGCTACTCTAGCTAGCTCATTAAACATTTTGATAAGCTACGAGTTTACGTACTCACAGTGGGGTGCATGCTCATGTTTCTGCCCAGCATGAGCCCCAGGTACTTCACACAAGCCTTCATTTTTATTGTAGTATTACCTATGGCAATCTTTGGTGGTCTGTTCGACAGGTTCGAAGGCCAATAACGAACGTTATTTCTGCCTTTGCGCTTTTTGCAGTGACTGGTACCATGCTTCATCATGATCATCTCAGTTTTTCCTGCTGATAGCTGCAGCTTAGCGAACCCGCACCAAGTCTCTAGAGTGTTAACAACTTCCTGGCCTCTGTCTTCCAGTTCTTTCCTTGTGTTTCCACTAACTAGAACCAGCAGGTCGTCAGCATAAGCTACCATATTGTCTTCCCCCACGATGTGGGTGAGGATCCTGAGGACCTCGGCAAACATAATGTTCCAGCACACTGGTCCGAGCACAGACCACTGTGGGCAACCTTTACTGACGGTTTTGGAGACCATGTCTCTTCTGAATTTAATAGAAACTTTTCTATTTTCAAAGTAATCTGTCAGAACGTTAAAGATGTTCTTTGGACAGTTCCTATGCTTTAATCCGTTCAATACGAGCGGCCACCAGACGTTGTCAAAGGCACCTGTAGTTCTATTATGGCATCCTCTGTGGACATACCCTGCCTGAAGCCAAACTGTCTGTTCGATAGCATCACAGGGCTGCAGACCGTTCTTTGTAGCCGCCCAAGAAGAACACGTTCAAACACCTTCCCTATTGCTGAGAGAAGGCATAGAGGCCTGTAAGACCTCACCTCCTCCTGGTTTTTATCTTCTCCTTTAAGAAGTACGCTAATCGAGCCCTCCTTCCAAGGTTTCGGAAAAATGCCAAATCGCAAGCACCCGTTGAAGAGACGGACGAGCTCTCCACCCAGTTGCGGCATAGCCCATTTCAACATCCAGACTTCCACTCTGTCAGGTCCCGGTGCCTTGCCGCTTTTCAGACGCTTGATGATCTTAGGTACTTCAGTGAATGTGACGTCCGAATCATCCTCCGTTTCAGGAGCTGTTCTAATAGACAATCTGATGGCAGCGTGCACCGCTCCCTCATTACAGAGCTGGTCGTCGGGCACCAGATGGTCGAGAAACTCTTTTGCCGTCTCCTCCATTGTGCTAGTGTGTCTGTTTTTCGTTCGAAGGGTAGCCAGGACCTTTTCTGTTCGAAGGCGCTTTGTCTGATGTTTATAGACAAAGCCCCAAGGCCCAGCGTTTCCTACCTCGGTGCCGAACTTAGCCCAACTTTTGGTTTTTGCTTTCATTATTTCCGATCGATATTTTAGCCAGTGCGCTCTGCATGTCAGCTTTGCCTGGCATTTATGCTCAGGTTTGGCTCTCTGCATTTTGCGCCTCAGTCTATATGCTTGCCTCTTAAACCAGGTGAGCCTAGACTTCCACCAAGGATTGCTCTTTTTGTGAGCCGTCCTCTTCGGCATCGAGGCCTCGCACGCATCAATCATTCCCTTGCTGAGAGCACTTGCCATTCGTTCAACGTCCTCTCCACTTTCAATGGGCATGTGTTTTATTTTCTGTTCAAACAGACTCTTGATTTGACCATCTAGGATCTTCAGATCAGCTCTAGCGAAGCAGAGCCTCCCCGAGGCCCAGGTCTCCTCTGAGTCCTCACTGGCCTCGAATTCGATGGAAAGGTCAATGACTCAATAAACGAGCGCCCCCTCGTTCCACTAAACGTCGCCTCGCCACCACGGTTCAGCACGTGCAGATCGTGCTCGACAATGAAGTCTGGATCCCCAGATGCTGGACTTAGCATTAGCGTCTGCACAGATCAGCACTTTGCTGCCCCGTAGTTCACGCAAGGCGCGAGCAAGATGCTCTAAGTGTTTTGAGGTTGCGTCCGAGTATTGGAAGTAGGCTGATATTGCGTAGAAGGACACAGCTAGGCTGTGCACCTCCACGCATACCATGTGCCTATTGCTCAGATTGTCGAGCTGGGTCACGCCAGTCCGTCCGTTGTAGGCTAGGACAGCAGCGCGGGGATCACCACATCCTTGCGGGACTGCCTTGCGTACTGCAAGTCCAAGTCCGACGAGGGCACCGCAAGATCCAGAATAAGGCTCGTGCACGAGACCAATGCGCTCCTCGCGAAGAAGGCAGCTCGGCTCCTGCGAAACAACCCTGGCGCCCTGCATGTTCAGTTGAACAATTCGCAGGGAAGTGGTACTATGCTCTCTCACGCGAGAGGTCAGGAGGAGAGGCCACCAGCCCCACTCCAGCGAGTGCTTGATTCGCCAAGATCTTCAGGGCAGATGCCTCGCAGGTGGTTTCCACCACCACGGCTCCGCCCTGCGCCCGGCGAACCCCGCACACGAGGATTCCATCCCTAGCCGGACTGAGTACCTGCATAAGCGCCCGCTTTGTCGCGTCGCTGTCGCCGGACCCCTGAGCACTGGAGATAGGCCGTATCTGCACGGAGTGCATGGCCGGCCGTGACGGACCGTGCACGGGACGTGAGGCCCCCCGGTGGTCCCGTTGACCCGTTGAGACGGGCCCCCGGTTACCACCGCGAGGCTGACCAGCACCCGGCCCAGCAGAGGCCCGCCCCTGCCCTCCATGCTTGCTGTTCTTCTTATTTACGACCCGGACGAAGCCGTCGTCCGGTGCTGCCCTCGCAACTTCCTTTGGCGCGCCCGAAGTTGTCGCGCCGTGGGTCTGAGCCCCCGCTGCGCTTACACGACTAGCTGCAGCAGTTTTAACAGGCACCGGTCCAGCCCTCACAGTCACCTTAGTGACTGGGGGGGTCGGAGCGGCGCCAGTACGGCCAGATGACGATTTCAGCATGTCCGAGTAGGACTGCTTACTTTCGATCACCCGGCCGCCTGCCAGCCCATCAGAAGCAGCAGCAGGTGGACGCTTCGTCAGCTCCACCACGCGACCCTCCAGCCGCGCGTTACGAAGGAGCAGGTCGCCGACGATACCGCTCATCTCACTAAACTTGGCGGTGATAGCCGCCATTTGCCATTTGTTAATCTTTTTTGTTTCATCGAGGCAAAAGGCGGTCATCTCCCGCGTCAGCTCGTCTGCCCTCCTCCTCAAGGTATCTAGAGGAGGAGTACAAGGGTCCGCCGAAGGCGGCGCAACAACCGACCCTCCGTTGGCCAGTGCAGGCGCACCCGCAGGCCCAGTCACGCCAGGGGTGGGGGCAGGCGCGATGGTTATGCGCCTCTTCTTCCCACCCTCCGTGCCGGAATCCCCGTCCTCCGAGGAAGGAGACGACGTTGGGGGGTTAGCAGATCTAAACTGCTTCCCCCCCCTAGACTTGCGTTTTAGCACAAGCCCTGTCGCACCCCTCCTCGGGAACCTCGGGATCTCCGGAACCTCCATTGGCTCCACCTCAGTGGAAACCAGGGGACGAGAGGTCGAGGCAGCCGGTGTGGAAGCACCAGGACGCGCGCCCGACGCGCCATTATCGACTACCGATGATTCACGACGTGCGTCACCATCCATAATGTCGCACCATATAGCACTGATCGTGCTGCTACGCGAAACCTGCGTAGCAGGCGTACCGCACCCTGAACCGGTCGAAGAAGCACTGGCGGGAGATACGCGCGGCAACCCCTGCTCCGGAGACCCCGGAGCACCAGCGGCCACCTCACGTTGTCGAAGGCGCCCGTGATGTCAAAGAGAACCGAGAGCACGAGTCGTTCGTCGCGCCCCCGGAGGATTCTCCTGACATCACATAGGGCGTCCTCCGTCGAACGGTTTTTCGTGAAACCGAACTGCTGCCCCAAGATCCTGCCCGGGCTCAGTACAGTCCTCCTCAGCCTCACCAGAAGAAGCCTTTCAAAGACTTTGCCCAGGGCCGAGAGAAGGCACACCGGTCTGTAGGAACGCACGCACGCCCTGTCCTTGTCAGGGCCCTTGAGGACGATGCAGAGGTCACCCTCCTTCCAGATGTCCGGGAAGACACCCAGTCTGCAGTCTGTAGACAATGACCCACGAATCTTTGTTGCCTTTCTCCGTGACGAACTTGCGCCCGGAGTCACGACTCGTCTCTAGGACTTTCCGGCGGAACGTGTTCTTAAGCTGGTGGTATGCCAGTCTTTTCTGGTCTTTTCGCTCTATGAGCTGATGGTCGCTCGTCGTGGCATCAGTGCGAACCGTCCAGCCCACCACGAACGGAAGCATGCTTCCCGTCACCAAAGTTATATCAATACTCGAGGACCCCCTCGTGCTACAGAACGTGGCCCGCGCCCAGAGTTCAGGAGGTGTAGCCCATGCGACGCAACGAAGTCCTCCACAAGTTCACCCCTGCTATCGGTAGCGGGGGATCCCCATAGGACGGACTTGGCGTTGACGTCAGCACAGATCAGCACTCTCCGTCCCTGCAGGGCGCGAAGAACGCGGGAGAGGTTCCCCAGGTGGCCCGAGGTGGACTCCGAGTACTGAAAGTAGGCCGAAACTGCATAGAAGGTAACAACGGGGTTGTGGACCTCCACGCAGACGGCGTGGCGACTGCTCAGATGGTCGAGCTGGGTCACAGTCGTCCGGCTATGGTAGGCGAGGACGGCCGCCCGCGGGTCCCGGCAGTTTTGTGCCGTTATCCGTCTTACGGAGGCCCCAAGCGCAGCGAGACAGCCATTAGCACTGGCGTAGGGTTCCTGCACCAGTGCGAGGTCCACACCACCCCTGTGGAGGAGATCGCTAAGACGGGCAGAGACGCACCTGGCGCCCTGCATGTTCAGCTGGAAGTGTCTCAGAGGCGCAGTGGACGGTTCAGAGCGTCGCGGCAGACCATCACGCTCCGCCAGAAACGGTCGGAGAGGCGTGTGGGGCAAAGTGCTGTGAGTAGAGTCAGTCAAGTTGACTGCCTGTCCTCCCTTGTTTCGTTCAGTTCGTTTATTGTGTCTGTTCATTGTCCAGTGTGTTGAGTCGTCCCAGTTGACGGCCGAGTGCTTTTAGGTAGGCAGGGCAGTCCCACTTGATACCGCTATGCCCACACCCCTGCCACCCGCGCGCCGACAGGCAGCGCAGACGGGCGGGGCACCAGCCGCTTTTCGCGGGCATGATGTTATGCGGTGCCCCTTCTGCGCGCAGTGCCCACAGGTGTCCTGGGCATCTTGGCAGTGCTTTTCCACGTGGCCATAGGCCTGGCATCTGTGGCAGCGGACGACGGAGTTCGACAACCGCACCGCGCACCTTCTCCACCCGACATAGAGACGCCCAACCGCCATGGCACGGGAGTGCAGCAGAGGGCTCAGCGAGACCACCCAGTGCACCAAATCGTCCCTCCGCGGTCCAGTCCTTCGGCAGAGCCTGAATCGTTGTCCTAACTCGGCCTCAGTAAGGTCCGCCGAGAGACCGTGATTCAGGGCATAGATGGCCCGACCACCTCCTCCGGGCTGCTCTCCCGGTCGACGTCCATGAGGATGATCTCCGGGTCTCGTCCCTCCGCGATCGAGGCTACAAGGCCCTTTTCAGTGAGAGCAGCACTGCTGAGGACCTTCTGGATAGAGGCTGGGCTGGCGCTTTGCACCAGCACACCCCCATCCCGCCTCCTCCGCAGGCCACTCACTCGAAACCCGTCACGCACGGGGTTGAGCGCGTCCATAATGGCTTTTAGGGTCGCGCCGCTGTCAGCAGGTCCATCAGTGCAGATGGGCCTGATCAGAACCGCCGGGGTAGGGGGCTGAGAGACCACGCGGGGCCGAGACCCCGAACGCCGAGTCGCCGGACCCGTGTTTGCACCACGCGTCGACTTGAGCCTGCTTGCGTATGTTGGCGCAGCCATCCTCGCGTCATCCGCGCGGTTCGCAGCTGAGCGCTGGGCCGCGGTCGACCGCCCATCTCTAGCCGCTAGCACCCCCTGCAGCTGCCCTTCCAGTCGGGCAACGCGCAGGAGGAGGTCACTCGTCAGTGAGCCCATATCCCTGAACTTACCGGTGATGACCGCCATTTGCGCCTACTTGATTTCCTTCGAATCATCCAGGCAGTAGGCGGCCATCTCCTTCTGCAGCTCATGGACTCTCACTCTGATAGAGTCCAGAGGCGGAGGTGCGGATGGACCCGCTGACAACGGCACAGAACCACCACACTCACTCCCCAATCGTTTAGGGTCTGGGGCCATCGTTGGCCTCAATCTCTTGAGGACGAGCCCAGCACTACTAATTCCCCGCACTTTATTTTAAGTTCCCGTCTTTGCTTTTCTAAATTTCCCGTTATCTTTTCGAAGTTGGCACAGATTTATTACCCTATTGTCCCCTTATCTTAACGAGCGTACCTGAGTCGGAGAGCATAACAATGCGACCGCTCAGCTCGAAGGTTCGAACAACACTATACTATAGGGACAGTATTTGCGCGTGGGCGGGTTGTAGCCCGCCCGGGATGCATAGGGCCATGTGGCCTATATTGCCGATGTTGATCGCTACACCTACCCACAGTCCAGCTTCCACCACCACCAGTTAGCAGCGAGACGATGGCAATAGGGCGAGCCCATCTCACCCACGTCGCGCCGCCTGGAAACGGGAATGGAAAAACTCCCGCCATAGGGCCTGTGAGGGTCCCGGCGGGCCAGAAGGCCGAGTGCCTCTGGGAGGAGGAGGGGGCGGTTAGCATCGCTTGTTAGTGCCCAGGGATGTCACTGACATCCCCGGGCCCTCCCAAGCGAAGTTCCCAGCGGGGACCTCGTGGAGGTTCCACCCCCGCGCTTGTTCACAATATATTATTGTGAATAAAATCAGTTATTACACAAAAATAATCGTGTAAATTGTAAAGGCAGATAAATAAATTGAGAAGAGTAAAGAGCTATCGGCAAGCAGCA
Organism: Diplolepis rosae; assembly: GCA_030998225.1. Classification (NCBI taxonomy): domain Eukaryota; kingdom Metazoa; phylum Arthropoda; class Insecta; order Hymenoptera; family Diplolepididae; genus Diplolepis; species Diplolepis rosae. The sequence continues at coordinate 621,748 of JAPYXD010000467.1, forward strand.
AGAAAGAAAGAAAGCAGTCTGTAGTTAAAGTTAATTTTGAAATATTGGGTATAACAATATGTGTATAAATTGAAAAATAAGAACTGAAAAAGAGATGAGGTAATAAAACGAAGGAGGATTAAAAGTGGCTTAGGCAGTGCCTGTATGCGCTCTTGTGCACAAAATTTACTGCATATGACACTAAGCAAGCTTTTTTATCCTTACTTATTTTTACATCTATCTATTATATACACTGTTGATATAAATTTAGAACGCTATTGAAAAATAAAAGCAATGCAGCAGCTAAGATATAAGGCTCTATCTCTCATTCTCTAATGTTGAAAATATTGTGTTTATGGTGTTGTTATGCGATTAAATATATGTGTAAATTGAAAGAGAAAAAGCACAAAGAAAAAAAAAGTATGAAGAAGAAGAAGAATCTCTTTCTCTCTCTCTCTATCTCCCATTCTATATTTCTCTTTTAAAGTCATATTTTTTTTGCTTTTTACATTGAACGAGCCTTTGATTCAACGCTTTTTCGTTGGTCTTAGAGCCTTTTGAAGTTAATTTGCTGCGGTAACCTGGTAAAGGAGCGTATCGTGCAACGGGTGAGTTTCGTATAAATGCTAGAATCTTGCCTGTCGGCCGTTCCGTGGTTTGAAATGAATTTACGCCCAACAAATACTTCGTTGCCGATGTCTCGACGGTGGACACTTATATTAAAATATAAGTGTAACCACTGATCGTGTTCAGAGGCCGATACAAATCACTTTATTGTGATTTTATCGAATCGTTTTGATATCGATTAGAACTGTTGAAATTGATACAAATTGTAAAAGAATGATTACCCTGAACGGTGGATCACTTGGTTCGTGGGTCGATGAAGAACGCAGCTAATTGCGCGTCATATTGTGAACTGCAGGACACATGAACATCGACATTTCGAACGCACATTGCGGTCTACGGATACAATTCTGGGACCACGCCTGGCTGAGGGTCGTTTATAACATAAAAACTGCTTATCTGAATGTATATTTGAAATATTATTACATATATAACAGATACGAGCGAAATAATGAATGTTCGTTGTTAAAATTGTTTGCTCAAGGATGAAAATAAATTTTTTTTTATCAGAAGTAAGCAAAAGCAATATAAACAGCGTCATTTGAAATAAGTTGAGATATTATTATCCCTGAGACAAAACCCGTCGTCTGTCTGTTAAACAAGCAGACATTTGAACGCATTTAAATCGTTTGTGTTATACACAATTGTTTATACGCAATCGTAGACTGGTTGTCGAGTCCTGGAACTTTAATAAGCACGGAGAGATGGAAAAAAATTAGTTTTGCGATTGTCATATATTTGTGTATTTAATAACACATATTAGAAAGAGAAAAGATTTTTAAAAAGACAACGGAGTTACTCTCAAATCAGAACGACAAAGGGAAAAATGGTAATGTTATATTTAATAATTTGACGACCTCAGATCAGGCGAGACTACCCGCTGAATTTAAGCATATTACTAAGCGGAGGAAACGAAACTAACAAGGATTTCCTTAGTAGCGGCGAGCGAACAGGAAAAAGCCCAGCACTGAATCCGGCGGTTTTTGCTGCAGGGAAATGTAGTGTTCGAGAGGATCCATACATCCCGTGACGTTGATCTGCGTCCTAGTCCATCTTGAATGGGGCCACTTACCCATAGAGGGTGCCAGGCCCGTAGTGACCGGGACGCGTCTGGGGAGGATCTCTCCTTAGAGTCGGGCTGCTTGAGAGTGCAGCTCTAAGTGGGTGGTAAACTCCATCTGAGGCTTAATATAACCACGAGACGGATAGCGAACAAGTACCGTGAGGGAAAGTTGAAAAGAACTTTGAAGAGAGAGTTCAAGAGTACGTGAAACCGTTCAGAGGTAAACCTGAGAAACCCAAAAGGTCGAATGGGAGACTCATCGTCAATAACTTTGGCTTTCGTGTGATTAGTGATGTTCGTAATTTCGATTACGTGGCACACTGTCACTGCGGTATGTCTGAATTTGTCGGCGTGCATTTCTCCCTTGTAGGACGTCGCGACCCGTTGGGTGTCGGTTTACGGTCTAGGTGGTTGACTGTTTTGTCAAATTTTTTTTGTATAAAGCAGACCCCTGGATACCTGACCGACTGCCCGGCGGTATTTGAACGGTAATCGAGCCGTACATAAGTGCGTCAGGCCCACTGCAAGCGGGATCAGTGTTAACCTGGAGGTGCGGACCTAGTGCCGTCCCCAGGCCTGGTCAGCTGTTTGTCGGTGGTGTTCTCGGACTGGCTCATAATTATAATACCGGTCAGCGACGCTATTGCTTTGGGTACTTTCAGGACCCGTCTTGAAACACGGACCATGGAGTCTAACATGTGCGCGAGTCATTGGGACTTGAAAACCGAAAGGCATAATGAAAGTGAAGGTCGGCCTTGCGTCGACTGAGGGAGGATGGACTGTATTACGATGCAGCCCCGCACTCCCGGGGCGTCTCGTACTCATAACGAGTAGAGGCACACCCAGAGCGTACACGTTGGGACCCGAAAGATGGTGAACTATGCCTGGTCAAGACGAAGTCTGGGGAAACCCTGATGGAGGTCCGTAGCGATTCTGACGTGCAAATCGATCGTCGGAACTGGGTATAGGGGCGAAAGACTAATCGAACCATCTAGTAGCTGGTTCCCTCCGAAGTTTCCCTCAGGATAGCTGGCACTCGAGTGAGCGAGTCTCATCTGGTAAAGCGAATGATTAGAGGCCTTAGGGCCGAAACGACCTCAACCTATTCTCAAACTTTAAATGGGTGAGATCTCTGGCTTGCTTGAACATTGAAGCCATGAGATTTCGGATCAGAGTGCCAAGTGGGCCAATTTTGGTAAGCAGAACTGGCGCTGTGGGATGAACCAAACGCAGAGTTAAGGCGCCAAAGTCGACGCTTATGGGATACCATGAAAGGCGTTGGTTGCTTAAGACAGCAGGACGGTGGCCATGGAAGTCGGAATCCGCTAAGGAGTGTGTAACAACTCACCTGCCGAAGCAACTAGCCCTGAAAATGGATGGCGCTGAAGCGTCGCGCCTATACTCTGCCGTCAGCGGCAAGAGAGGCGGATATTTATATCTGTCATGAAGCCCTGACGAGTAGGAGGGTCGCGGCGGTGTGCGCAGAAGGGTCTGGGCGTGAGCCTGCCTGGAGCCGCCGTCGGTGCAGATCTTGGTGGTAGTAGCAAATACTCCAGCGAGGCCCTGGAGGACTGACGTGGAGAAGGGTTTCGTGTGAACAGCCGTTGCACACGAGTCAGTCGATCCTAAGCCCTAGGAGAAATCCTATGTCGATGACGGTGTATTAGTCACAGTGAAAACACAACAATGTAATAATCTGTTGATGACACACACCCGTTGGGCGAAAGGGAATCCGGTTCCTATTCCTGAACACGGCAGCGGAACCGCATACAATTCGGGCTCTCGCAAGAGTGTTCGTCGGGGTAACCCAAAATGACCTGGAGACGCCGTCGGGAGATCCGGGAAGAGTTTTCTTTTCTGTATAAGCGTTCGAGTTCCCTGGAAACCTCTAGCAGGGAGATAAAGTTTGGAACGCGAAGAGCACCGCAGTTGCGGCGGTGTCCGGATCTTCCCCTCGGACCTTGGAAATCCAGGACAGGGCCACGTGGAGGTGTCGCGCCGTTCGTACCCATATCCGCAGCAGGTCTTCAAGGTAAAGAGCCTCTAGACGACAGATTAATGTAGGTAAGGGAAGTCGGCAAATTGGATCCGTAACTTCGGAATAAGGATTGGCTCTGAGGAGCGGGGCGTGTCGGGCTTGGTCGGGAAGCGGGTCTGGCTGACGTGCCGGGCCTGGGCGAGGTGAATGACCCTCGGGTCGGAATCTGAGCTCGGTCCCGTGCCTGGGCCTCCCGCGGATCTTCCTTGCTGCGAGGTTTCCGTGACGGTTCCGCCATCGTGGTCGTCCTGTTCGGCCGCCATTCAACGCTCAGCTCAGAACTGGCACGGACTAGGGGAATCCGACTGTCTAATTAAAACAAAGCATTGTGATGGCCCCCAAGGGTGTTGACGCAATGTGATTTCTGCCCAGTGCTCTGAATGTCAACGTGAAGAAATTCAAGCAAGCGCGGGTAAACGGCGGGAGTAACTATGACTCTCTTGGGAGTTATATGGTCTCGCGGGTTTTACCCGTCGGGCGTAGCGAACCCGCTTCCGCTGAGCGAAAAGCAGCCAAAATCCGAACTCACCTATTGCAGGTGGCTGTTTTCCGTTATGAACGGTTACTGAGTTAAGGTAAAGGGACCTCTGGGGCTGCTAACCCCTTAGGTCCTACATGCAAATTGGCCCAGTTAAAAGAAGTTTAGCCTCGGATAGAACACTTCGACCCACTGGCCGAAGTGCCCAACTTGCTGGTGCCAATGATGAGAGGTTAGGATTCCCATGCGACTATCCAGGCTGTGATAAGAGCTTTGGAACTAATCGAGGTCTGGGGGTGCATAGAAGAGCAAAGCACCCCGAGTTCGCCGATCAACGGGTGGACGTGGCAAGAGTACGCCGGAGGAAGTCCAGAGAAATAAGGTCAAAACAATAACGGCCCCAGGACCGGATGGTCTTACAGGAAGAGACTATGCCAATATGCCAATAGGTATATTGGAATGTCTCTTTAATTTCATTCTCTGGACTGAGAAACTGCCAAACAGCTTACTGGCTTCCCGGACGATCTTTATACCGAAGAAAGGGTACGAAGATCAACCGGACAGATACAGTCCGATCACAATTCCATCTGTGCTAGTCAGAGAACTACATCGGACCTTGGCGGCAAGGCTTGAAAGGGCAATATAAATTGACCCGAGACAGAGGGGATTTAGAAGTCATATAGACGGCTGTAGAGATAACACCTTCCAGCTAGACTTCATATTGAAGCAGCAACATCAGAGCTTTAAACCTCTGTATATGGCACCAGTTGATGTAGCAAAAGCCTTTCCGTCAGTATCTCACCCGGCATTGATCGAATCGATGAGATCGTTCGGAGTACCACAGCAATTTCTACGGTATGTAGAGCTTGTATATAGACAGGTTTACACCATACTACAGGGGCAAGGATGGATCTCCTATAAAATAACACCAAAAAGAGGAGTGCGTCAGGGCGACCCACTATCGTCGCCCATATTTAACATGCTTACGCACAGAATGCTCGAAGCGCTACCCAAAGAGGTAGGCGTCAGATTCGGAGATCAAACCACAAACGCATCAGCCTTTGTGGATGATGTAAACCTGTATGCAACTACACCCAGAGGATTACAAGCTCTACTAAATAAAATGGTGGAATTCCTTGTCAATTAACATCGACAAGAGTTTCACATTGGGCTTCAGACCATCACCGAAGGATAAAATATCCACCATCGACGTAGAGAGAAGGTTTAAAGTGGGTGAAAGAAGCCTGCGCACAATGAAAAGAAGCGATGTATGGACATATCTTGGGCTGCCCTTTACATGGGCTGGCAGAGCGAAAATTAAGATCAATGAAGTCCTTGAAAAGGACTTAGAGAGTTTAACACACGCTGCTCTCAAGCCACAACAACGGCTATTCGCTCTGCGCACAATTGTGCTGCCCAAATTATACCATCAATTGGCACTCGGCAACGTCATGTTAGGCACAATAAAATGTGCGGACAAAAAGGTTAGGGGAGCGGTAAGGAGATGGCTCAACCTGCCGCATGACGTGCCGAATGCATATGTGCATGCATCGATTTCAGACGGAGGTTTGGGAATCCCGGCAATGAGATGGGTTGCGCCATTAATGAGGAAAACGAGACTTGAAGCGATGATGGGTATTCTAAATGTGAATGCCCATTCCTTCCTCGCAAAGGAGGTCATGATCTGCCAACAAAGACTCTTAGATCATGAAACCACACTTAACTCCGTGAGTGATATTAATGACTGGTGGGCCAGCAAGCTTCACAATTCAGTGGATGCAAGCGGGCTCAAAGAGTCGAGGGAAACGTTTGGTCAACACTCATGGATTGGTGATGGGACAAAATTCTTGAGCGGCAGGGATTTCATACATTCCTGTCGTTTTAGAATTGGCGCTATACCAACGAAAGCGCGAACCTCTAGAGGAAGGCATAGAGACAGACGATGCAGAGCAGGGTGCGAAGCATCTGAAACTCTGCATCATGTAATCCAAGTTTGTTTTCGCTCACATCTGACTCGAGTGCAAAGGCATGATGCGGTGAGCAGATATGTAGCAACAAAGCTACGAGGGAAAGGCTACGTGGTTCAGAAAGAACCACGCATTCAAACTGAGGATGGCCTCAGGAAGCCGGACATCGTGGCATACAAAGAGCCGACAGCGTTGGTTGTAGATGCTCAAGTGGTGGGTGAACAATTCGATTTACGAAGAGCTCACATATAACCAAGAGGAATTACTACAGCCAAAACGCAGGAATATCTGCTTACGTGCACAGTCTATGGCCAAACGCCACCATAGTGTACACGACAGCCACACTTAATATGAAAGGATTGTGTGCAAAGGAAGCCGCTACAGACCTGACCACTTGGGGCTTGGCAAAACAAGACCTAAAAGTGGTATTAACTCAGGTCCTAATAGGGGGATTAGCCTGCTGGAGGATGTTCAACAACACCACATCCGTGTCCACACAAAGAAGGCCACCCAGAGAGGGAATAGGTTCTACGTGCGGAACCTTGTTGGTGGGAGTAAACTGGAGCGGTGGATAGTAGGCTCGCGTGCCATCTGACTTCCCGCCTTTGCGGATGCAGATGAGCTTCGCTTTAAGATCGGGGAGTATGCCCATAGTTGGCTTCAGGTATCCCCGGGCGGGCTACCACCACCCGCCCATAGCCACAAAGTTGTCCCTATCTAATGTCTAGCGAAACCACTGCCAAGGGAACGGGCTTGGAAAAATTGGCGGGGAAGAAAGGCCCTGCTAATATAGCGTTAGTACTTTGGCAGTGTACCGACAACAATACGTCCTAGTCGTGCAGATGGAAACATTGGGCTAACAACCCAATGGCTAAATTGTTGAGGTCCGAAGGGTCAATAGAGTGCTGCACTGGGGTAAAACCTAGCTCTCTATTTTGAACGGAATGACCCAAGTGCTTAGGGACGGTGTCAATTTCGACCCCATTCATGTCTGGAATGATGAAGTAGGAGAAGCCGATTGGACAGGTTCATAGACAGCCAGGCTTTGCCTGGAAGCACGAACCGAGAGTCATGTGCGAAGGGAGATACCGACCGGGATGCGCAACCGCCAGCGTATCCGAGGATGGTGATCCCTGTCGACTCTCGGCTAGTGTGTCGAAGGATAATCCAATCGGCTGGTTTATCAGAGATGAGAGCTCTGTTATCCTTGGCGGGCGATATCAGAGCTTATTGGAACCGGGCCCCGTCTCTGGTAAATTTCGAACGCAGCTTCCCAGCACTTACTTCTTTGAAGTATTCCAGGGACATGCTTGGTGGTGGTAGAACGTAAAGCAAAAAGAACTGAACGAGTGTCTACGGGTAAAACCTGTAGACATTTCTTTTTGCTCCAAAATCTTGAAAGTAATGCGCGAGAGAATGATTGTATTTCCTCGCACGCGAATTTTAAAGCAATGCGCGAGAAGGACATGGTCATTTTTCGCTATGGAAAACAAAGCAATGCGCGAGGGGGACTTGGTCCTTTTTCTGTTGCAAAATCTTGGAAGGCAATGCGCGAGAAGGACTTTGTCCTTTTTGCTGCAAAATTAAAAGCAATGCGCGAGAGAGGCTTGGTCCTCTTTCCGCCGTTAAAACTTTGAAAGCAATGCGCGGGAATGACTTTGTCCTTTTTGCTGCAAAAACTAAAGCAATGCGCGAGAGCGTCTTGGACCGCTTGCGCAAAGTATCGAGAGAGCAGAGTTAAAACTGCCACCACTAGGCATCATCTCTGTTTGAGTCTTTAAATATATATTTTATTGCCTGAGATGGACCGGGTATACATTTTAACATCTAATGTAAGTCAGATCGAGGACGTTCCGAAAGCCTAGCCCAAGCCCACCTACACGGTGAGGGGCTTAATTGGCAGGGGGCCTTAAAACCCTGTCGAGTGTGTGGCGGCTAGGGGGCTGGCGACCCCCGAAACCGATATTCTAATTGCCCGGGGGAGACATGGCGGCTCTGTCAACCTGTGTGTCTTATATTTCCGTCCAAAATCGTGGGATGCAAAATGAATGATAAAACTTTAAACAAAATACTAGAACAAGATTTAGAAGACGACGATGAAGAACTGGTTATGGAACAGGTTAAAGATAACGGACACTCGGCAAAGACAAAAGGACAAAAAAAGGAACTCGAAGAGGAGCAGAATGGAGCTTGACTCCTCGACAGAAGATTCTGAATACCTAGACACGATGGGAATCGCAGATAAAGTATCCAGGGACACAGCAAAAATTGTGGATAGCATTAGACGCTGCTTTGCGAAGGACCCGACTAGGAAAATGTCGAGAGACGTCGGGAATCAAATTATGGACATGGTTGGAGGCTTAAGCGCTATTATATCTAAACTAATCACGAGGAATACCTATCTAAAAGGGGTCCTGGAGGGGACTACCAAAGAAAGAGAGAGCGTTATGAAAGCAATAGACGAGGGATTTTTGGATAAGGTTGGCCAGAAAATGCAAGTACCAGCCTTTGCCCAAGTAGCCCAATCCACACCCACCCAGAAAATCCCGGCGATATCTGGTTTACCTAGGAGTATCCCAAAGCTTGCCAAAACGGTGATCCTGGAAGCAAGCGGAGGAGCGGTGGAGAAAACGGTAGAGGAATTTAAGGCTAAAGTCCTCTCGATGGTGGATCACAAAATGGAAAAAATAAAAATCAGAGGAGTAAGGAAAACCCGAGATGGTGGGTTGGTACTAGAAATGGCAACCCAGAGCGACATAGAAAAGATCATGGATCACGAGGCCTTGCGCAAGGAAGGCATCAAGACATCTATTGCGGGAGCGTCAAACCCGAGACTAGTGATTTTCGACGTCCCGAGAAACCTAACGGAACGTGACCTAGTAGACACGATCTACGACCAGAATGAGGACCTGCTGGATCGAATGACAAAGAAAGAATTTAAAGATAACTTCATACCGAGATTTATAAAAGGAAAGAGAGTGGTTGAATCCACAAATTGGGTAGTTGAAGTCACGCCAAAGATCAGGACCATTCTTAGAGCAGACGATAAAGTTCGCCTATATATCGAGTGGAGGTCCTGTAAAATACAGGAGTTTAGAGGAGTTTCTAGGTGCTTCAACTGCCAAGCGTATGGGCACGTTGCTAAATTCTGTAGGGAAAAGGAAAAAATATGTTCCTTTTGTGCCAAAAATTGTCATATGGCCATGAAATGCCCCGAGAAGAAGGCTGGAAAACGACCCACGTGCCCAACATGTAAAAGAGCAAAAAAGAAAGCGGACCATCTAGCTAGCGACAAAGCCTGCCCAGCATACAAGGCAGCACTGGAGCACATTATAAGTCGAACGGACTATGGCACAAACAACGACACATAGCCCACAGAGTAACATAAGAGTAATGCAGATAAACGCGGGTAGGGGCTTCATTACAACAGCAGAAATCAGGCACTATGCTGAAAAATTTAAAATTGACGTGGTAGCCATCCAAGAACCTTATACATTTAGAGGGAAAATAGCTAACTTTGGAGGGAGATCGAGAACGATCACTGGAGGACACCAGAATGACAATGCCTGGGCAGCTATAGTAGTTTTTAATCCGAATTTGACTGTAATGAAGCTCAGTCACCTGTGTAATCAGCATATAGTTTGTGCTCAAATTGATAACGGCGCAGCTGAACTATTCTTGGTTAGCGGTTATTTTCAATTTTCAAGACCTATCTCTACGTTTATCGAGCAAACCAAAAACATACTCCGGTCACTCAGAGGCAGAACGACGATCCTGTGTCTGGACGTTAATGCATAATCTCCGATGTGGCACTCCGACATTATAGACGAAAATGGAGAAAATATGGAGGCATTTATACAGGAAATGGGTATCATAGTACTAAATGAACCGGGGAACCCCTCCACCTTTGCCACTACTAGGGGAGAAAGTAACATAAATGTCACAATAGCCTCAAACAAAGCAGTGCGAGGTGTTAAAGACTGGGCCGTACAGGGAAATTGGATCACGAGCGACCACAGGGCTATCACCTTTGAGTTCTCGAACGACGTAATACAAAGAAGACCATCGGACAAATATCTCACCTCGAAATTTGCGGTAGAGAGGGCTGACTGGCATAAGTTCGAAATTTCGTTCGCTAATAAAGTTAAGGGTATGATAGAATGAGGTATATGCTCAGAGTCTACAAACAAGACAACATTGATCCAAAAAATTAGATCGCTCCGTCAGGCCCCATACGAATCCTCAAGAGAAGCAATCCCAGTTACAAGAGGAGGGACAAAGTACAGTATGAAATGGTGGACCCCAGAACTTACTTCCCTTAAAAAAGGCGTGCATAAGCTCAGGAGAGAATACCAGAAAGCCAAGAGACAGAAAGACAAACTTATAATAAGGAATAAAAGAGCCCTATACCTAAAGGAGCAAGCAAGGTACAAGCTGAAGGCCAGAGAATGTAGAAAATCGAGTTGGGAAAAATTCGTCAGTGAAGCAACAAAAGAACCGTGGGGATTTGCCTACAAGCTCAGCTGTAATAAGCTACGAGGCAAAACGGTAATCAGCTCAATGCAGAAAGGTGGTCTCCCAACTACGGACTGGAGGAATCAGCCGAGGCTCTTCTGGAGGGACTCTTTGTGGAAGATTCTGAACAGGACGATACGCCGGAACAAGCTAAGTCAATTTCGACCCCATTCATTTCTGGAATGATGAAGTAGGAGAAGCCGATTGGACAGGTTCATAGACAGCCAGGCTTTGCCTGGAAGCACGAACCGAGAGTCATGTGCGAAGGGAGATACCGACCGGGATGCGCAACCGCCAGCGTATCCGAGGATGGTGATCCCTGTCGACTCTCGGCTAGTGTGTCGAAGGATAATCCAATCGGCTGGTTTATCAGAGATGAGAGCTCTGTTATCCTTGGCGGGCGATATCAGAGCTTATTGGAACCGGGCCCCGTCTCAGGTAAATTTCGAACGCTGCTTCCCAGCACTTACTTCTTTGAAGTATTCCAGGGACATGCTTGGTGGTGGTAGAACGAAAAGCAAAAGAATTGAACGAGTGTCTGCGGGGAAAACCTGTAGACATTTCTTTTTGCTCCAAAATCTTGAAAGTAATGCGCGAGAGAATGATTGTATGGTCTTGGTCATTTTTTGCTATGGAAAATACAGCAATGCGCGAGGGGGACTTGGTCCTTTTTCTGTTGCAAAATCTTGGAAAGCAATGCGCGAGAAGGACTTTGTCCTTCTTTCGTTGTAGAATTTTTGAAAGCAATGCGCGAGAGGGACTTGTCCTTCTTTCGCTGAAAATTTGGAAAGCAATGCGCGAGAGGGTCTCTGTCCTTTTTGCTGCAAAATTAAAAGCAATGCGCGAGGGGGACTTGGTCCTTTTTCCGCTGTTAAAACTCTGAAAGCAGTGCGCGAGAATGACTTTGTCCTTTTTGCTGCAAGAAATTAAACCAATGAGCGGGAGCGTCTTGGACCGCTTGCGCAGAGTAGCAAGAGAGCAAAATTAAAACTGCCACCACTAGGCATCACCTCTGTTTGAGTTTTAAATATATATCTTATTGCCTGAGATGGACCGAGTATTACATTTTGACATCTAATGTAAGTCAGGTCGAGGCGGTTCCGAAAGCCTAGCCTAAGCCGACCTACACGGTGAGGGGCTTAATTGGCAGGGGGGCTTAAAACCCTGTCGTGCGTGTGGCGGCTAGGGGGCCGGCGACCCCCGAAACCGTTATTTTAAATGCCCGGGAGGGACATGGCGGCTCTGTCTCCCTGTGTGAACTGTATTTCCGACCATACTCGTGGGAACCAAAATGTATTTCAACAAATCTTTAAATAAAATAATGGAGCAAGAGATAGGGGAAGAGGAAGAGGAACTGATGGATGAGGTCACCAAAGGGGACGGTCATCAATTAAAGTCCAAAAGTGACACGTGAAGCAGCAAAAGGAGCAGAGTGGAACTGGAATCCTCGACGGAGGATCCAGAGCACTCAGAAACTATTGGAAAAGCGGCCCGAATTAATTAATTAATTAAGCACCTATTTTGAACGTATGGCCTAGGTGCTTATTCAGGTGCATTTTTGTGCAAAATGGGAGCTAGACGTCCTCGTCGTACCCGCTGGGCAACGTACTTGCGTCCTTCTCGGTGCCCGGCCCTGGATTCCTGCACTGCCTTAGCGAGCACCCCTTCAATGGGGCTCGCGGGTAGAGAGGTTCTGGGGCAATGGGCTGCGTTGGGAAAGTGCGGCTAACTTGGCTCCTTCACTGGCCTTCATACCAGAGGACACCTGACGGGTCCAATGGACGTCTGTCGATCGGCTTTTTATTCCTTCGACAGCTACGCCGGACCCAATTTTTCTACGTGTGGAACCTTGGTGGTGGGAGTAAACTGGGTAAGTGGATAGTACGCGTGCGTGCCACCCGTCTTCCCGCCTCTGCGGATGCGGGTGAGTTTCGCTTTAACATCGGGGAGTATGGCCGAGATAGGTCTTGAGGTATCCCCGGGCGGATACCACCCGCCCAGCGCTACAAATCTGTCCCTATAGTATGTATAGTGAACTTGATGTCACAGGAAAACGGCTGAAATTTAAGTGGGGAGCACCGACCACTTGTTTCAGTACTAGTAACTTGCTCAGACCGATAGGCGAACCTCTCCGCTGGTACTAGACAGGCAACGTTGGGAGTTTCTCTCAGCGGCTAATCGCCGAGGTTGACGGAGCGGGGCCGGGAGATGAGCAACTCTCTCTCTGCCAAGTGAAGCCTTGGAGCAGCTTCTGGTCCACCGCGAGCTACCACTGGTCCGCATATTGAAATTTTTACGAGTGACGTATATGGTGCTAATAACTGAGACAGAACATAAACTGGTTTCATTCGACTCCTTTGAGTCGCTTTGAGCGATTGTGATCACATGAGCAGAAGACACTTAAGTAATCAAGCTGAGGTATTGAATGGCTGATATAAACTGGGACGCTTCGGCGTCCCTTTTTTGTCAGAAAAATTCAGAGATGGACTGCATTAATGGGGCACTTCGATGCCCCTTTTTTGTCAGAAAATTTCAAATGGGTCACACAACAAAAACAGGACTAGACTTGATAGTCAGAACACTATCCGATGAAAGACTCGTGCTTTCCCTGCTTTTCGACATCACGGGCGCGTTCGACAATGTTCGATGGCCGCTGGTGATTCGGGGTCTTGTTCGATCGGGATGTCCCCGGAACGTCCTGGGTGTGCTCCGGCACTACTTCAGCGACAGGGTCATGAGGATATCGTGGAACGGGGGCAGTGTTTCGAGGCGTGCGACCATTGGCTGTCCACAGGGATCAGTCCTTGGCCCATGCGCCGGAACATTGTCTTCGACGACGTCCTCCAAATCTTGGAGGGGCTCGTGGGGGAGGACTTTACTGCGTATGCCGATGACCTCCAGGTCGTCGTCGCCGCGGACTCTCGTGCGAGCCTCGAAAAGAAAGCCCAGGCTGTGGCTGACGATGTCGCTGGGTGGTGTCGGGGTGCTGGACTGGCGCTTTCGGGGACCAAAACAGAGATGGTCCTTCTGAGGTATGTCAAGCGCCCCCGTGAGCGGGCGAGGTGCAGGAGACTGGGAACGAGGCTGAATCGGGAGAGGGCGTACCCCTCGGTTTGGAACATTAGGGCGCCAGTCGTCAAGGTGAATGGGACCTCGATATCGCTTCAGAAAAGCGTGCGAAGTCTAGGCGTTCACTTTGACGAGGGTCTTTGGGTTAGGACTCATTGCAGAGGAGTTTCCAGCAGACTGAAAAGGATCACGTCATCCATCCGGCGGTGCGCGCCGCGCAAATGGGGGTTGAGCTACCGCACGATGAAAATCCTCTACGGTGGCTTGATCAAACCCGTTGCGAGTTACGCCGCCGCTGGATGGATTGACCTCATGACGGAAACTGACAGACGCACGTTAAAAACTGCTCAGAGACAAGCCCTCATAACAATGACGAGGGCATACAGGACGGCATCAACTGATGCGCTGTGCGTCCTGGCTGGGGAGGTGCCTATAAGTATACTCCTGGCGTTAAGGGCAGCACAGTACCAGCTGCGGAGGGTACAAGCGGTGTCGATTGGAGGGGTGTCCCTAGGGGAAGGTGCCATTAACGACAAAACCGCTTCCCTCATTTATGAGGAGGCGATGAATATGTGGCAGTGGGAGTGATCGGAATCTCCGTGCGGTGGGATAACGCACGTCTTTGCAGAATGCCCATTATTCGCTGAGCCGAGACGCACACTCCAACTTGCGTTCGGGGAGGAGATAGGCTGGCCCTCTGTAGCAGCACTCCTTGTGACAGAGACAGGATTCAAAGCCCTCGAGGGGTTTGCGGGGGCTGTCGTCCTGATCAAGGACGGCAGTCGTTGCCGGCCCTGTCGGGGTGACGACTGACGTAACAGGACATTTAGAAACGACAGAGACCTTCTTCTTCTGGTAACTCGGAATTGTGGCTTTTGCTGGCGTTTCTTTGATCTGTGTAGTGGGTTCGCTGGGTAGTGGATAGTAAGCGCTTCGCCGCCCCTCCCCTCCTGGGATTGGAGCGGTGGATTTAACATCGGGAGTGGGGCCGTTAGGTCTCGAGGTATCCCGGGCGGCCACAGCCCGCCCACGTTACAAATCTGTCCCTATAGTATCATAGTTGGCTTCAGGTATCCCCGGGCGGGCTACAACCCGCCCATAGCCACAAAGTTGTCCTTATAGTATTTTTTTCTCGAAACGGACGTAAGGTGTCTTTCAGTATGTCAGTGTGAAAGGAGATTTTACGTCCATTCTACCTTAAGGTAGCATATGCGGAATATATTCTTAGTGTTGTGTCACAAGTCCTACTAACTTCTTTTGAGGTGAGTTTGGTTCGATTAAATACCGAGATTAATATGACTTCGTCCCGTTTGTATCCCAATGAGCTTTACGTTCGAACGTAGAACACATGTCCCCTTATTTTACTTTACAGTTTATTTAAATATGATAGAAGCGATGACGTTAATATGAAAACAAAAATGTTTATAAAGAAAATGTTAAGGGCAAAAAAATTACATTGCAAATTGCAGGAGCACTGATTGATTGGTAGGAATTCACCAAAAAGACGAGACACATATAGAACTCTAATAGACGTACAGAAAAAAAAAGAAAGAATAATATATTGAATAACATGAAGATTGAACAAAAACACTATATATTGTTTTATCGATAATGTAAGAATATTATTAAACGGCGGATGAAAATATTACTTTTGCGTTACTCTACAATTAGTACTCAACTAAATAATATTTCGCTTGAAGTGATCATCCCCATTGCTCAGATGTTCGAGCTGTGTCACACTGGTCCGCCCGCTATAGGCCAGGGCAGCCGCGCCAGGGCTACCACACTTTTGGGCCACCGCCTTGCGGATTGCAAGTCCGAGCCCGACGAGATCACCGCTAGGCCCAGAGTAAGGCTCCTGTACAAGATCAAGATCGACACACTCCTCGCGGAGGTGGTTGCTCAGCTCATGCGAAACAGCCCGTGCGCCCTGCATGTTCAATTGAACGATACGCAGAGCGCCGGTGGTGCTAGGCTCCCCGGCGGAAGGCACACGACAACCATTTGCAGGTTGGGGGGCGGACTGTGTACCCGTCCGTCCCGTGCGCATGTGTTTGCGTCCTCGTCTGTCCCGTCTGTTTTGTCTATTTTGTCTGTCCATTTTTAAGAGTCTTTTGTCTGCTCAAGAGACGCTCCAGGGCGGCCCTATCCGAGGGGCACTCCCTGTTAACAATGTCGTGTCGTCCGACCCTTCCCACCCGACGCCACGCCGCGCAGATGGGAGCAACGCCCGCCTTCCTCGCAGGGCATGCCGCGGTACGATGACCAACGGCCGCACAGTGACCACAGGTCCCCTGCGGATCACGACAGTGCTTGGCCACGTGCCCAAAGCAATGGCACTTATAGCACCGCGTGACCCGATTCACTGACTTAACCGGGCAACGCCTCCAGCCGATGAAAATATGTACCGCGAGGCTGCCCAACACCCGGCACAACAGGGGCCCCCCTCTGCCCCCCGTACTTCTTGTTCTTCTTCTTGTTGACGACCCGGACGAAACCATCGTCCGGTGCTGCCCTCACAACTTCCTTTGGCGGGCCCGAAGTTGTCGCGCCGTGGGTCTGAGCCACTGCTGCACTTGCACGACTAGCTGCAGCAGTTTTAACAGGCACCGGTCCGGCCCTCACAGTCACCTTAGTGACTGGGGGGGTCGGAGCGGTACCAGTACGGCCAGATGACGATTTCAGCATGTCCGAGTAGGACTGCTTACTTTCGATCACCCGTCCGCCTGCCAACCCATCAGAAGTAGCAATAGGTGGACGCTTCGTCAGCTCCACCACACGACCCTCCAGCCGCGCGTTGCGAAGGAGCAGGTCGCCAACGATACCGCTCATTTCACTAAACTTGGCGGTGATGACCGCCATTTGCCACTTATTGATCTTTTTTGTCCCGTCGAGACAATAGGCGGTCATCTCCCGCGTCAGCTCGTCTGCCTTCCTCCTCAACGCGTCTAGATGAGGAATACAAGGGTCCGCTGAGCGCGGCGCAACAACCGAACCTCCGTTGGCCAGTGCAGGCGCACCTGCAGGCCCATTCACGCCAGGGGTGGGGGCAGGCGCGATGGTTATGCGCCTCCTCTTCCCACCTTCCATGCCGGAATCCCCGTCCTCTGAGGAAGGAGACGACGTTGGGGGGTTAGTAGATCTAAACTGCTCCCCCCCCTAGACTTGCGCTTTAGCATAAGCCCTGTCGCACCCCTCCCCAGGATTCCCGGGATCTCCGGAACCTCCATTGGCTCCACCTCAGTGGAAACCAGGGGACGAGAGGTCGAGGCAGCGACATCCGGCGCAACAGCCGGTGTGGAGGCACCAGCACGCGCGCCCGACGCGCCACCATCGACCACCGATGATCCACAACGCGCGACACCATCCATGATGTCGCACCAGCTCACTCCGATGGTGCTGCCACGCAATGCTTGCGTAGCAAGCGTACCGAACCCTGTGCCGGTCGAAGCAGCGCCAGCGGGAGACACGCGCGCGCAACTCCCACCCAGCGTCACTGGCGCGTTCACCTTACGCGCAGGTGTCAGGGAGGGAGAAACTCCACACGCCACCACAGCCTGTTTGGACTGAGGTAGCGGCATCGAAGTCTCCCCCCACTCATCAGTTGACGCGCGCGCATCCATAGCGCGCAGCGTCTCCGACTCACCGAACACCTGCGTAGGCATGGGGAGGGAAGACCCGGCGCGCACAGCCAATGCATAAGATGCAGGTGGCGCGGGCACCACAGTCTCCTCCCTCTCGCTTCCGGACGCATGCGCGGGTGAACCGCGCGACACACCCACAGAGCACTCGACCCGCCCAGATCGGGCAGAAGACGTGCGCGCGCCGACATCTAGAGCGGGAGAAGCCCGTTCTGACGCCAACGCGCCGCCATCTTTTCGACCTGTCACCCTCGGTGCAGGTATAGGTTTTCCGGTTTTGTTTTCTTTATTGCTGACCGAAATGGAAGAAGAAATTCTATCCACCTCGGTCTGCAAGACACTCTCGTCATCGGTCTAGGCCTCTCAACGATCTCCTCGTCTTCGCTTTCCATAATCACGACACTGGTAGGCAGAGTGGGGACGAGCTATCGACACGTCCTTCCTCTACCAAGTCTGGATAGCAACTAATACTATAGGGACAACTTTGTAGCTTGGGCGGGTTGTAGCCCGCCTGGGGATACATGATGCAAACTATGGGCATACTCCCCGATCTTAAAGCGAAGCTCATCTGCATCCGCAAAGGCGGGATGTCAGATGGCGCGTGAGCCTACTATCCACTGCTCCAGTTTAGTCCCACCAACAAGGTTCCGCACGTAGAAAAATTGGGTCCGGCGTAGCTGTCGAGGGAATAAAAAGCCGATCGACAGACGTCCATTGGACCCGTCAGGTGTCCACTGGTATGAAGGCCAGTGAAAGAGCGAAGTTAGCCGCACTTGCCCAACGCAGCCCATTGCCCCAGAACCTCTCTACCCGCGAGCCCCATTGAAGGGGTGCTCGCTAAGGCAGTGCAGGAATCCAGGGCCGGGCACCGAGAAGGACGCAAGTACGTTGCCCAGCGGGTACGACGAGGGCGTCTAGCTCCCATTTTGCAGAGAAATGCTCCTGAATAAGCACCTAGGCCATACGTTCAAAACGGGTGCTAAGTGGGGTACTGGGTACCCCACCCGGTGCAGCGCCATTCGGCCATCCCGCCAGTAGATAGGGACATATATATATATATATAAGTTTGCCATGCTAGGTGACTGATTGGAAACCAGTCTATTACCGCTGTACCTAGTCTTCTGACATACCAGCGGTCTTTGTCTCATAGCCATTTATCCTTATACTCTTTCCATTTTGTTACTTTGTTTCCGGTAAGGTTTGAATTCTTTTCCGAGAGTATATATCGTCTGCTTTCTGTAAGGACTTCTTACTTACTCCGATTTTAATTTCTGATTTTACATGTCTCTGTCCCCTATCTAAGGTACTCTTGTTGTCTAGCTCCGCACTGTTCGGGATTCGCCTACGAGCCTGGAAAAATTAGTCGAACAGAGTTCCGAAGGTTTGATGGCGGTCCTTCAGATTTGCAGGCTTAGCCACACCTTAAGGGTGTGCCCAGGGAAGCCGCGTGGAGGCGCCTGCCCGGGAGGAGATACCTCCCGGCTCTGCCGCCGTGGCGTTGCTGTGTTCTCATCAGAGCGGTTTGCCTTACGACTCGCACCTCTTCTGGATAGCTCAGGCTATTCCTGGCTATCTTTCGGAGGGCTGGTTTTTCCTCGGTTACCCCCGGCGACTGGGGTTTGTTTCATTCTTCGTCATCATTTTCTTTGTCCTTTAATATTAAAACCGCTAATTCAAGTAAATCGTTGAATACGTCAGTTTTTACTAACCTGTTTTCTGGGGCAGGCCATGGAACTCCAGATTTTATTAATTTTTCTTTTATTATTTTCCTATGGGGTTCCCATCTCGTACATGCAAATAAAACATGAGCATGCGTGTCATTCTCTCCGCAGGAGCATCTTTCGTTTTCCAGCAAGCCTAGTTCTTTCAGCTTGGCTTTAAAGTTACCGTGACCAACTAAAAATTGTATGATATAGTGGTTTATTGTTATCCACCTCATTTTCAGCCTCTCTTCAACATTAGGGAAGAACCTGTATGTTATGTGGTCCGAAAATCTTTCGTCCCACTCTTCTTGCCACTTGTGAACAATATAAGTCCTAATCGCTTTTTTGGCTATATGTGCCTCGGTTCTGCTATATTCCCCTTCCTCGCTTGGGCGATAGGTATCGCCTTCTATTACAACAGGCTTTCCCTTCCTGATTTTAAATGACAGCATACGTTGCTCAGCCAGCAAATTCACTGGTATAGCTCCTGCAGCAACCTGAATAGCTTCAGCCGATGTCGATCTATATGCCCTAGTTGTGCTTATAAGAGCGAATCTCTGAGCCAGTTTCAATGTGCGCAAATCTTTGGCGTTTGCCATGTCATACCATGCTGCAGCCGCGTATGTTGCGATGGGGGTGAAGACTCCTTTATAAATTGTGGATAGGGCCTTATAATCCAATCCCCAGTCTCTCTTTGCCACTCTTCGTAAGGATCCAAATATGTTCTTACATTTCAGGGATATTTTCTTCATATGTAGTCCAATTTTTGGTCCCATAATGCCGCTCTGGAGGTCTATACCTAGGTAACAGAATTCCGTAACCATTTTCATGTTCCTATCCGAAATACGTATGGTTGGTGGTCTGCCTGTGTCCAGTCCTCCCTTAAGCAACATCATGACTGACTTCGTGGGCGAGAGTTCCATTTTATGCAACCTACACCATCCTTGTGCTATTTCCATTGCTCTCTGGCCTTCATTTTGTAATTATTTCCTCGAGTTACCTTCCACCAGAACAACAGTATCGTCCGCGTACGCCACTATCTTTCCAAACCCTTCCATTTTCAGGGCCTTGATTAGTCCATCGAAGACTATATTCCACATGAATGGCCCCAGAAGAGATCCTTGAGGGCAGCCCTTCGTCATATGTCTCCATACTTGACCACTCTCAGTCCTGAAAACAAGAGATCTATTTCGAAGATAGTCCTGAATTAATCTTATGATATCCGCTGGGTACTTCAGTTTTTTGAGGGAATCGATGATGTCTGGCCACCACAGGTTATTAAATGCGTTGCTGATGTCCAAGAACATGCCCAGACAATATTTACCATTACTTTCCTGGAGGTGGACCCGTAGTTTACAGATGGCGTCCTCCGTTGATCTTCCTTTTCTGATCCCATATTGCTCGTCGGACAGATCCTGCTCGCTCTTCTGTCTCAGGCGATTCAAGATTATCCCTTCTAATACCTTCCCCATGACAGGGAGGAGGCAGTTAGGCCTATAGGACGCTGGCAATGATGGGTCCTTGTCTGCCGTTTTAATCAGTGTCACCACTATCGATTTCTTCCATTCCTTTGGGAAGGTTGCTAGTTCTTTGCAGTCATTGAAGATTCTGTGAAGGACGCTGTCTTGCATTTCCTATAGCTTCTTTACTATTGGGACTTCGATCGCGTCCCACCCTGGGGCTTTCTTCGGTTTCATCTTTTTGATGACGGCTGCAATTTCTTGCCTTGTGAAAGGTTCCCTTTCCAATTCCATAATGAATTTCGAGGTCAAATGCTTATCCAGTGTTCTCTTTTGTGTTACCTCGCTTGAGACCTGGAGGATTATAGCCCTGTGGTAGCTAGAAATCCAGCCTTCTTGGACAGACCAGTCTTTGATTCCTCGTACTACATTATTTTAGGATAGCGTAATGTCAATATTACTCTCTCCTCTTGTCGTTGCGAAGGTTGAAGGGTTCCCTGGTTCGTTTAGCGCCATAAGTTCCATATCTTGAATAAAGTCTTCCATCTTTTCTCCGTTCTCGTCGAGGGTGTCAGAATGCCACATCGGGGATTTGGAGTTAGCATCCAAACACAAAATTATTTTTTTGCCTTTGAGTGCTCGAATTATATTACTAGTTTTAGTAATATACAGTTCAATAGGATCTGAAAACTGAAAATATCCGCTAACTATGTACAGATCTGTTAGGCCATTGTCTATTTGGGCGCAGACTAAGTGTTCATCACTTAGGTGGTCAAGTTTCATTATTGTCAAATTTGGATTAAAAACTATAATAGCTGCCCATGCATTGTCTCCCGGTTTCCCCCCCGTAATTGTTCGCGCTCTTCCTCCAAAGTTAGCTATATTACCCCTGAGGTTATATGGTTCCTGTATGGCCACCACGTCGATCCTACTTTTATCTGCGCAGTTTCTGACTTCTG
Source organism: Diplolepis rosae (assembly GCA_030998225.1). Taxonomy (NCBI): domain Eukaryota; kingdom Metazoa; phylum Arthropoda; class Insecta; order Hymenoptera; family Diplolepididae; genus Diplolepis; species Diplolepis rosae. Next base: position 643,244 of record JAPYXD010000467.1, read on the forward strand.
CTGTAGTTATGAAGCCCCTACCTGCGTTTATTTGCATAATTGTTATGGCACTTTGTGGCTTACCTGTCGTTGTTTGTGCCATAATCAGTCCTACTTATTACACGTTCTAATGCAGCTTTGTACGCCGGGCAGGATTTATCACTGGCTAGATGATCCGACTTTTTCTTCGCCCTCTTCCATGTCGGACACGTTGGTGGTTTGCTTGCCTTTTGTTCCGGACATTCTGCGGCCATATGACCACTTTTGGCACAGAACGAAAATATTTTTTCTTTTTCCCGGCAGAGTTTTGCTACGTGTCCATATGCTTGGCAGTTGAAACACCTAGAGACTCCGCGGGAATCCTGGATCTTGCATGATCTCCATTCAACATATAGGCGAATTTTATCGCTTGCTCTTAAGATGGTTCTAATTCTTGGAGAGACTTCAACGACCCAGTTAGTCGATTCCCCTAATCTTTTCCCGATCCTAAATCTAGGTTTAAAGTTATTTTGAAACTCTTCTTTTACAACCTGATCTAGTAAGTTCTTGTTTTGGCTATAGATTGTCTCCACTAGGTCTTCATCCTTTAGGTTGCGTGGGACGTCAAAGATAACTAGTTTCGGATTAGCTGTTCATGCTATTGTGGCCTTTATGCCTTCTTTACGCAGGGCATCATGGTCCATAATCTTTATTAAATCTTCTTCGGTTGCCATCTCCAAGACTAGTCCTCCATCGTGTGTTTTTCTAATGTCTCCAACTTTCATTTTCTCTGTTTTTGGGTTGACTATCGATAAAACTTTAGCCTTAAATTCCTCTCCTGTCTGTTCTTTCGACCCTTCCGCTCGCTTAAGGATAACGGTCTTCGCCAGTGTCGGAACTCGTCTAGGCAAACCTGATATGGCCGGTATTTTCTGCGTTGGTGTTGATTGGGCCACCTGGGCAAATGTAGGGACCTGCATCTGCTGCCCTACCTTATCCAGAAAGCCCTCGTCAATGGCTTTCATTACGCTTTCTCTTTCTTTCGTTGTCCCATCCAGTACCCCTTTTAGGTAGATGTTTCTGGTGACAAGTTTCGCGACTATAGCGTTTAGACCTCCTACCATATCCATTATTTGGTTTCCCACATCTCTTGACATCATCCTAGTCGGGTCTTTAGCGCAGAAGCGTCTGATGTTATTCACTATCTTAGCTGCTTCTGAAGCCATTTTGTCCGCATTCTCTATCGTTTCGGAGTGTTCTGAATCTTCCGTCGAGGATTCCAATTCCACTCTACTTCTCTTGGTGTTCTTTTGTCCCTTTTGTTTACTGATCTTGATTTTTGATTTTATTATTTATATCCTGTTTTAAGTTATATCGAATCTTGTTCACTTGCAATAAAACTTGTTAAACTATTTCACATTATTTGATCAAATTCTGGCTTTCATTATTTACCCGGTAATGTGTTGTGACCTTTTGACCCCGCCTTGTGTTGGTTAGTTTCGAGTCTCATCCTTGTAAAGTAAACCTTGTTACTCGAGAGAGTGTCTGGCGCTCAACGAAGAAATTAAAGTAAATATTTTGTTTCGGGCCGTTCCGAGCCAAAATAAAATCCGTTGGGTAGCCAAAAATAAGAGTGCCAGGTCACGGGTAAGACCTGCATCTCAACATGGCAAAATGTAAAAATACAACGTTTTTTGTCGTATAATTGATTATCTGACAAAATTATAATAGGAAGGTAAAACACAACGTATTATATTGAAAATAAATCGCTTCATGTCATATGTAGTTATTTTACATTCTATTCTAAGTCTACAACGAGTAACATTCCATTTTTACATTTTGCCATGTATTCAAAAGAACGCGTCAGGTAAGCAAACTACAATCCGGTTGTGATTTCACAAAATATAAATAATTTTACAACATGCAACGCATTATAAATTATAAATTCCAAATTTCAATGTAATATCATTATATTATAATTTATTCTAATTCCAGAACATTTCTCATTTCATTCAAAAAATATTTTTTATTTGCAGGGGGTCGATCTGCACATGAAGGAAGAGTCCGTGTAAGTAATTTTTATATTCTCATATTATGTTGTTTAATTGAAGATTTTTTTGTAAATAAATATATTGTATTTTTTTTATTTGGAGGGCATTAAAACAAGAGGCAGAGGACACCAACCACCTTTGGTGACTGTAGCGAGGCCAGTTGAGCAGATGCCTGAGCAACCACATCTTCAGCAACCACAACCACATCAGCAACCTCAACCATACCGCAGCAGCACCCTCAACTACATCAGCAACCTCAACCGCATCAACATCTGCAGTTGCAGACGCTACTACAGCAGCCACCTCTTTCTGCTGTCACTGCAGCAACGCCTTCTAGCATTGCCAGGAGGTGCATCTTCATCTTTGCTGGAAAACCTATTGCCAGAGGAAAAAAGGCAAGCCTACGTAAGTACTCAAAACTTCATTAGATATTATTTTCAGGTACCATAAATTTATAAATTTATATTTAATATTTTTTACTTGCAGGACATATATCGAGCGCTTGCCGATTTCTTCAAAAATAACGGCGGCGAAGGTGAAGATGGAACTCTGACAGAGGGCGTCCTCGAAGTAATGCTGGAAGGCGTCGCCAAAGCGGCAATCGAAAACCTTATGGGAGAGGCGGTGGTACTTTAAAAGCGCCACGGGGGGGGGGGGGGGTGTCACTAAGGTCGTTCCAAGCGGTCCTTGTTTAGTGAACAATCAGTGAATAAACTAACCGTTCACTGAACATTCCCTGACCTTGCAATATTATGCATAAGAATGGTAAAAAAAACATCTATCATTGAAATTACGATTCTGCGATCAAATTTGAATTAATAGGCGTAGTAATAAATAAAATAATTGTATTTTTAGCGATAAAAGCTATAAAAACACCATATACCTGTTATTGAAGGCGATGGAGTGGTTCAACATTTGCAGAATGTCTCCACTGTTAGATCTTACAATTGGTTGGAGTGACACAACTGCATCGCACTTCTACCAATGACTGATCCTGACGGTGAAGACGTTCTGCAAATAGTGAACTACTGTACTGCCTTCGATGACAGGTAAATGATGTTTTTCTAGTTTTCATTGCTAAAAAATAAAATTTTTGTATTTATTCTTGATACTTCTGATGTAAATTCGATCGCAGAATCATAATTTCAATGACTTAAATGTTTTTTTGACTATTCTTATTCACGATATGGCAAGGTCAGGGAATGATCAGTGAACAGTTAGTGTATTCGCTGACCGTTCACTACATCGGGTCCGTTGGGGGCGTAAGGGTGGATTAGTCATGTTTATAATCAAACTATTATTATTATTGTATAATTATTATGAATTAAAAAAATAAATTATAATTTAACAAATAAATTCGTTTATTCACGTCTACTGATGTGAAGTAATTCCAAAGCAGCCCTGACGAAATTTTCGGATTGGTATTAATTCCGAAACAGTTGAAGAATGTTTTGAAAATCAATGAATACCACATTTCGATGAAATTTAATGATATTTATGATCCAATTGATAGTTTAAATTTTTTTTAATCAATGTACAGAGTACAGTAATTATTTGAAATTTGACATTTTAGTATTATGATTGACTCTAGGGCGAAATTCAAGAAAAAATGTCTAAAAATATCTTAATTAGGTAGCAAAATACTCTGGAGAGTTACCTTCAAAATGAGACTAAAAAGTTTTTTAACTGTTAATTATATAGGTTTTAACTTGAGCTTATTATAAGAAAAATTGTATTTACTTGCATTCTTGCATCAGGAAAATATGTTTCACCTTCTTATTATAAAAATTAAGCGACTTTAAGAATAGCTGAAATACGAGGTGATCATATAATTTCCGATTACAGTGTCTTATAAAAGAAGGGTTTGAATATTCAAAAAAAGCATAAATTATATCTGAATTCACATGTGGATTTACAGTTTGAGTTTTATTTGGTGTGAAGTACATTCGACCAACTATTACTATAACATGACAATATGAGTACATAGATATAAATGTTGAGCTTGATTATTTAAAAATATGTAAAGTTTACCTAAATTAGTAACTATGTAGCAAAATTAACAAATATAATGTTAATAGTATACTTTGAAATAACTTTCAAAATACGTAACATTTTTCACACAACTTGTTACTGTAAAAATAAGACACTTCAACAATAGCAAATCAAAATTTTCCATTTATTAATGCACTTTTCCGATTGCTACAAGGAAAAAGATGAAAAAATTTGGTTATCTTAATGTCTAATTGTTTGAGAACTGAAAAACCCGAAAATTAAAAAAAAATTCCACTTTTTAGAAGACGCTCGAAAGTGTCACAACAAGTGCTGTATATCAAAATGTACCTGGGAATTATTTCTCAGTAATCGATTAACCTTTTAATCACATTATTCTGAAAAAAAAGAAATCCGTTACACTCAAAAAAGTTTATTATTGATATAGGTGCAAAACTAATTATGTTCGTGATGAAAACAGTGTTTATATTAAAAAGTTGGTAAATTTGTGTTAGATGAAAGAAAATAAATGTGCCAGCTATAGAAAATTATGTTTCTCTCGACTTCGTGTAAAAAAAGGCGCAAAGCAGACAAAAAATTCAATTTGACAAAATATATTATTAAAATAATTACACTTTATTTTTAGGTACTTTCAAAAACATTCATTTAAAAAAGGATATCCAAACATTTTTTGTTTGTTTGTAATTTTAGGATGATTTCAAGAATTGAAAAATCATTTTGTTGTAGAATTTAATGACAATAGATATTTGAAGTTTGAAAACAAAATATGGAATATGCAGAGAATACTTCATATTAAGAAATAATGAGCATAAGGTTCAAGTTGAAAAAATAAAGTATTTGAATACTCGAAAAATACATGAATCATATTTACATGTAGATTTGAAATTGTACAGAAGGGTTTCCCTGGTGTAAGGCGACATTGAAAAACATTTCGTTAGAATAAAATACTTTAAAAAGTTTTTGAAATAAGTAATATTTTTCACTTGTCAATTTCAATATATGAGAGTGAATAAAAGGTTTATAAAATCTAAATTTGCATACCAAATCACACCTTAAAATTTTTCTAATAAGGGAAAAAATTGAAAAATATTTCATTCGAATAAAATACTTTAACCCATTCAGGGGCACATTTTTCTGGTGCATCTTCTCCAGATATAATAGTCACTATTAGGGTTATCGGGGCTGCTGATTACGAATCTGAAGTCAGATTTTCAAAATTCAAAATGGCGGATCCAATATGGCGGTAAAAATTTTCAAAACAAGGCAATTTAATGCTAAATTGCGGTTATAAAGGTTTTTGGGATCGCTGATTACGAATCTGAAGTCAGATTTTCAAAATTCAAAATGGCGGATACAATATGTCATTCAAAATTTTCAGAAAAGGGCAAATTGATACTAAATTTTGGTTATAAGGGTTTTTTCAATTGCCTGCGATCTGGTGATCCCAGAAGAAAGGAATGTGATTTAGAAATTTTTTCATAAGAAAATTAATAATGAAAGTACGCAATGATAATGGTACTGTTTCAATGACTTATGTTAGGTCTGTCGTTTGCGAGCGTATCACTTTATTTCGCCGCAATAACACTTTTTACTAAGATTCACCTAGCAGTCACGGTAGAAAATGATTAAGAAATTTTGCTATGGAAAATACTGAAAAGTAAATGGTGAAGAAAAGAATTGTGTAACTTTTATCCGCTGATAAGGGGCCATAGTAATAGTGCGTGTAACATGCACCTTGACCATTCAGTGTAAAGAAAGTTACTAGGACCTCAATGATGACATAAAGTCTTAGTTATAAAGTTGAATAAATATATTCATGAAATTATAAATAATTTGCCCGTAAACAATGTTAAATAAATCAGTAAATTACGAAATTAGAAAAAAATTCATTATTCGAAATATTTGAAAAATTTTTTTTAAAAAACTAACGTACGAAAAAATCCGAAAAAAATATATATCATAAATTAAGTGTGTAGAATACATCAAAAAATCAGCAGAGGCTCACCTTTGCAGGTTACGGAAAACCGATTTTTTTCTGAAAAAACGTGTTTTTTCGTGTTACTTTTTTATAACAAACAAATATATAAATAAAAAAATGCAATTTTTCACCAGATTATAATAACTCAGACTTCTAAGAGTAAAACCTGGATGTTACAATTAAGGATAGTATTCGGTAACATAAAATATATTAAAGCGTATGATCTATAATCTTTATCTAATATATAAAGATATTACTAAACATAATCTCGAGACGTTACATTCTTATAATCTTCAGAAAATAATTCGTAACATCTGTAGATAATAAACCTACACTGAGAAACTTTTCGTTAGAGTAAATGATAAGATTGAATAAAGGTTTAGTACAATAGTGTTTTAAAATGAGGAAAGCCTTTTTTATTCATATTATGGCATCGAAATTCAATGTAGTCATAACCGTCTTTGAAACGTGTAAAAGAAAAATTATTATATATATCAATATCAAATATTATGAATCTCCTTTCGAAAACTTTAGAGTACGAAAAAATGATATTATTATTAATAAGGTTTCTAAAAATAATTCTAATAATTCGAACAATGGATATTATAACCTGGAAAGCGTTATTTGAGAGATTCATATTATGAATATGAACTTGCTAGTGACGCGCAGAAAAAATCAAAACATTCATTCTCGGTTTTTCGTATAATTTGTTTCAGAATGTCGTCCGAGTGCTTCCGACGTTTTCCGATTGGCTTCGTAGACTCGATCCAAGTCTGTCCAACTTAATAGTGGCTTATAAGCGACATTTATTTCGAAATATGGCAAGCGAGAATAGCCGAGAGGCTTTAGGCGTTAGGAATGCGTTTAGTTAATGTAGATACAGGTAGAGTTAGAGGGTTCGCACCCAAAAGCGAATTCTGAAATTTAATTTCAAGCTTATGCGATTATAAATAGTGTAGCATTGTGGTATGATAATAACATTTGTGTATGTGTTCCCACTGAAACCTCCCCTCTTCTGAGCGCCAAAGCTCATCCCTCTATCTCGCTCCCCTCTAGATCGCTGTCCCATAGTTAATAGTCCAAGATTAAACCCGGTAACATATTTTTCATTACCGTTTACAATCCATTTTTCTCAGAGCGTAACCTCTTTTACATGACAATTTCAATATGTACTCTACACTACTCTACCTTCAGAAATTAAAGGTTCACCTGTACTTTCATCAGTTTTTGAAATGTCTTTATTATTATAATAAAGAAGTCATATAAACAGTCTTACGTATTTCAAGAGTTTTCTCAGAGTATTTTAATATTGTGATATTTGTCAATTTTTCTCCACACCAATGATAGTTATTGTCCGATTTCTTGTGCTAATTAAGGTATACTTAATGTATCTTGTAAATATTTAAAATCTACATTTATACCTATGTACTCATATTTTGTCATGTAAAAATATTATCAAACCCTTCTTTTCCACATACACTGTCATCAGAAATTATGGGTTCACAAGTAGTTTCACCTCTTGTTGAAGTGACTTAATTTTCATAATAAAGAATTAAATAAACTTTGCTGATGCGAGAATGAAGGCAATACAACTTTACTTTTAATAAGCACAAGATAAAAGTAAAATATTAATTTTGCAAAAATATACTACAAAAGACGTCAAATTTCGAGTTTTAAATAATATTGTCACGTCCCGCAACTCTACCACCTAGAGTAATTAAAACAAATTACGGAACCAATGAAGGAATCAAGGCAACATTACCACGTCCTTGATTATATCGACTTAACAGAAAGATCTAATAAGATATAAGAAGATCGTTAAAATCGAAAGGCAGATTTAAATAGAATTGATACATTTGACTGCACATTAAACTGCGAAAAATCATTCTATGATTTGAAAAATTCATTAATATCAGCACCAGTGTTAAGGTTTCCGAATTTTAAAGAACAATTCACCTTAACAACTGACGCCTCAAATCAAGGCTTAGGAGCAGTTCTTAGTCAAAATGGACACTCATTTTTATTCATCTCAAGGACCCTCAACAAAGCTGAAAAAAAATACGATTACGACATCAAATACGTAAAAGGAAAAGAAAACAAAGTTGCAGACTGTTTATCCCGACTTTTCCCTATAACATCTGATATTTCAAAACAATCAATGTGGGAAGCAGGAATATCCGATGAGGATGATGGAACTGCGGAATTAAAAACTCAACCACAGAAAATCGAAATTTTCGGTACCCCAGTTATAACAGAAGATAGGGTACTAAAAGGAGAGGAAAAGATCGATTTACCACCAAGAAGGATGAGAGAACCTTCGGAGGAAACAGAGAACGAACCTACAAAAGACATGACAACCGAAAAACTTGACATGCATACGGAATTTATAAATTGGAGACTGCAACCCACCTTCGGCAAAGTTAAGACAAAACCTAACGCGATAGGGAAGTTATGGAAGGAAATAAAAAAGGAGGAAATGCCCGACTATGATGAAGAAGATTGGCTCATAAAGTTAAGTTGGATTATAGAGGAAATTAATAGCAAAAAATTAACCATCATAAGGCTTATTTTCGGAGACCCACTATTTACTCCACTGCAAAAGGAAATACTTCAGGAAATGATGGAATTTCTCTCAAATCATTACCCTCACCTAAATTTCCACTTATGTTTCACGCCTACCAGAGAATTGACAAAAGAAGGAAAGCAAGCTATAATCAAAGAAGCACACTCCACTCATCTTGGAAAGAAGAACACGCTTGAAAAGGCTAAGACCATCGACTTATGGCTCGGAATGGACAATGAAATTAAAAAACACGTGCAGTCTTGCCCCATTTGTCAAATACAGAAAACAACGCGCATAAAGAATCAAGCGAAGAGCATATTACCTGATATACCTTTAGCACCTAACGAAAAATTGTCACTAGATATCTTTGGGCCACTCCCCAAAACACAAAAAGGAAATCGTTACATACTCAGTATGAAAGATAGACTAACAAAATATACAGTTCTCGTACATTTGCAGAATGAAACAACGAATTCAATAATAGAAGCCTTAGTCGATCACTACATTTATACTTTCGGAGCACCTATGACCATACTTTCTAACCAAGGATCAAACTTCTTATCGGGATTAATGGCACAATTTGAAAACGCATTGAGCATTCGGCATATTAAAACAACTGCATTCCACCCGCAATCAAACGGTAACATCGAAAGAATGCACTCTACACTAGTAAACCTGATCAAGACTAGTATTGCTGAAAATAAAAAACAATGGGACGAAAACTTAAAATACATCAATTTCGTCATCAACACTACTACCAATCAAACGACTGGACATTCTCCCTATGAATTAACTTTCGGAAGAACACCCAATATCCCTTCAGCGGTCAACGCCTCACCTAACTTAACTTATCAGGAACTGATAAGGAAATGGAAGAAGAAACACGAAGAGATCATATCCAAAACCCGAGAGAGAATTGAGGTAGAAATGGAAAAGACAAAAAAGAGACTTGACGAAAATATAACTAGAAAACATCAAACATACTATATAAAGCAGGAGATCTTGTCAAAACACTTAACAACACTAAGCAAAATAAATTAGAACCTGCCTGGAAAGGTCCTTTTGAAGTCATAGATTACATCGACAATAACAACCTAAGAATTAGAAATAAATATAACATCATTCGAATACACATAGACCAATGTATGCCGTACTTTTCAGATGCTGATACAGATGATAACGCTACTAGCACTAGCTATGATTAGTCAGGCGAATTATACTCTGACGTCTCTTAAAGGGTATGTTTACATAGAAGAACTGTCAAAGGTTCACCTTTACCACGAAACATGGAAACTTGTAATTGGGATAAATTTCACTTGAAATGACCATCGACTTACTGCTATCGACCCCACTATTAGATTAGCTGAAACAGCATGCAATAACGAATTTCCACCTATGTATGATGTACATCTAGATAGGAATCGATGCAATAGATTAAGATACAAAAATACCATCCTCATGAAGCTCTTAGGAAACAATTGTAAACTTTACAAAAATAACGACTTACTCTATCTAGGAAACACAATTAAGTATAACACTTTTGAGTATTTTAACGTCACGTACGACATCCAATATACTGCCAGCAATTTAGCAAGTCTCGAAAATAGGCTCATTCAATTACCCAAAATAGTTGATAACGTCGAATTACAGCAAGCCAGGTTGACTTTAGACAATACGGAAAACATGCTAAACTCTATAGTTCAGCATAGGCGAATCAAGACAACGACAGACCCAATCATGGAATACCTAAGCTATGTAGGATATGCGTCACTTCGATTAGTCACACTATACATTAGTTACAGGTTCGGATTATTTGAATTGTTAAAAACTTGTTTCCCGAAAAGAATATGCTTATTTTGCGTTAAAACTAAAATAGACACACACACGCATGTGATCACTTACAATGCGAGCGTTCAGCCTTTGCTAACTGAACCACACAAAAATAGACGTATCAAAATTTAGGGACTAAATTCATTCTAAACAGGGGAGTGTTATGCCTAACGGTAAGATACCCCTTCTGTTAGCACTCGAGGCCTATATAATGTAGAGCGCAGGGCCCGCTCGTCAGTTCTTGTCCTACCAATAAAGTTATAACCACTGAGCTTTCTAAACAAACGACTCAGCAATATTCTTAAAACCCCATTCTTCGATATTACGCATAACAACGTATATAATAAAAATTAATCAATTTATTTTTCTTAAAATGAAGTGATAATCAAAGGAATGTAATACTTGAGAAGTGAGTAAGGGAAATTGAATTTTATATTAGTACAAATTGTTTCATGATTATATAGAATATTGTCTGAAAATTTGAGAAATGGTTGAAAGGCATAAATATTAACGAACATATGTGGAGGGGATTACTTATTTGACGTATTCTGAAAGTAACTGCTTTAATAATATTCCATAATTGTATAGCCATTCTTCACAAAAACTGTTTTCAATGTCTTACAACTTCCGAACATAACCTTGAATAAAGAAATTCCAAACTTGGCGCATGAATCCATCTTTTGTCATCCAAAAATAATTTTTATAAGTAAATTCCAAGACATGACCTAATAGAGGATAATTAAATAATTTTCATGAATTTATATAAATATTATCAACTGCAGATTGGTTTTTATGTCATGAAGATAACACGCTATAACTCAAAATTTAAAACATAACATAAAATGACATATTTTAATATTTTGTTGAAGAGAATTCTTGTCCCTATTTAAAAAAAACCCTATATATGTCCCTATATTTATATACGCATGTCTCTATTTGGGTCCCTTATCCTAGAAAGATCAAGTACTTCTATGAATTCAGTATAAATTCGGTATAAATTCGTACATTCGTAAATTTTCCGTCTGAAAATCAAAATTTAACATAACTGATTTAATATAGCAGGTTGACCCTGAACATTTCAACTTTTAGTAACTGAAATCGGCTTGAAAATGGTAACTCATGTTTTGCGAGATTGCAAATCACGAATCGATAATTATATCGTTAAAATATAAAAAAAAGAATACAGTGCGATAGGCACCATCAAACGTTGAACAAGAAATTATGATTTTAGATTCTCTAACTATTGCCTTTCACTAATTTAGATGACTTTAGAACGTGAGTTCCCTTGCTATCCACTAGTTTAGGGTGCTTCGCACATTTTGTTTATTCCTTATATACAAGTGTGGTAGCTTCCGAAACATTGAAGTACCTGTAATCAATATTGTTTTTTCCTTTTGAATATTAATGCAATGATTATTCTGCTTTTTTTCCCTTTTTTTTCACTGAGAAGAAGTACAGCTCCATCTTGGTGACCCGCAAATGTTTCTTTAAAGGAGAAATGAAAAGTACTTATCGTATAAACCACAGTTGCTCTTCATATAAAATCAAGTAATTCGCTGTCTCTGTGGACGTCAGTTGGCTAAATTTACGACTTTCAGTTGCTTTCTCAGAGAAAACAAGTGAACTTTGGTCTTAGAGATCGTCATTTGTTTTTCACAGAGAATAAGTGAAAAATCTCTATCATCGACCACGAAAACCCTCTAATAATCATTTCAAAGCTTATTATTGTAATGAAAAAGGAGTACAGCCTTGATGATCTTTAGTTTTTCTTTTTTTTTTTCAAAAAAAGAAAGTGAAGCTCGGTCTCTGGGGTCCTCAGTTGGCAGGATTTAAGATCCTTAGTTTATTTTTCCCAGAAAAAAAATTAACTGTGGTCTTAGAGATCGTCATTTGTTCTTTCACAGAAATTGAGTGAAGAATCGCAATCAACGACCTAGATAACGCCAAATGAATCAATTTAATGCTAATTCTAGTATTCACAAGTAAAGCTCTGCCATAAGGATCTTCGGTTCGTTTTTCTATCGAGTGCAAAAGAAGCTCGGTCTTACTGATTCTCAATTGTTTCCTTACATATAATAAGAAAGAATCGCAATCATCGACCTCAAAAACCCATTAATAATCATTTCCTAGCTTATTCTTGTGATAACAAGTAAAGCTCCGCCATAACGATCTTAATTTATTTTTTCATATAAAGCAAGTGAAGCTCAATCTTAGTGATTCTCAATTGTTTCTCTACATATAATAACAAAGAATCGCAATCACCCACCTCAAAACAGTGTGCACAGTAGGGTGGTCCAAAATGGCGACTTTTAAATAAATGCAAACGATCTCCCCAAAAAGTTTCAAAATCCAAAAAAATGAAGGTCCAATTTTTTCTTTTTTCAAAATTTTGATTTTATATGGTGCCTGTTGGGACTTGAAATTTGCATGGAAAAATGCATGGGAAAAAGTCACTTTTTGGTATTTTTCGAATAATTGTTCAGAGTTAGGGAAAAGTTGACATTAAAGTTATAAGGCTTCTACAGTACTTTCCAACGAAGAATTTGACCTATCATACATATGGATTTGACGCCCCTAACACACCCCCACGATGCCCTGAATACTACCTATAGGGGATACCTTGAAATTAAAATATATAAGTTTATGAAAAGAGAAGCAGACTTTTTTACCATAAATTGCAAAAAAGTAGAAAATTAACAATAATTAATTGTTTAAACAATAGAAAGAACTTAATAAATAAATAAAGAAGTAAATAAAGTTACTTTGAGATAATAAACTGCCATTCCGATCTCAGAGAACAGATTTAAAACGAATTTTATAGAGGAACATATTATTTAAACAAATAGAATTTATTTAAATAAATGGAAATTAACTAAAAAACATTTGCAAACATTCCAATAGACCTATAGTAATGATTTCCGGAACAAAAGGAGAATAAACTGCTTAAAAGAGTCAATTTCCTGAAGAATGTACATTTTACGATTTAAAGGTAGTATTCAGGGCATCGTGGGGGTGCGTTAGGGGCGTCAAATCCATATGTATGATAGGTCAAATTCTTCGTTGGAAAGTACTGTAGAAGCCTTATAACTTTAATGTCAACTTTTCCCTAACTCTGAACAATTATTCGAAAAATACCAAAAAGTGACTTTTTCCCATGCATTTTTCCATGCAAATTTCAAGTCCCAACAGGCACCATATAAAATCAAAATTTTGAAAAAAGAAAAAATTGGAACTTTATTTTTTTGTATTTCGAAATTTTTTGGGGGGGTCGTTTGCATCTAGCATCAAAAAAATGTTTGCAATGCTTTTTTGGACCACCCTACTGCACAGATCTGATACCGACGCCGTCACAACTACAGAAGCACCTCCTGTCCGTGAGAAGCGAGTAGGGAAAGGCGGTGGCGCACGCTGCCTTTATTTCTTCCTCGTCGCTCTTGGACGCGAGAACGACTCGTCCCACTTCTCCTTATTCTCCTCGCTTCCACCATGCAATGCTATTTTTAGATTTCACGCTTTCGGTTATCGAGTCGAAATTGAGAATTGTATTTTTTTCAACTCCGTGCAAAAGAAGTGCGAAGCAGACGACAATTTCAAATTTATGAAATATGGTATTTAAGAAACAACACTTTTTTTCCGATATATTTATAAAAATCTACCCAAAATAAACATTTTGCGAACAGCTCTCAGACTATCCCTGACAATGTCGAGTTCTAATTAAAAAGGTGGCTCAAGCTCGATCCTGTCGTTGCCGGACGAGGTAAATGTATTTACCGTTATTTACCACGTTATATATTAATGGGTTTTTGAGGTCAGTGATAGCGATTCTTTATTATATGTAAAGAAACAATTGAGAATCACTAAGATTCAGTTTCACTTGTTTTATTTGAAAAAACAAGTGAAGATCGTTATGGCAGAGCTTTGCCAGTTATCACCAGAAAAAGCTTAAAATTATTAAATTGCAATTATCGAGGTCGTTGATTGCGATTATTTTTTATTATATGTAAAGAAACAATTGAGAATCGCTAGGATTGAGCTTCACTTGTTTTATTTGAAGAAACAAGTGAAGATCGTTATGGCAGAGCTATACTAGTTATCAGAAGAAAAAGCTAGGAAATTATTAATGAGTTTTGAGGTCGATGATTGCGATTCTTTTTAATTATACATAAAGAAACAATTGAGAATCACTAAGATTGAGTTTCACTTGATTTATGTGAAAAAACAAATAAAGATCGTTATGGCAGAGCTTTAATTGTTATCACAAGATTAAGCTAGGAAATGATTATTAATGGGTTTTTGAGGCAGTGTGCACAGATCTGATACCGATATACCATGCCCGTGAGAAGCGAGTAGGAAAAGGCGGTGGCTCGCGCTGCCTTTCTTTCTTCCTCGTCGCTCTTGGACGCGAGAACGACTCGTCCCACTTCTCCTTATTCTCCTCGCTTCCTCCATGCAATGCTATTTTTAGATTTCACGCTTTCGGTTATCGAGTCGAAATTGAGAATTGTATTTTTTTCGACTCCGTGCAAAAGAAGCGCCAAGCAGACGACAATTTCAAATTTATGAAATATGGTATTTAAGAAACAACACTTTTTTTCCGATATATTTATGAAAATCTACCCAAAATAAACATCTAAAAGATCGTGTAAAATTTGATAAGCATTTGAACATTTCAAAAATAAACTTTCAGTAAAATGTCTTGCCAATAAATGTTCCAGATTTGAATTAATATATATTTTCCTATTCAAATTTCCATACTTCTTAGCTATTTTGTACATTTAAAAAATTTTCAGTTAGAAAGATATTTTCTATTAAGAAGAGATAAACATAAAATTCAAGTTTAAAATTTACATTCTCAGTTTTATGTTAGATATATTCTCATCTCACATTTTTGTAGCTTAAGCACAGAGTTTTAAATCAAAAAATAAAATGGTCTACGGAAAGGAAAAATTTTTTGTTCGAAGTGTTTAAATCGTGTTACAATTTGACAAGATCATATGGACGAGTTCAATCTTTTTGATGAAATATTTTGTAATTTTTAATTTGTCTGTTCTTCTGAAATCAAAGGAAGATTTGAACAGTAAATAAAAAATTTTTCCAATGGAATTCAAGGTCAATAAATGCTTAAAGTTTTAAATCAAGATTTTAATTACAAAATTTTGAAGCTTTGTAAATAAACTACTTGATTCAGAAAGTAATTCAGCTCTGTAGAACATTTTTATATTTGGAATTCAAAATCTGTGCTTAGGCCACAAAATGTAAGATAAAAATTCTTTCAACATAAAACTATGAATGTAGATTTAAAACTTATTAGGTGATATATTTATCTCTTCTTAATGGAAAATACTCAACACATAATTCTCTGTTTCAATATCCTTTAAATGTACGAATATTTAAGAAATTCATAAGTATTTCACCTTTTTATGTAAATTTAAAATTTCCAAATAACGCTTTTATTGACAAAGTTACAAATTTGTCAATAATTGATATATTGTATTGTAAGTTTAAATATGAGACGACTTAAAATTTCACAATAATATTATTTTTCAAGTACTTAAACCTTTCTTAAATTTTGAGAATTCTTCCCGAGGTTTATTTCTGGTGAGTTACTATTTCTTTTTTTAATGAAAACATTTGTAATTCTAAATATGGCTAATTTTGTAACATTGTAAAAAGATTTTACAACTTCAAAGCAAATTTTTTAGTTTGAATCAAAGTCAATAAGTATTCAATGTTTGAAATAGAAATATTAAGTAAAAGATTTTCAAGCCCTGGGAATCAACTGCTTTAATAACACAGTTTTTCTTCTCTGTAAAGCATCTTAATTTTCAAATGAAAAGTCTCCACAAAGGTTAAAAAAGCTTAAGATGAAAATACTTTTATTAAAAAATTTTAAATATAGATTTCAAACTCAAAACCTATTTGCCCGAAATAAACGTCTCAAAGATCTTGTTGAAATAAAGGGATATTTGAATACTTCAAGAATAAATTTTCAGTAATATGTTGCACTTAATATTTGTTCAAAGATCAAATCAGGATGCCAGTTGACAAATTTTTACTTGTGTAAATTGAGTCTTCCAATTTGTAAATTATGTAAAAAAATATTTTATTTAAAACATAAGGCACATTAAATTACGCTTTAAACTCCACATTCATAGATTCATGATAAACAGGTCATAGTTTATTGATCATACGTTTTAGTGGCGTATGCACAGACTTCTAATCAAAACAATGAATTGCCTTATTATAGAAGGTTAAATATTTTTCAATTGATGTGTTCACATAAACCTTCAAACATTCATTAATTTTAAATTTTACTCAAAACTTAATCTTACAGCGTTTAAACCTTTTCACAATTGTACAAAATCTTATAAATATGTTACGTCACAAGTACGCAAATATACTTACTTTGATCGAAGATTCCTCGTTTTAAGTTAGGATCGAATGATCCTCGCTTAGGGATGAGGATAAGTCAATGAAAGACACAATGATTATGAAAATAATACAAATTGAATTTATTTTATTGGTTAAAAGTTCAGGATATACATTCGTTAAGACAATTCTTATATAATGTAGGCACAGGCTGGTTGGTACGTGGGTTAGAAAGAGACAAAGAATAAAGATAGAGAGAGAGAGAGGTTCGGTACCTTTAAGTTGAGGGTTAATCCACACGGCGGTGAGTAGTAAGTACTGGATCCCCGCAGGTGTAGTCCAAGTGTGTGAGAGAGACGGAGTTATAGGGCGAACAGGTATATTCCGTAAAGGGCGGTGATCTAAATTTATGACACTGTTCGAAGATCTTTACAAAGATCTATACAAGTCCACGATAACTTTTACGACTCCCGAACTTGGATTTTAAATTGTCCCGGTCGAATTTTATTAATCTCAAACTCAGAGATTTTCGAAGTTAAATTGAAATGCCGCAATGGACTATTGTCGCGAGACCGGTTATAAATCCGAAGGAAAATTTAAGTGTCGAACTAGACGAAGAATTTACTGACTGCTTTCTCTTGGTGTGGGCCTCTTTTATATTTTTTCATACAAATTGACGGTCAGCAAAAATCGTGACGTAGTCATATCTTCTTAGAGGAGAAGGGCCCTATACTGCTCCCTACTTCCTCTAGTCCCTATTCCCCCTTATCGATTTTCTCATAGATTTCTAACTCAATCTAGCCTGTGTGTATTATATACATTCAAATATGTCGCGGGACGCGACACCTCCCCCCTCAGTTCGAGCGCGGGGGCAAGGCTTCCGCGATCGAATCTTCGGAAGAAGAATACATTAGTTTTTTTTGAAGAAATACATTCAAATACTTTTTTTTTATTTAATAACAATATGTGAATGATAAATATAACATTCATTTCGACGTTTGTTCTACAATTTGTATTATCTGCTGTTTATAATTTGATACAATCCAATATTAACATATTTTTTGGATAAAAATTTATATTATCTTAATATTATAATTTTTTGTTATAAATTATTACATAGTTTTTTTAAATAGTTTGAACTTAGCATTAATATAAGGTTACACATGGTTTTTTTTTTTTTTTTTTTTTATATATCTGACTAAATACATGAATATTATTTTTTATACGTGAATTGGGTATTTCATGTTCGTAAATTATAAATAACATGCTGTAATATATAAAACGTAATTTTGTAATGTCATAGATCAGTGAAAAAAAATTTTTTAAGGGTTATTTTTATATTTTTTATTACGTAAAGGGTTGCGACAGTTATGAGCTAAATGTCCTCTTTGAAAACACCATTCACATGAATTAGTCCATTTTTGTAAAGTTTTTTTATTGTTTTTATCACTTATATTATAAAATTTAGATTCCGTTATCAAGCATTTTTTTAATTTCTCTTCTAAAAATATATATTTCGTGGAAAGTGTTTCCAAGACTTTAGCTGCTGCGTTTTGTTTTGCTACTTTCTTTTGGGATGCAGGTTCCTCAACACAAGCATAGGTTAAGTTATCTTTTAAAATTTCGCAAGTCGCCTCGAATGGCGGCAGTTCCTGATGTATTCCAAGCGATTTTACTGAGTACTTTGGTATTGAAAAATCGTATTCAATACTTATTTCATTCAGTATTTGTACTGCGCTACCCTTTGTCAAATCTCTTTGTTGCATTGCCATTGTCCTTATCTGCAAAAGAATTATCCATTTGAGTTGTTTGTGATTTAATTGATATAAATAGGAATTAGTTATTATTATCGTTAATAATTATAAATTATTCGTTTTCCGCGTTTGCTAACTCAAAGAGATATTCAGTGCAAAGAAAACATTGGTCTGCTCTAAATCGTATGAAAAAAATTTGCTCTTCGCAGACAGAACATTTTGATTCGTTAAGATCCGTGGTTACAATATGGCGGTTAAGGAAAGGTACAGATATTTCTCATTCAAAAAAGGTAATTTTATATCTGTAACATTCTTTACATATGAATTTTTGATCTGAAGTATTCTGATATATTTCGTTTTCTGGAGAGTAACAACAAAAATGTTTCATAATTATTTGATCGATATACGGTTGATAGTACTGTTCGTCGTTTTCTGGATTTTCGGCTTGAATGGATTCGAAATCTTGCGGCAGCATTTTCCTATGAACAAATTCGTTATTGAGCTTTAAAATACTAATTAAATTCTAACAGTGTTTTGTTTAAAGAAAATTTTTTTTTTTTTTTTTGACATGTTTAAAATTTTATTTATAACTTTGCAATTTATAATATTTTATCGAAAAACATTTTCAACTATAACTTCGTTTCCTAATTGAAGTTGCATTTTATTTTTTAAGAATGGCTCAGTACAACCTTTACTGTCGATTGCCCTACAGCGTGGCGTTATTAATGCTTCCCTACAACCGTTACAATTCATATTAACGCATTGTATTTTACAAACTGAGTGCCATGAGGTACAGAATTCGTATTTATTTTGTTCTGTTATTGGTAATTTTTCGAAACAAAATTGGCAAAATTTCTTTGTTGTTTCTTGACTGTAATAAATGAATAAGGTTGACGCTTCTAAGTCGAAACAAAAACTATTTATTAAATGTCCATAGGTGATTGGATAATCCTGTGGACATACACCGTCCACAGGTCCTGAGTGGAACACGATTGGTTCTGCCGCAGTCGGAATCATTCTATAAATTTAAAAAGAAAGGGATCTAAATTTACTTAACTATACCCTTGATTATATCATTTTTATACTTTATCTATTTAATTCGTGCAAAAGTACCCAAAATTTGATTCCAACAGAAGTTCTACATTATTGAAAGGTATTCTATTTCTCCATTAGAAAAACAATTCTTATATTACAATACCCTTACAAAAACTGTTCTTCTAAAGGTACATTCCCAGTGATCATGCTGTGGTTTTATAGTATAGAAAGAGAAGGATGGATTGTACCTGTACCAGGAAGGTTGAAAGGATGGAAAATATAGGTATGTACTTGGTTGGATGTGAGAAAGAGGAGAGAAAAAAAAAGAAATAAAAAAGTAGTGAACGTCAAGAATTGACAAGGGCTTTATGTGATACTGGTCAAGAAGGAAGAAAATTTTATATTGTTTGAGCCATGAAGGTTCTAACGATTAGGGTAATAAAATCCTTAAGAAAATCTGTACGAGTTTTAGCTGGTGTTTGGTATGCTCGTAAAAAATTTGAAAAGAGGAAATGAAGGAGCCAATGTATTTTAGACTTTTAGTCTTGATATATGTTTGGAAGCGAAATAAGATACTAAAGAGACATGGAAGAAATTGTTTAATTATTAAATGAAATTGATTTTGCTTTGTTGGAATCAAGTGATGTAAATGTTGAAAAGGCTAGTGACTTAATTTCGGATTCGAGTCGTGATATTAGTGTAAGAAAAAGTAAGGAATCAAGTGATGATGTAGATTTGGAAGGATTATGTGAAGAAGTGATACGAGGTGAATGTGTAGACAGAATTGATTTCAGATCTTTGGTAGATAAGTTAGATTCTGGTTTTGAGAATGTTGAATGTCGATCTGAGAGTGACTTAAGGACAATAATAGAAGAATTGGAGTCAGTGGGTTTGAAATTTAATGGGAACAGTGGTTTTGACGTTTTTTGTGGAGGGAAAACTGTAAAGTGTCCTTGTGAGTGGAACTCGTTACCTGCGGATAAAAGAATTGCCTTGCTTGATGAATTGAGGCAGCAGGTAGCGTTGCATGGGGTTTCTGGAGCTTTTTGCTTAAGAGGGGTATTTTACAATATTGGCAGAGACAATGTATTAAAAAGGGTAAGTTGGTTTTAATGGTTTTTTAGATAGTTGCTCATTTTTGAAATAGTATGTAATTATGTGTATTATTATCAGTTGGATCCTTCGCGAATTCGGTGGATGCAGGATGGAAGGCGATTGGTGAGGCCTAATTTCAGGTTAAAACCGAGAATTCGTCTTCCAAAAGAGTGGCAATTCAATCGTCGAATGAAGATCGAGGATTGGTTGAGGCCATGTAAAATTTCTGGAGAACCTTTTTCTTCTGGGGAATGAGATGGATAATACATCAGCAGAAAATTTGTCGTGTAAGTAATAGGAATATATCTTGATAGTTTGTTTGTAAAATTTTGATTGTTCATACACTTTTATCATTCTTTTGTGTTTTTTTTTTATAGGTAGGGCCTGAAGATTTAAAATGGACGGGTCAAAATTCGTCTATTGCAATCAAGGTAAATGATCGTTATATTGATTGTTGTGGGCGAATTTTGCGTATATCCATGGATTGGCTCTACGTAAATAGTAGTTGGCTAGAAAAAAGCAAGAAAATTCTTTCGCATGTTATAAGGAATAATATGGAGGATGTTCCTTTCATCATTAAAGAGAAACGATACCGCATTATAAATGATGAAGTTGTTGAGGTAATGTATACAATTATTATTCACTAATTTGTTTAATTTAAAATTGTTTATTTGTTTAAAATAAAAAAAAAAAATTTATTTTCAGTTTTGAGGCGACTGTAATGATTAACTTTTGTGATTAATATATTTAATTTATTGTTATTAGTTTTAGATTAATATTTATACATATTTTGTGATTGATTTTTGTTTTTGTGTGTGAGTGTATTGTCATATGAATGTTTTTTTATGTTGAAATTTGTATTCCAGTGAGATATTTTGTTTGCGTGTATTTTGAATTTCGTTAAATTGTTGTTTAATATTTGTGATTTTAATCTAAGACAGATCGAAGTCGTGTATTTTTCTGAATAGGTTTGGACTGAATTTAATAGCTTTGTTAACTTTAGGTATAAATAGGGATGTTTTGGACGGTCTGCTACAGTTTGTCTTCGGCAGTGAACATGGAGAACGACCGACCTGAAGACTTTGAACCCCCTGTGAAGCGGCTGGCTTTGGAACATCTTGAAGAATCGAGTGGTTCCGAGACAGCAGTAGGAGAATCGAGTGGCTCTGTAACTGAAATAGGAGATTCGAGTGATTCGGAGGTCGATATGGAAGAGGCACCTGTTCCTGAGGTAAAGGCAGGGGAATATAGGCATGCATTTCCTGTCGTACCAGAGGATCAATATATGTATTCCCCGTTAACTGAATATCGCTCAGAGTGGGCGAACGAAATGTTGGGTGACTGGGGAATGAACCGGAGGCGTTTAATAGTTGAAGAGGAGGATTTTCCTGATGAGGGAGTAAGTATTAAATTTCTAGTATTATTATATCTTTATTGTGAAATTAAATTTAATTTGTTTGTTTATTTATTTCAGTTTGAACCAGCAGGAAATGAGCCTCGTATTCTCGAGGGAAGGGAATTGTGGCCACTCGACCTCATACCTCAAGACATTGCTCCTGATTTTCGGATGCTAATGGAATTACATTATCCTCCCTTTTTACCTGATCCGGATTTCTTCATAGTGGCGCTGCGACGTATACAACTTTATGGGTGGTACATCAGAGATTGAGATTTAAAAAAAAAAAATTTGCTTTTTAATATTTAAGTAAAAATGTTTGTAATGTATATTTTATTATAGTTTTAATTCATTTTTATGTTGTATTTGTGCAGTTTGTATATATTTTTTTTTAAAATGAAAATACATATATATATTTTTTTAATGGATTTGCTGTCTATTTATTTTCATGTCAGTAGTTAGAATTTAAATTTTTAGTCACTTAGAAGTGGTTTTGTTGATAGGCTAAGAGGAGTTTTCTGATCTAGTTTAATTTTATTTATATGTTTATTAGTTTTTTTGAAATTTTTTGAATTATAATTACTATTATTGATAGAATAATTATTATAAGAAAAGTAACTATAGTATGTGCTATATATATTTTATGTGCACTAGAATTAAAAATAGATGGGATAATTTTCTGAATATTAGCATATTTTGTGAGTCGAAAAACATGAATTTCAAAACTCGATATAAGCATGTCATCTTTTTTATGAAGAAGATGTAACACATAAGGGTTTTGGAATTTTTGGAGCAAGATAAAAAGATTTGTTTAGGAAGAATAGTTGAATAAAGCCATCCACGGTGTGACAACAGTGGTGTTAAAAAAGGATATTCATTGAAACTTATGAATGTTTTACATTTATACGGTTGGGATTTTATAAACATTGATGTTTCGCAAATAGGATTATTTTGAGTACTGTATATGGAATGAGGAGGGTGACAAAAATTTTGAAGTCCATTTTAGTGGCATGAAGCGAGGAAATTTTCATTTGTTGTGAAGTAAGATTCGTTATTTAGAGAAATTGCGATATAAGAAATTTGAGATTTTATGAATATAGGTGTAATATAATCAGTATTAAAGTCAAAATGTATTGGAGTTGAATGTGTTTTAAATACTTGAAATTCTTCAGAAGATGGAATTGGTATGGTCATAGTAAAAATTAAGTAATTTTCGAAAGTAAAGTATCTTATTTTAGAAAATGGAATGACCATTGAAAAAAGAGACGTTGGAAGGTGAGGGTCTTCTTTGTTAGATTTGAAGTCTAGGAAGGTATCTGGAAGCAGCATGGGTGCCATAAATTTGTAGCGGCATGGGTTATAGCTTCCGCAACTTGTGTTAGGAGTGATAGAAAGGATCGGGATATTTCATGCAAGTCCATTAGCCAATTTGCTGCAAGAATTCTATAAATGTGCAAATTTGGGTAAATTTGTGATTCATGCCAGTCTTTGTACATCGTAACGTTGTTGAGATTGGATGAAAGGTTTTCAAGTTGTTCAGAAAATGGATTTGGAAGTAAGGAATAAATTTTCTTTAGGCCGATAAAGAGAAGTTTCTTGTCTTATTTTTGACTGTAGAAGAGCTTCTTGAATTTGGTGTAAAAATGGATCACTATTTTTGGGAATTTTAGTGATGTTATGAGCTTGTCTGGTTATAAATGAAATTTCTCCCAGAAAATAATTTATACGTCATTTCATAAATTCAAGCTGAGTGTGGTGATTATATATATTACAGTTATTTGCAATATTTGTAAGTATACAATGTTCATAAAGTTTGTGAGAAATATCTACTATTTTATACTTTAAGTTTTCTGGTTGCAAAATGTCAAAATAAGAGATAAAATTATAATTTTCGGAAAATAGACGTATTTTTGAAATTGGTTCAAAATAAATACCAGATGAGTGATAAAATTGTGAATTGATATAAAAGTTTTCTGCTTTAGATGTGAAAAACAGAATTAGCATCAAGTATACGCCATAAGGTGGTTGGTATAGGAATTTCATTATGCTTCTCGAATGGCTGAAAAAGAAAAAAAAGGATTAGTATTGGATAAAATTGGATGTTTACATATGGTTGGATTTAGGTCTAGAAGTTTTTTGAAAAAAGGGGAAAATAGATTACTAAATGTTGAGGATTTTCGTGGTGGAAGTGGAGGGGGAACTTGTGTTGATTTATCAGCTTTAAAAACATCCCGTCTACGGCACTCTTTTGTAGCATGCATTTGAGTGTTACAATTATAACGGGTGACCTCCGCTGAAACGTCAAAAGGAAATTGAACTTATCAAAGCGGACCCGAGGACTCGGGATTACCCTCGGTGTCACCTGCGTTACTTAGGCGGCTAAAATAATGAGCGCCTGGCGTCTCTCGACGCCATATTTATAAAATGATGACCCTGAAAATAAGGACTTGGCATGCAACGAGAAAAGCGAAGCCAAGCAGGGGTTCCGGCTAGGGTTATTATGGATTCGGGAGTCCGGATCAGGCAAGGTTTTAGGTTAGGATAGGAATCTTAACCTAAACATAGAAGCTCTTGGGCAAATAAAATAACAAAATAAATTAAGCAATTAAAACTAAACTACAATTTATTTTGTGATCGGGTAATGCCCTTGGCTCGATATAAATACAAAAGGTCTCAGATGAGATTAATAAAATATCGTTGCCAACATGGCTCATGATATAATAAAAGAGGCAGAGCTCTGAGAGAGCCTGAGAGCCACGCGGTTCAAAGAAAATAATAACTTAAATACAGCCCGGAATAGAGTCTCAAAGACTTACCGAGGATCTGGCCGCGATCTCTCGCCTAACTTCGTCCAAGTTGAATTCAATGTTGGCGTCCATTAGATTAATTTCTTTCTCGAGGTTGATTAACTCTCTTAGGACAACAACAGAATAAAGCTGCGCGCCAAAGGTGTCGCGCAGTTTTATTACATCAGCTGAAAAGGCTAGCGCACGCGCGTGAAGCTCAGGTTTGCGTGGACGACTCGTCTTGTGAGGACGACGACGCCAGGCAACCAATGAGCTGAAGCGTCTATCGGTCAGCTTGCCCCATTGGCTTAAAACGTAGAGGGGTGCGTTTAAACTACGTTGAGTTTGTACTGCACAACACAGCAGTTACAAATAGACAAGGCTAAATTAAAATGTATAATACAATTTCTAATTGTTTCAACCCGTCATGCCCTCTCTATATTAATTATAATAATAATGGTGCGACGGTGTTGGAAACCATGGGCTGCAGCACGTGGTCGTTTCAGATGCCATGCCTGCTGGGTGATGCCCTCTGTGGCTTGCCTGTGAACCCCTCTGCGTGCGGTGGTAACACAGCGATCTCCTTGGCGGCGCCTTTCAAGCTGGTGTTTTTCAATGAAACAATTAAAAAAGAAAACGGCCAGAAAAACAATTAAAAAAAATAAAAGAATTTTATGAGCAGCTCTCAGACTATCCCTGACAGTTTTGAGTTTTAATTAAAAGGTGGCTTGGGCTCGATCCTGTCGTTGCCGGTCGAGGTAAAAAAAGTTAACGTAATTTACCACGTTACAACACCCCCCGGCCAGACCGGAAACGACCCCCCAAGTCTCCAAGACCACACTCCGGGCTGACTGACCAATTATTAGGTCCAGAAAAACAAAAGGATAGGCAAACCCGTGGCCCAGGCTGTCTGAGAGCGTGCTTCAATACTTAAAACTAGTGCAGACTTACGAGCTAAGAATATAAAAAAAAAAAGTCGTAAGCCTATAAAAATAAATAAAAAGAATAGAAAAAGAGGAGAGAAAAAAAATAAGTATGCGGCAGCTCGCTGTTTGCGATGCCGAGAACGAGCCTTATTAACTAGCTTAAGAGCTACTATCTTACAGGCTCTAGGGATCGGCCAAGGAATCAAACTCTCCGTATACCAAAAATTTACAGGTTTAATATGGCGCCTTGCGCCTATGGGCCATGCACCCTGTACAAAAGAAGAAAAAAAACAGGGCGTAAAAGGAAAAATCCACTAGTGGCGCCTAGATAGGGCGCCAGCGCTGTATAAGTGCCGCAATTCGGCGCTCACGGACCAGCCGTCCAGACCTCCGCCCGCGGCGTCGTCTCCTAGGGGCCGGCTGAACCCCCTCTGGCTCCCCCGGCTCCTTAAGCTCCTCCTGGCTCTCCAGCTGGGTCTCCTCCTCCGAGAAAGGTGGCCAATCGAGGACCTCGTCTTGGAAAGAGGACAGTCACCTGACGAGTCGGTCCTCTGGGGTGCTTTCCTCAAGGTAGGTGGGTTCGGACGGGCCCACCGCCCCGCTCCACCATGGTAGGCTCGACCACTCCCAGGGGCAGCGGGGAAATACGGCCGGGCGGGGCTGAAACCAGAGCAGGGGATCAACCCCGACCACCCGCAGTACCCCTGTCACCCGGTCGATGATGAGGTCCGTCACTCCCTCGTCGTTGGGGACGAAAACCCCGCGGAAGACGTCTGTGGGCTGTGGGTGAGAGAAGAAAAGAGAAAATCAGCCGATTATCAGGCGATTCATGCATACATGCAGGACAGCAATAACAACATTCGACGCACGTGGACGGACAAGGACGAACATTTCCCCTTGGACAAGTCTACATAACCAATATGGCCACCACCTAGATTAAAACAACTGGAAGTTGTCCGAGGGCGCTACTCAGAGGCAGCGGCCTCTAGATACGGCTTGAGGTCTTTGGTGTCCACGCGACCGACCGATTCGCCTCTATCATTCACGAATTCGTAAATGTTCCGCGAGATCACTCTCGATACCGTGAATACGCCGTCAAATTTATTGGTGAGCGACGCGGTTATCCCTTTATTCGCGGAAGAAAGCGTACGGTCTCGCCGAAGGACGCGGTCACCGACTTGATAGGTGCGCGGACGTACTCGAAGATTATACGCGTGCGCCTGTTTGTTATGGGCAGCATCTAAATGTCTCCTCATGAGGTCTCTCAAGGCTTCGAGCCTTTTGACTCTCTCGGACCAGGTATTGACATTCCCGGGCCGAGGGGGTTCTGATGAAACAGACTCGAGTTTTTCATGAAGAGTGCCCTGGGGCAGTGGATCTCGGCCGAAATTTAAAAACGAGGGGGAGGTTTTTAAGGACGAATGATACGCGGTGTTAAACGCGAAGCGGAAGTCGTTTAGGTGGACGTCCCATTTACGCTGCGTCTCCTTGATAAACGAGATTATCATGGTCCTTAATACTCGGTTGATTCGTTCGACCGGGTTCGCTTGCGGGTGGTATGGCGGCGTCTTAACGCGCTTGATCGCGTACTCCTGACAGATCTGGTCTACAAACTTATTACAAAATTCGGCGCCGTAGTCCGTAAATAAAAACTTCAGCGCACCCCAGCGAGTTATAACCAGGTCTTTAAATGCCTTGGTTATGGTCGCGCCATTCGCGTTTCTTAATGGAAGGACTTCTATCCACCGCGTGAAAAAGTCCTGAAAAACGAGGACATAGCGATGCTGGGCGGATGAGGGCGCATAAGGACCCATTATATCCGCGCCAACAATGAGCCATGGCTCTTCGATAACCCTATGACCCATTTCGCCAGCAGGTTTCGCCTGCTCTACCTTGCAGCGTTGGCAAATATCGCAGACTCTAACGTACTGCGCAACGTCGTGGTAGAAACCCGGCCAATAGTAGCGGGTGGCGAGACGGTGATAGGTTTTATCCACCCCTAAATGTCCCGCTTGAGGCTGATCGTGCGCCTCAGCGAGAGCTGCAGCATGATGCTCTTTAGGGAGGACCATCTTCCACGAATCTAAATCTGGGAGGATGGGATCGAGCCATTTATTCGCGCGATGGTGGTATAAGAGTCCGTTCTCTATCTTCCACGTGGGGAACGCGCGCGGATTCTTTTGAACATTCGAGAGGCGCTTAAGATACCAAGCGTCCTCGGTTTTGTCCATCGTGGCGACCTCTTTAGGACCATTTAAGTCCTGGTCAAGCCGTTATAGGAAGTCCGGTAGGACATTCAAGGCCCCCTTTCTATACTGGACCTCAAAGTCGTAATCTAAAAGACTTAGTGCCCAACGTTCTAGTAGCCCAGTCGTGTATTTCAGTGACCTGAGCCATCGAAGGCTTCACGACCGTGAAGCGGAATCCTTCGAGGTATTCCCGGAACTTTTTAATTGACCACACGACGGTCCAGCATTCCGTCTCAGTCACTCAGTAATTACGCTCAGCGCCTGATAGGAAGCGGCTGGCGTAAGCGATTACACGCTTTACGCCTTCTATCGTCTGGTTCAGTACTGCTCCAACTCCAGTGGAGCTTGCGTCCGTTTGCCAAGTGTACGGGTGCGCAAAGTCTGGGCGAGCAATTACTGGCGCTGTAGTCAAGGCAGTTATAATCGCCTGGAATGCAGCGCCCTGCTCTGCCTGACAATCAAAGGGTTGCGCCTTCTTCAAATCACGAAGAGGGGCTCTGCTTCGTTCGAAAAGTTCGGTATAAAACGCCGATACCAACCTGCCGAACCTAGAAAACTCCGAAGTTTGCGGATGTTTCGCGGCGCTGGCAAGTCCAAAATAGGGACCAGCTTACTTGGAACAACCTTGACGCCCTCGTTGTTGATGAGGAACCCAACGTACCTGATCTCGCTTCGGAAGAATAGTCATTTATCGGGGTTTACTGAGAGACCAGCAGCAGCGAGTCGATCTAATACCTCTTTACACCATTTGAGGTGATCTTCGAAGGTTTCGGTCACTATTATGACACCGTCTAGAGAGGCAAACGCATGAGGTTCAATTCCGGGCTAATGCCTTTGTCGATTAGACGCTGGAACGTCGCAGGGGCGTTGATAAGTCCAAAAGGCATGCGAGTAAATTGGAAAAGACCGCGCCCTGGTACCGTGAACGCGGTGAGTTCCTTACTCTTCTCATCTAATGGTACCTGATGGAAAGCCTGGTCCAGGTCAATCGTGCTAATATAATTAGCTTTCTGAAGTTTGTCCAGGATGTTTGTCATTGGCGGAAGAGGATAAGCGTCCTTCTTTGTGACTCGGTTTATTTCCCTGAAGTCGATGCACAGACGATAAGTGCCATTCGACTTCCTTGCCATAACAACCGGTGAGGACCAAGCACTATTAGATGGCTCAACTAATTTTTGTTCAATCAGCTTGTCCATCAGCTTGTTCATCTCGTCCATCACAGCGGGAGACCGAACATGGTACTTCTGCTTGATGGGCGGATGGTCACCCACATCAATGGTATGTTTGGCAAGGTGGGTAGCACCCAGTTCCTTTTTTGAAACCTTTAACTCGCGCTTAAGGAAATCCTCTACCAGAGCCATTTGTGTCTTGGTGAGTTCCTTAATCGCGGCGCACCCATCGTCGTCTATCCGCGCCAAGTTAGACAATAAATCTATAGTGGCTGTGCGGTAAACTTCGTCGTCGTAAGCCATACGAATAACGTTGGCGTTGCCATCCACAATTAATCTAAATTGTCGAATGGCATCCATGCCCAGAACACATTGGTACTTAAAATTCGGTACCACTTTGTATTCTACGCACTCTTGGACGACATCTAGGGTGATAGGTAGCGCTACTTGCCCTAAAACTGACTCTACGCTACCATTCGGGAATAGAATAGCTTTAACTTCAGAGGGTTTAATCTCTTGGTTAAATTCTGCGGCTAATTCTATCCCCTCTTTACCCAGAATGGATTTCGTGGAACCCGAGTCCACTAGCGCGTCGAGTTCTCTGTTGGCGATTTTTAATTTCACGAAAAATCGTGTGCCTTGTTCATAAAATTTTAAGGCTGCGCAATCGTTTTCCGAGAACTTATCGGAATCGAGATATACGCGTGATTCGCCAGGCGACATACGCGCCCCCTCCCCGCCAGAATACGATAAGGGCGAGAAAAATGGAGTAACAGAGTACTCATTAGAGACGCTGGTAGCAAGTTATAATAAAATTGGGCTAGGTTCAGCGCTGACCTTTAGCGCTGAGCCCGTTTCGCGTTTCCCGGAGGCTTTTTGGAAGCTTTACACTCCGTTGTAGGACAATTCGGGGTTCTATATCCTGCACGACCACATTTGTAGCAAAAAATTTGCTGCTTTTTAGTACATTGCATTGTACTGTGGTCGTGAGGTGCAGGTATGCCATAAGAAAGGCAATTCCTGCATATAATCGTCGCCGAAGTAGATGGCGCTTGAGAAATTGCGTCAACATTAATTTTTGCCACGTTTTGTTTAGGCTTGTTCGCTGAGGGAAGCCTTTGCGCGTAGTTGTCCTTAATTTGTCTACCTGGCCTAGGACTTTTTTGCCTAGGTGGGCTATATGACATTGCGTCGCATCTCGCTATCAGAGGGGGTGAATGCGTCTTGTCGCTGGGAATATTTTTCTCCTCGAAATTCGCGTCCACTGCTGCAAAACTTGCCCTCGTGTTCCGAGTTTCTTCGCCCTTATACGCGAATTCCGGTAAAAATGACGTTTCCGGCGCAGGGGGTGGTTTGTAATCGCGGATGGTTGCCCATTCCGCTTCCCAATCTTAACCCAGCTGCGCGAGTTCCTCGAAATCGGCGATATCTTTGCGTTTTATTACGCGCCTAAATTCTCGTCTCAACCCCCTGTGAGCATTATCAAGTTGCTCTTCGACCGAGTATGAACCGTCTAACTTGTCGTATAAACCTAACAGGCAAGTTAGATAGTCTTCGATTTTTTCTTTCGCGCCTTGAGTGCGCGCGCGGATTTGGTCTCTTACGCGGCGGTCAAAATTATCGTCGCCAAATCGACTTCTGAAGGCTGTTCTAAATGTGGACCATGATGTCCATTGCGACTTCTTCAGCCGATACCATTGTAAAGCGACACCTGTCAGCAGCAATGGTAGTGCGCTAATTAATTCAATATCTGAGAGTGGAGAAAAAATTCTGCACTCGTCTACTCGCGTTAGAAAATCTTCCGCGCTTGCCTTAGATGAGCCATTAAATTTTAAATTCCACTGGCGCACTACTTTACCGACGTCCCTATTTAATTCAACACGAGTGTTGGTACCTCGCGAATTATGATTATAGGGGTTGGTAGGCGCGGAATTAAAATTTTGCTCCTCATCTGACGTTATTGGCGGAATTCGCGTCGAATTATATACATTTGCGCCAGCGTTATTGTGCGGCGCATAGGGGTTAAAATTACTATGAATATTAGGGGTTGATATCCCCATGTAATCGAAACTTTGTTGCGCGACGAAGGGTATAACGCGACGTGGAACAAAAGGCGGTGATTCCGTCGTTAAATTGCTTGAAATCGTAGTGCTCGGGGCCTGGTGCGCAACAGGTACGAACCTGGATGCATTTTCGAAATGCGATGCAACGGGTCCTGGGTAGTCTGCGGTGTACGCCTGCGAGTATGGTGCATATGACGCGCCTGCGCAGGTCGTTATTGTCGACGTGGTCGTCGCGGTGGTGGTAGCGTGAGCGTGGGTGTTAAACGCAGTCGCGTCTAAAATATTCGATAGGTCAGACGGTTTTCGAGATACCGTCTGATCATCACGTATTTGTGATTGTGACGTGTCTAGTGTGTCGTCTTCTTCCCACGGTATATTATTATCGCCTGCTCTCTTTTTAATATATCGAACTACGCGATCTCTTAAAATTGGTACCACCCCCGCTGTATTTATATTAAATGCATTCGCGAGTCTACGCAGTTCTATTTCACCCAGCGTATTATACACGCACGATTCGGTTGCGTTAGAATCCATTTTCGAGCTAAAAAATAATTTAAGCGACGTAAAATTATTTAATTCAATAATAATAATTTATATTTTAAATTAATATATTTGTAATAAATTTTTAATAATCTAAAGAGATTAAGAAATTCAACGAAACGTGAATTTATTACTTTATTTCCTCGCGCTCTGGTATCAAGTCACAGTTCCGCTGCTAGAAAAGGACCGCGATAATACGAAACTAGCCGAGCGCAGTCACGAAGTTCACGTGCGCTACGACGAGTCGAGGCAAGAAGCCAAGATGGCGAAAACTAAAATTCACCGCTCCGTAATAGCGTCGGTTCCCGCGAAGCACGAACGCGAGCGAAGACGTACGAAGTTTGTCGAGCCGTCAAGCGAGGTAAGATGGCGAGAACTGCGGAAGGCTGTCAGCTAGCAGGCTGAGACCGCGTCACGCGAGTCGAGCCGAGATGTCACGAGGAGTACCGAAGGCGGTCAGGCGTCGTGCACTGTGTATGAAAGCTATGTCGAGTGACAGGTGCGAGAGAATTACTTTAATTCTCTCGAACGTTTCACTCGATTTTTATGCTTTTCAGGTTTTTCCTTATCGTCCAGATTTTTGGAATAGTCTAATAAATAGTTTTACTATTTAATGAGACTAATTAGTATATTTTTAGATCGTGATTTTAATAGAAAATTAATTAAAATAGACCGAGCTGTCAACCGAACAGCTATATAATTGCACTCCCGAAAAAACATAGGCAAACACTTCACTCGCGTACACGATTGTTCGCGACCTAGCACCGTCTACCCGCCCTTTAAATTAATGTGGCAGCTTTATAGTGCGGAGCACTTTTATTCTTGTACAGCGCTTTAGCGCTTTTGTTCTTGTATAGCGCTTTAGCGCTTAAAGAAAAATATAAAAGATATAAAATGTGCAACAGATAAAATACAAATCAATATTAAAAAATTACATATAAAACATAGAAAAATATAACACATAAAATAAATATTTTTCTAATTTGAAAAATGAAATAATCCAAAATCCTGCGCGGATAAGCGAGCGCAATCAAGCTGAAAATAAAATTCAGGAGGAAAAAAATTATATTCAAGAAGAATATGAAATAGAAAATTTCAAAACTCAACTCAAAATTAAAAATTTGAGTCTTGAGTATTCAATGCAATTTTCAAGCTTCATAAAGAGAAGAAGCTTGTTTACAAAATAAAGGCCGATGATTCCCGATGATTCGAACTCCTTTTAGCCGTTGGGCGCCATTTATAACGGGTGACCTCCGCTGAAACGTCAAAAGGAAATTGAACTTATCAAAGCGGACCCGAGGACTCGGGATTACCCTCGGTGTCACCTGCGTTACTTAGGCGGCTAAAATAATGAGCGCCTGGCGTCTCTCGACGCCATATTTATAAAATGATGACCCTGAAAATAAGGACTTGGCATGCAACGAGAAAAGCGAAGCCAAGCAGGGGTTCCGGCTAGGGTTATTATGGATTCGGGAGTCCGGATCAGGCAAGGTTTTAGGTTAGGATAGGAATCTTAACCTAAACATAGAAGCTCTTGGGCAAATAAAATAACAAAATAAATTAAGCAATTAAAACTAAACTACAATTTATTTTGTGATCGGGTAATGCCCTTGGCTCGATATAAATACAAAAGGTCTCAGATGAGATTAATAAAATATCGTTGCCAACATGGCTCATGATATAATAAAAGAGGCAGAGCTCTGAGAGAGCCTGAGAGCCACGCGGTTCAAAGAAAATAATAACTTAAATACAGCCCGGAATAGAGTCTCAAAGACTTACCGAGGATCTGGCCGCGATCTCTCGCCTAACTTCGTCCAAGTTGAATTCAATGTTGGCGTCCATTAGATTAATTTCTTTCTCGAGGTTGATTAACTCTCTTAGGACAACAACAGAATAAAGCTGCGCGCCAAAGGTGTCGCGCAGTTTTATTACATCAGCTGAAAAGGCTAGCGCACGCGCGTGAAGCTCAGGTTTGCGTGGACGACTCGTCTTGTGAGGACGACGACGCCAGGCAACCAATGAGCTGAAGCGTCTATCGGTCAGCTTGCCCCATTGGCTTAAAACGTAGAGGGGTGCGTTTAAACTACGTTGAGTTTGTACTGCACAACACAGCAGTTACAAATAGACAAGGCTAAATTAAAATGTATAATACAATTTCTAATTGTTTCAACCCGTCATGCCCTCTCTATATTAATTATAATAATAATGGTGCGACGGTGTTGGAAACCATGGGCTGCAGCACGTGGTCGTTTCAGATGCCATGCCTGCTGGGTGATGCCCTCTGTGGCTTGCCAGTGAACCCCTCTGCGTGCGATGGTAACACAGCGATCTCCTTGGCGGCGCCTTTCAAGCTGGTGTTTTTCAATGAAACAATTAAAAAAGAAAACGGCCAGAAAAACAATTAAAAAAAATAAAAGAATTTTATGAGCAGCTCTCAGACTATCCTTGACAGTTTTGAGTTTTAATTAAAAGGTGGCTTGGGCTCGATCCTGTCGTTGCCGGTCGAGGTAAAAAAAGTTAACGTAATTTACCACGTTACACAATATCTACATGAATTTTTCCATGATACTAATTTCGGTCTTGGATCAGTTTGAACACTTTGATTCTTCGTTTTTTTTGTTTCTTTACATTTATTATTATAAAAATCCTCATCGCAAAGATCATAAGATCTTATTAATATTTGTAGTAATTTTAAAGCAGCTCTATTTTCGGCTAACTCGCTTGTAGGACTCGCTTGTACAGCAAAATGATCGTTTGTATTAACTTGAGCAAGAAAAAATGATTTGGTTTTTGAATTTGGATCAGGATAAACAATGTATTGTGGTAACGGTAATCCATATTTTATCGTAAAATTTCTCAAAATTTCCACGTGGTTTAAAAGTCCCAGAGAGTCTGTTCTACATATCTTTTTTTTGTAACTTCGCACCTGGGTAGGCTCATCATAGTAATGCTCCATTATAGATGATTTCCTGAATCAGTATGGAATATTTATATTAGAATTTATTGTACTGATTGGGGGGTCTATATCCGCATTTAAAACATTTCTTAAAGCTTTTTCCAGAAAAAGGCGATGTAGTAGAAATATTATTTCTTTTTATTTTATAAGGATTTATATTTGTAAAACGATTGTTATTGGATGTAATAGATTTTGTTATCTGGCCACTTGTTGAAGGTCTTGGATCATTTATAGGTGATTCTTGGATTGTAACATGTAAATGTTCTAGTGAGTTTATTAAATTTACTTCACATTTTTTATCTTTTTGCAAAAGAGAATTTATCATTTTTATAGCTGCGAAATCCTTTGCTGTTTTTATTGTGTTTGCAGTTCCTATTTGTTTAATATCATTAATAAAACAAATTGCTATGTATGTTGAGTCTTTTGATGAGGTTTTTATTCGTAATACTGTATATTTTGGATACTCAAATTTATTTTGAGTGCAAATTTCGTTTAATTTTTTGCAATTTTTACTAATAGAATTTGGTTGGACGTTTTGATTTGTTTCCTTTGATTCATTAATCAAGGCGTTATATAAATTTTGTGCTACCTTTTGTTTTACAATTTCTTTATCTTTGCCACTATTCATTATTATATAATTTTTATATTGTAAATTAACGTGAAATAAACATTCATTATTATTGGTTTGTTCAATGAGTATCTCGTAAATGAGGGGTGGACCTCCTCTTTGTTGAATAATTTTGTTTAGTAAGGTTGTAATAGGAAGATGCGACATTTTTAAGATGTTAGATTTGAATTGAATAATGTGATCTACTAAGTTCTTCTTTTAGTTCAGAGTGAGGATAAAGAGTTGTGTTTGTATTATTGTGATCTTTACCTGAAGTAGTATTTGCGTAATACGATGGACTTTTAGGTGCCTCTTTTGAGCTTTGTGGCGCTGAAGCTGTTAGCAGTTCTTGATGACTCTCAGCAGGAGGTCCAGAAGGTCGATGGGTACCTAAGTGTAATAAGAGGTTAGTGACCGAATCCCAGAAGGCGCCTAGTAGATGGAGAGACCATCCAAATAATCTGTGTAGCGCATATCCATGAATAATGGTATCAGCTATCAATTTAATCCCTCTAATTATTATTATTAATCCAATTAGGCCTGCACTAGTAGTTCCAAAACTTGTAAAAATTGTCCAAAATCTACCCCATGCGGATTCAGCAATTTTATCAATTACATCTTCATTAAATAAATTCGTTAATGATATTCCTTGATTAATAGTTGGATGTCCTGTTATTTCTCTAGCTAAAGAATTTAGAATCATTGGTTTTTCTGCTGGAAACATAATATGATCTCGCAGTTTATCAAGATCAGATTGAGAATAAATGCCACTTGTTGCTAAGGATGAAGGATTTGTGTATTTCCAGGTTGCTTTTGTGAGAGGTTTAACTATAGTTGGTGCTATGGATTCGACAGGATTTGGAAGTAATTTGTACCAGGTTTCTCCAAAAAGGAACATTGGTGGAAGGAAAGAATTGCAATTTGTTTGGATACCTGATTTTGTTAATATATGAGTTCGTGGAGAAAGGAAAAAGGATTGATTTCCTCTAAATATTGGTAGTTGTAGATAACATTCTTCAGTTTTGCGATATTTTACTTCAACCGGTATACATTTTACGATATGTACTACTTCTCCTGCAATTACTGACATATATCCTGGGCCTTTCATTAAATGATATGCAAATTCGTCTGGTGATTGGGTTGCTAAGGTTAATGTATTTCTAAAAACTTGCTGTTCAAGTATGCATCGTTGAGTAAGAACATCGTGATAAAGTCTATTTACTTCAGTGCGTATGTGTCGTTCTACATATATAAATTTAGAATTGACGTATGCGAAAATGTCCATATTTTGAACTTCTAAATGTTTATTTTCTAAAAATGAATCCCCAGGTCTGGTTTCAAAAATTAATAATTTTGGATGCTCAGTTTGTATTAAAACGTAACTGCAAACTGGTTTTCTTGTTTTTTCAGCCAGTACGAAAGTTATATCTTCAGTCGTTAAAGAATAAAAGGTTTCAGAATTGTCTGTCGTGTTGTCATATGTTTTATTTGCTGGTCCTTCATAAATAATTTCATATTTGTTAAAATTACATACGTCATTAGGTAATGTATCCCAGAATGTTTGTCCATATTCTACGTCTGTACAGAATGTGTCTGAAAGTGTGCATATTATTCCAGATCCTAATTGAATTTTATTTGAATTTAAATGAATAGTCGCGTAATGTTCTTGTAAAGTTATTTTGAATATTGCTTGGACTACGACATTATTCCATGTTCCATATGGGTCAGAAAATTGTGTACCAGTACAGTCTCCATTAGGTGTTACAGAACCTGCTAAAGTAACGCTATGAAATGAAGTTTCATTTACTTTTAACTTTGATATCTGAAGAGAAGGGGTTACTAAAAATGTTCCTATTGTGTGCATTTGATTACATTGATCTCGTGTAACATCATGTATATATTCACTGTGGCCATTTGCAACTATGGAACTGTGAGAATGCATACCACAATGAGAGATGGCGCGTCGAATTTCTATTTTGCATTGTATTACTTTTGTATTTGAAAATCCAGTTAATTGTAAAAGTTGTATATAAACTCTTTCAACATGTACTTGAGATCGAGGTAGATCACATTCTCCTACCTCTAGTAAAGATAATGTCGTAATATTTGATTGATTTGAACCGCAATCGAATCCTATGATGGCGTAGACTGTTGTTATATAGATGAAGTTGCAAGTGAGCAGTGCCAAAAGGAAGCCTCGTAATCCCATCTCTGGAAAAAGGAGGTTCCAATTAGCAGCTTGCTTTGTAAAAAAAGAATTAATAAAATTACTTAATAAACAATTTTGTTGTTACTGTTATATATATATATATATATATATATATTTTTTTTTTTTTTTTTTTTTTTTTTTTATATTTATTAAGTTTTTATTTTATGTACTTAGTCTATAATATCCAACATGTCAGCTATGACAATATGATCTAATAGGCGTAAACTGATAATCAAGTTTTTGTATGCGTCTGGTCCTCTTGTTTTGATTGTTGAAAAAATGTCTGTTATTTTATCTGGATTGTTTAGGTTTTTGCTCCATGTGGGAATATTACAGTCGTCTTGGTTAAAAATTCCAGTTTCAATTAAGTATGGCCAGAGAGCTACCATATCGATAAAACAGGGAACTATTTCAATGAGATCATCTATGCGTTTGCGATGAATTTGATCCATTGTATCTGGAATAATGTGTTATGTCTAAATTTCATGATTTTTTTGTTCGTTTGTTGTATATATTTTTTATATAAAATATATATTTTTATATAAATTTTATATATGTATATTTTTTTTATTTTTACCATTTATGGACAAAATAAAATTTCTATATTTTGTTTAAATTGTATTTGTATATATATTTTTTATAATTAAAGTAAAGATATTTTGTTTGTTATTTTTTTTATTTATCTACTTTTGTACTTGTACGTGTGAGCGTTTTAGTCTATTAATGTGAACTACAGTAGGTTTGCCTTTATAGCTTATTTTGACATTCCCTTTTCCTAACACTTCCAATATTTCATAAGGCCCTGTATAATGGTTCTCTAGTTTTCTTATTTTACCTCCTTTTAATAAAAATACGTTGTCTCCAATTTTTACTTCTAAAGGATTAATTTTTTTATCATAATATATTTTCGATTTTTCTTTTGCTGAAATAAGATTCTCTCTTGCTTGTGTTCGCATTTCGTGTAGTTGAGTTACGAAATTAATTAAATAATAATCATACGTTTGTAATTTTTCTTGTTGTGATTACGGTTCGCTGGAAGGTTCACGAGCTAATTTACCAAAAACCAATTCATAGGGTGTGCATTTTGTGCCTTCATGTACACTAGAATTATACGAGAACATTGCTAGTTCAAGCCAATTATCCCATTCTGAATTTTTTGCAACAAATTGTTTGAGATATTCTCCTAGCACATGATGTGAACATTCTAATGACCCGTTTGATTGAGGGTGAAAAGCTG
Organism: Diplolepis rosae; assembly: GCA_030998225.1. NCBI lineage: Eukaryota > Metazoa > Arthropoda > Insecta > Hymenoptera > Diplolepididae > Diplolepis > Diplolepis rosae. Next base: position 682,025 of record JAPYXD010000467.1, read on the forward strand.
TGGTACGAAATTGTTTAATTCTAAAACGTTTTGCCAATCTTTTTAATAAATTACTTAAAAAATCTCTGCCTTGGTCAGTAAGTACTCCTTTTGGTGATCCAAATATGCAAATAAATTTTTTCACAAAAGCATCTGCTATTGTACTAGCTTGTTGATTAGGAAGAGGTATTGCTAAAGAATATTTGGTAAAATTGTCTTGTATCGTTAGAATATATAAGTTACCGGATTTTGTTTCAGGTAGTGGGACAACAATGTCCATTGATAATTTTTCAGAAGCAGTAGTGGGTGTGTCTGTGATTACCGTAGGGTTTTTTGTTTTGACTCTGTATGTGATTAATTTTTTCAGTTGACATTGTAAACAGCCTTGAATATATTTTCGAATGTCTACTTTCATATTTTACCAAAAAAATTTTTGGCGAATTCGGCTATAAGTTTTTGTAACGCCTTTATGGCCTCCTAATGCCGAAGAATGAGCTTCTTCAATTAATTGAGTTCGTTGTTCCTTTGTTGGATATTGCGTTATTCCATTGCATACTATAATTTTTGTAGTTGAATTTGAAAAAATTGAATTGAAAATTGATTTTACTTCTTCCCAAGGTATATGATTAATTCTGGAAGTTTTTGAAATACTAATTGATCGTAATTTAAATTTTTTAGATAATTCATGTAATGAGTGAATTGATAATTTCATATTATTTAAGGTTTCTGATAAATTGTCCTTAGTTTCTTCTTCAATTGGAAGTGCAAAATGGTAGTAGTTTCCTTTTTTAATCTCTTTTGCTATTCCGTTTTGTAAATTTTTAAATTTTGGTAATGTTTCACGTTTTTCTAAAGTTTTTGAACCGTTGTCGCGAGGAGTTCCATTTGTTGTAACAAAGTATGCATAATTATCTTTTCGCATAGTTAATTGATCGCGACATTCAACTAAATTTTTCTGTTTGAGAGTTTATAGGAGGAGGTTCTGGGGGTGGACGATTATAATTATCATGATCTTTATCGATTTTTTCACAATTTATTTGAGATCTTCTGTTTAATCTCAAATTTTCTTCAAAATAAGGCTCTTCAAATTCTTCTTCCAATTTTTCTTCTTGGTTTTCTTCAAACTTCTCTTCAAAATTCTGTTCAAAATTCTTTTTGAAATTTCCGTCAAAATCTTCTTCAAAGTTATCTTCCAAATTTTCTTCATCATTTTCTTCGTGTGTGGTTTCAATGTCGTTGATTTCATCTTCTGAGGTTGAGAAATAATTTTCACTGTCATCAATTTCAAATTCATTAATATTTTTTTGCTTTTTGGCATTCTTCTTTTTTCTGTTTCTTGCTTGAGCTTGTTTTAAATAATCTGAATAATCAGGATCAGAGTCGGAATCTGATTCTACTTTTGTTCGACTTCCCATTTGCATATTTATTTCTGGTAATTCGTTTTCAAATATTTGTTTTCTTGGCCTACCTCTCTTTCTTTTTGTTTGAGAGGGAATATTTTTCAAATTTGTAAGTAGATTTTTTCTTGGCCTACCTCGTGATTTTTTCACAAGAGGTTTAGAAGAAAAATTTTCGTCTAATTTTTCTTGAGTTTCATTTCGATTCATATTTTTTGGTTTATCTTGCTCTATTCTCTTTTGTGCTCTTGTAGTCTCCTCTAAGTAGATATGACTACGTCACGATTTTCGCTGACCGTCAATTTGTATGAAAAAATATAAAAGAGGCCCACACCAAGAGAAAGCAGTCAGTAAATTCTTCGTCTAGTTCGACACTTAAATTTTCCTTCGGATTTATAACCGGTCTCGCGACAATAGTCCAGTGCGGCATTTCAATTTAACTTCGAAAATCTCTGAGTTTGAGATTAATAAAATTCGACCGGGACAATTTAAAATCAAAGTTCGGGAGTCGTAAAAGTTATCGTGGACTTGTATAGATCTTTGTAAAGATCTTCGAACAGTGTCATAAATTTGGATCACCGCCCTTTACGGAATATACCTGTGCGGCCTATAACTCCGTCTCTCTCACACACTTGGACTACACCTGCGGGGATTCAGTACTTACTACTCACCGCCGTGTGGATTAACCCTCAACTTAAAGGTACCGAACCTCTCTCTTTCTATCTTTATTCTTTGTCTCTTTCTCACCCACGTACCAACCAGCCTGTGCCTACATTATATAAGAATTGTCTTAACGAATGTATATCCTGAACTTTTAACCAATAAAATAAATTCAATTTGTATTATTTTCATAATCATTGTGTCTTTCATTGACTTATCCTCATCCCTAAGCGAGGATCATTCGATCCTAACTTAAAACGAGGAATCTTCGATCAAAGTAAGTATATTTGCGTACTTGTGACGTAACATATTTATAAGACTTTGTACAATTGTGAAAAGGTTTAAACGCTGTAAGATTAAGTTTTGAGTAAAATTTAAAATTAATGAATGTTTGAAGGTTTACGTGAACACATCAATTGAAAAATGTTTAACCTTCTATAATAAGGCAATTCATTGTTTTGATTAGAAGTCTGTGCATACGCCACTAAAACGTATGATCAATAAACTATGACCTGTTTATCATGAATCTATGAATGTGGAGTTTAAAGCGTAATTTAATGTGCCTTATGTTTTAAATAAAATATTTTTTTACATAATTTACAAATTGGAAGACTCAATTTACACAAGTAAAAATTTGTCAACTGGCATCCTGATTTGATCTTTGAACAAATATTAAGTGCAACATATTACTGAAAATTTATTCTTGAAGTATTCAAATATCCCTTTATTTCAACAAGATCTTTGAGACGTTTATTTCGGGCAAATAGGTTTTGAGTTTGAAATCTATATTTAAAATTTTTTAATAAAAGTATTTTCATCTTAAGCTTTTTTAACCTTTGTGGAGACTTTTCATTTGAAAATTAAGATGCTTTACAGAGAAGAAAAACTGTGTTATTAAAGCAGTTGATTCCGAGAACTTGAAAATCTTTTACTTAATATTTCTATTTCAAACATTGAATATTTATTGACTTTGATTCAAACTAAAAAATTTGCTTTGAAATTGTAAACTCATTTTACAGTGTTACAAGATGAGCCAAATTTAGAATTACAAATGTTTTCATTAAAAAAAGAAATAGTAACTCACCAGAAATAAACCTCGGGAAGAATTCTCAAAATTTAAGAAAGGTTTAAGTACTTGAAAAATAATATTATTGTGAAATTTTAAGTCGTCTCATATTTAAACTTACAATACAATAGATCAATTATTGACAAATTTGTAACTTTGTCAATAAAAGCGTTATTTGGAAATTTTAAATTTACATAAAAAGGTGAAATACTTATGAATTTCTTAAATATTCGTACATTTAAAGGATATTGAAACAGAGAATTATGTGTTGAGTATTTTCCATTAAGAAGAGATAAATATATCACCTAATAAGTTTTAAATCTACATTCATAGTTTTATGTTGAAAGAATTTTTATCTTACATTTTGTGGCATTGGAAAAATTTTTTATTTACTGTTCAAATCTTCCTTTGATTTCAGAAGAACAGACAAATTAAAAATTACAAAATATTTCATCAAAAAGATTGAACTCGTCCATATGATCTTGTCAAATTGTAACACGATTTAAACACTTCGAACAAAAAATTTTACGTAAAATTTGATATCGATAAATATTTACATGTTCATTTCAATATATCAATGAACACATATTTTAGCTTTTTAATTTATCCATTTCTATTAGAAAATTTTTCCTTTCCGTAGACCATTTTATTTTTTGATTTAAAAGTCTGTGCTTAAGCTACAAAAATGTGAGATAAGAATATATCTAACATAAAACTGAGAATGTAAATTTTAAACTTGAATTTTATGTTTATCTCTTCTTAATAGAAAATATCTTTCTAACTGAAAATTTTTTAAATGTACAAAATAGCTAAGAAGTATGGAAATTTGAATAGGAAAATATATATTAATTCAAATCTGGAACATTTATTGGCAAGACATTTTACTGAAAGTTTATTTTTGAAATGTTCAAATGCTTAACAAATTTTACACGATCTTTTAGATGTTTATTTTGGGTAGATTTTCATAAATATATCGGAAAAAAAGTGTTGTTTCTTAAATACCATATTTCATAAATTTGAAATTGTCGTCTGCTTCGCGCTTCTTTTGCACGGAGTCGAAAAAAATACAATTCTCAATTTCCACTCGATAACCGAAAGCGTGAAATCTAAAAATAGCATTGCATGGAGGAAGCGAGGAGAATAAGGAGAAGTGGGACGAGTCGTTCTCGCGTCCAAGAGCGACGAGGAAGAAAGAAAGGCAGCGCGAGCCACCGCCTTTTCCTACTCGCTTCTCACGGGCATGGTATATCGGTATCAGATCTGTGCACACTGCCTCAAAAACCCATTAATAATCATTTCCTAGCTTATTCTTGTGATAACAATTAAAGCTCTGCCATAACGATCTTTATTTGTTTTTTCACATAAATCAAGTGAAACTCAATCTTAGTGATTCTCAATTGTTTCTTTATGTATAATTAAAAAGAATCGCAATCATCGACCTCAAAAACTCATTAATAATTTCCTAGCTTATTCTTCTGATAACTAGTATAGCTCTGCCATAACGATCTTCACTTGTTTCTTCAAATGAAACAAGTGAAGCTCAATCCTAGTGATTCTCAATTGACTCTTTACATATAATAAAAAATAATCGCAATCAACGACCTCGATAACTGCAATTTAATAATTTTAAGCTTTTTGTGGTGATAACTGGCAAAGCTCTCCAATAACGATCTTCATTTGTTTTTTCAAATAAGACACGGGAAACTGAATCTTAGGTATTCTCAATTGTTTCTTTACATATAATAAAGAATCGCTATCACTGACCTCAAAAACCCATTAATATATATATATATGTATATATAAAAGTTTTTGAAAAGTTTTCGTAGATTATTATTTTAGCAACCTGGTGCATGATCCTAGACAGCAGGGTAATTGAAAATGCATTTTTAGTTGTTTTTGTAACTTTTAATATATGAATATAAAAAAAGTTCCTATGGAGTATTATTTTAGCAACCTGATGCATGATCTTAGACAATGGGGTCATTGAAAATGCAATAGAATTTGCTTTTTAAAGAATTAGTGTCCGAATTTAAAAAAAGTTCCAGTTGCTTATTATTTTAGCGACCTGGTGCATGATTCTAGACAACATGGTCATTAAAAATGCATTGTTTGTTGTTTTTATAACTGTTAATATATGAATATAAAAAAAGTTCCTGTGGAGTATTGTTTTAGCAACCTTGGGCATGATCTTAGTCTACGGGGTCATTGAAAATGCAATAGAATTTGCTTTTGGAAGAATTAGTGTTTGAATTAAAAAAAAGTTCCAGTTGATTATTATTTCAGCCACCTGGTGCATGATCCTAGACAACAGGGTCATTAAAAATGCATTTTTAGTTGTTTTTATAACTCTTAATATATGAATATAAAAAAAGTTCCTGTGGAGTATTGTTTTAGCAACCTGGTGCATGATCCTAGACAACGGGGTCATTGAAAATGCAATAGAATTTGCTTTTGTAACCATTAATGTTCAAATGTAATTATTAACTTTCACAGTTAAAGTTTTAATAAAGTTTTCTGTTGTCCTTCACTTTTCAAAAGGCATCTTAAAGAATTTACTCTAAGTGCCATCTATTGTTCAATTTAAAAATTACAAATTTCTCCACTACCGACATTCACCCATTCTGACAAGTGTTAGTCTCTCTATTATGAAAATAATAAGCGGTCAAGAAGTGCAGCCTGAAGTTGACAGATTCTGGGAGAAAAAAACTTTTGGAGAAATCGATTTCTAGACAATTAATACCCTACCGACTTCGGCGGATTTACGAGTTTTTCTGCGTACACTGGAATCCAATCTGAAAAGGTCGAAATTGACGTGATTATCGTCCATCTCACTTGACATTTCACGAATACTTCCGGCCATTTTGATTTTCTTGATTTTGTGTAGTAGTAGCGTATTGTAATAGACGCATGCGCAGTTCAAATGTACAAGGCTTTGTCAGTACGGTTCCAACGCTGTACGAAGAAAAAGAAGAATAAGAAGAAGATTATGCTCCGCTGTATCGTAATAGGCGCTCACGCAGTTCACTTTTTACAAAAAAAAAGTAATGCAAATATATAAATCGATTTTTTTATAAACCTCACAATCGATCAAGTAAAATTGATTAAATGCGAATATATTTCTCATACCACCGAGCGTCTGGTTAAGGAACAAATTAGGATAGAGAAGAACTTTTGTAATCGCTCTTTTTTACGCATTTCTACATATGTTTAATATAAACACGTTTTTTTAATTAAATATGTGTAATGGAAACTAGTAAATTACTTTCCTGTTGTTTTTATTTTAAAATTAGCCTCATTTTTTATATTAAAAAATAACTGATTAAACATTTCACTGTTTTTCTCTATCTAAAAGCCTGGGCTACTTTTTGCTACTTTTTTAAAGGTCGCAAAGCAGTGCGAGGCCTGGGTTTGTGATCCTGAATCATTTTCTAAATTTTGAGCCTTAAATACTTAGCTCTTTAATATTTTAATACATATTCTAGTGAGCTAATGTTTTTTCTTTTTATAGAGCTTTTGGATTTTTAAATTAAAAGACTGCATATACAACAAAAACACAATATTAATTTCAAACTTGAACCTCATATGTTTATTGTAAAACACAATTTTGTGCATAATTTTTAAGTTACTGTCACGTCCCGCGACGTATTTGAATGTATATAATACACACAGGCTGGTTTGAGTTAGAAATCTATGAGAAAATCGATAAAGGGGAATAGGGAGTAGGGGAAGTAGGGAGCAGTATAGGGCCCCTTCTCCTCTAAGAAGATATGACTACGTCACGATTTTCGCTGACCGTCAATTTGTATGAAAAAATATAAAAGAGGCCCACTCCAAGAGAAAGCAGTCAGTAAATTCTTCGTCTAGTTCGACACTTAAATTTTCCTTCGGATTTATAACCGGTCTCGCGACAATAGTCCAGTGCGGCATTTCAATTTAACTTCGAAAATCTCTGAGTTTGAGATTCATAAAATTCGACCGGGACAATTTAAAATCAAAGTTCGGGAGTCGTAAAAGTCATCGTAGACTTGAATAGATCTTGTAAAGATCTTCGAACAGTGTCGTAAATTTGAATCACCGTCCTTTACGGAATATACCTTTGCGGCCTATAACTCCGTCTCTCTCACACACTTGGAATACACCTGTGGGGATCCAGTACTTACAACTCACCGCCGTGTGGATTAAACCTCAACACAACTTACGAATCATAAAGGTACCGAACCTCTCTCTCTCTATCTTTATTCTTTGTCTCTTTCTCACCCACGTACCAACCAGCCTGTGCCTACATTATATAAGAATTGTCTTAACGAATGTGTATTCTGACCTTTTAACCAATAAAATAAATTCAATTTGTACTATTTTCATAATTATTGTGTCTTTCATTGACTTATCCTCATCCCTAAGCGAGGATCATTCGATCCTAACTTAAAACGAGGAATCTTCGATCAAAGTAAGTATATTTGCGTACTTGTGACGTAACATTACAATAATAGATTTAAAAGCTACACAAAATTTGAATCGATATATATTTTTCAAATTAATAACATTTATTAACTTTCAAATGTTGATGCGAAATTCTTATTCAAGTGTTTAAGTCATTCTAAAACTGTAACAAAATTTTTTAGCTATTTTTTTTGGGCAAGTATATTTTAATTTACATCAAATTAAATTATTTCAATAATTAACATATTTCTTAATAATTTGAATTGAAATTGAATATTTTATAAATAACGAATTCGCGTGTCTTTTGCGCTTCTTCTGCACGGAGTCAGGAAAAACTTTTGTAAGTTTACAGATTCAAAAATTTTAAATAGTTACAGCTAAAAATTTCTGCAAATTTTGTAGATATTTTAATACAATTCAGCGCTTTTTGGAAAGTATAATACATTTACTGATAAACATTACGAAAATGCCACTTGAAGTAATAAACTGAGAAATTTTTTACAAAATGTTTATTTTAACTGGTATATCCGTAATATTCATGTAATAGGACTTGTATCGACCCTCAAATAATAATTTCATAAGATGTTGTTGTTCATAATTGGCTTTAGGGTCCAGAAATGATAACTCAGGTAGTTATATACTATCAAACGTTTCGACTGTTATTCGAGTCCTCATCAGTGAAATATTTATCCAAAGTTTTGACAATTTAGAAATAAAGATGACTGATGAGGACTCGGATCAGCGTCGAAACATTTAAAAGTATATAACTTCCTGGGTTATCATTTCTGGACCCTAAAGCCAATTATGAACAAGAACATCGTATGAAATCATATCTGTAATATTTAGCGACTAAACTATTATTATAAAAAAATGTATCAAATAATTAATAATTTTGCTTCATGTCAAAGAAATTTTAATTTTATGTGGTATAGATATTTAAATATAATGTATATATGTATTTAATATATAAACCCTTGATTTACACTAATATATTGACAAAATATAATAAAATACATATTACAAAATATGTTCCGAAGAATTTTATTGGAACGAAGTATTCTTCAACTTTACCAACAGCAGAGAAATCTCATCATGTAATTTCGTATCCAAATTCAGGCATGATTTATTTTAAAACAATAAAACCTTTTATTCGCACTTAAGATTCGAATATGACATTTCATAAAAAATGAAGGTACCTGAAAGCCGTGAAAGGGAAAAGTTTGCGAGTCCTTCACCGATTTCTAATAATTTTACCAATTGAAGGAGAAAAGACAAATGCTAGGCAAAAAAAATCTTATTTTTCTCCATCCTCCTTCTAAAACTTCATCTTTCATAACTTTTCTCCTGCTGTGTTGCAAAGGAGTGCATTTTTTCCAATATTTATGAATTTACTGACAAAATGCTCTGGGAATGCCCTCTAACTGCTCGCATTTGAATCTGCGAGTATAATTCACTGAAAGAAAGAAAAAGTTTTAACTCAGGCTTGATAAGTTATTCATAGATTACCACGTGATGATTTCACTATATTTTGATCTGTATCGAAAAGTGAAAAACCACGTAATATTCACACACGGTTTTTGTTTTTGTATGGATTACATCGTTTCATTTTTTGCCGAATCATGTCAACTGCTCTCATAAAAATTAAACTCTCCTGGATTTTTCACGAACAAATTTGTCTTTATGATAAAAAAAATTATTCTCGAAATAATTTATATAAAATCATAAAACTCATTACGGTATGCATAAGTTAGGAGTATAAAGTGATCATAAAGCAATAAATAATCGCTTCCTATCACATTTTGATGATAAGGTTCGCGAAAAAGTAGGCAGTAATACGCCATAAGTGAAAGTTGCGCCCGACGCCGTCAATCGAAGATCGTGATTCCACGTGAATTATTTTACAAAAAAACGCATACTTTGCGCAATTTTCGAGTGCGGACCTAAGTCATATACCCAAAATTTGCGTAATACTTACGGCTATCACTATAAATTTTTTTAGGTTTCTAAAAATATCGTTTTTTCAAAAAATAAATTTGTTCGAAAAAAACTTTTAAAAAAATATTTTATCAGTATAGTGATAAGTGACTGTAGGTAATACAATTGTATATGGTTTTTATGCTTTTTCACAGAAACTAAAAGTACAGATTTGATTTTATCAAAAAGTGAATCAAAGACCAAGTCTTTGTCCAAGATGGATTTTGGATATGCTACTTGTACATTCGGATTAGGCAGGATTATAGTATATTGTGCAACTAGGGAAAAAACCTATATTTTACTCGTGTCGTTGATACCCTTGCTTTGCTCGGGTATCAAACTTTACACTCGCAAAATAAAGGTTTTTCTCGTGTCGCACACGATTTTTTTTCTACTAGGGAGTCAGAATAGTATATTATGTGCCTAGGCACACAATGAGGGTGATAGCGTGACGAGCGACAATGTTCGCAGGAGATCGAAGCCAAGGCGTAGCCGAGACAAAGCCGAGACGAATCCGAGGTGCGATCAGTCCTGCGAGTATTGTCGCGAGTCTCGCAATGTCCCGAATTGTGTGCATTGGCACATATTCTATTTTATGTGACTGTGGTGCCGATACGAGTTTTTATGCATATATTGGAATCTAATCTAGTACTTATTGTAGTTGTTTGCTGCGCTAGTTGTACGAAGCGGGCGCAAATTGTCGACTAATCCCGGCCATTTTGATTTTATCGGTCTTGTGTAGTAGTCAGTGCTGACGCTGTACGAAGAAGAAGTGAGAAGAAGAAGAATAAGAAATAGATTGCGTTCCGCTGTGAGAAGAAGAAGTGAGAAGAAGAAGAATAAGAAATAGATTGCGTTCCGCTGTGAGAAGAAGTGAGAAGAAGAAGAATAAGAAATAGATTGCGTTCCGCTGTACGAAGAAGAAGTGAGAAGAAGAAGAATAAGAAATAGATTGCGTTCCGCTGTAAGACTATAATGCGCATGCGCAGTTCAATTTCTACATTGTATTCCTCTGTAACGGAATATACAACATTGCTTTACTCTCAGCTGTAATGGAAAAACGAGTTTCCGCGGCTGAGGCGCATAAAATAAATTTGTTTGCCTCGTGCGGGGCAATAAAATCCACTTTATAATCCGCTAGTAGAAAATATATCTATAATTTTTCAGAATTATAATTTATTCTGATTTGAAGGAATTTGAAATCTTTTTGCGGAAAAAAATACGCTCTTGAGTCCAAAGTCAATTAATTAATTACAATTTAGAACTTAACCATTTAATCTAAAATTGTTAATCATGTTCAATTAAAACATTTTTTGCCTGTTATTCCTTTTTTTTTCTTTCATGAAAACGATGCATTCTTAAAAAATTAATGTACATAATTTAAATAAAAAAGTTTTTTATTTTTATTTCCCACACCGAAAAAAATCTCTTCCGTATTTCGCATAAGGTGTACCCGTACTCTCTGGGTATGGCCAAGTTGGTTTAAGAATGTATTGCAATTTATTAGATTCGACAACTTCAGTGCATTGTAATACGTTGTCTAACCAACTGAACCATACCGAGAGAGTACGGGTGCCGTGCGTTTTTCACAAGCAGAGTGGTGTGCTTTCTCCATATATCGGCTTTGCTATTTTTTTATACTGATGTCCATACGAAATTCGCTCAAATTTGTGCAAGAATACTAAAACAAATGTTTTGCGATTTTAGTAAATTCAAATTTGCGAGTAATTCGAAAGAGATTTCTTTCGGTGCAGTAAATAAACATTTTAAACGATAAAAAAGTCACGAACAACGCAAATGCCGCCGTCATGATCGTCGTCCTTGCCGTTACCCCCTTTTAACTTTCCTTCTGCCGCTGCCGTCATCGTCGATGCCGTTGCCGTCGTAATCGTGCTCAATTAGAAAATCACGAAGAACTCGATTGTCGTCGCTGGATTGCATCAATGCAAATACTTCATCGAGAAAAAGTCAAATCAAATACTTTTACAGAATATATGGGTTTTCAAAGTTATGTTAGATAAATGCAAGTCTGCCTTGAATATACTATTAAGGCTTGTTTGAGTAAAATAGAATTCACAGTTTATATTTGATTAAATAAAAGAAAATAATTTGTTTTAAAGGCTTTTTTGGTTTCAAAATAAAGATTTATGATGATTAAATAACTAATTGATCGATTTAAAAAAATATCTTTGAGCAAAATAAATATGTGTTTTAATAAAAAAAGTTTTTCTTCAGAGCAAACAAATTATTGCATTCGTATATGGTTAAAGATTCAATTCCCTTTATTTTGATCTATAGGCCAAGCAAGGTCACGTAACAAAAATTATATAATAATCTAGGCATGCAAGAAATCTTTTTGTTTGAGGAATATCTCGTTTAGAATTTCGTAGTTGTATCACACGATATTGAGAAACGTTTGTGACTTTGTTTAAATAAAAAATTCTGAAATTTGTTTAATTTAAAATGTAGAAGTAAAACGTATTCGACAATTACATTTCTGTAACTACATTCCCACGAGAGATGAAATGTTGTCTTCAACCTTTGACAAAAAACTGTAAAATTACTGAGAGGGGTTAGTTATGTCTTGAATATATATTTAATATTGAGCAAATTCGAAGAGTATATACAGGGTGTCTAAAAATTCCCGGGACGGTTGGATATTTCCTGAGGTAAAATATTTTTCAAAAAAGTGAAGGTCATTCCTAAAGTAAATTTCAACGAGGAATTCAATGGTGACCTTCATTTTGACCATGAAGTTGACCTTCATTTTGACCATGAAGGTGACCTTCATGGCTTTTTGAAGGTCAACTTTGTTTTTTAAAATGGAAACCCCCTTTTTTACATCTGCAATCGATAGAGTGGAAAATTCTACGTTCAGATACGTACCCAAGTCATAGATCAATTGTAACGTTCAAGTTCAATTAGAGGTTATTTGAAATAAACAAAGTTTTCCAAGAGGTCAGTGCAATTCCTGAAGTATTTGTCAACAGGAAATTCAAAGGTGACCTCAATTTTTACCTTGAAGTTGACCTTCATGGCTTTTTGAAGGTCAACTTTGTTTTTTCAAACGGAAACCCCCTTTCTTCACATTTGCAATCGATAGGGCGAAAAATACTACGTTCAAGTACGTACCCAAGTCATAGGTCAATTGTAACGTTCAAGGTCGATTAGAAGTTATTTGAAATAAACAAAGTTTTCCAACAGGTCTGTGTAATTCCTGAAGTAAATTTCAACGACAAAATTCATTGGTGAGCTCTGTATTGATTTTGATTACAGCGTTTTGAATATTGTAAAATCATATGTATAGGAAATTTTTCATTAAAAGTTCCACGAGTTCTGGTGAGAGTTCTGTTCCTCCCCAAAGAGTTATATCGAACAGTCCTATACCATTTTTCTATCTCCATACGAATATTAAGAATCGAAACTAAATTTACGTATTACGAGTACATACTTACTATCTTTCGCTAAAAGATTATTATGGCGCAAGCTAAACTTTCGGAATGAAAGAGGGTATCTGTATTATTGATGCGTGGCTGGGGAGATCGAGTTCGATCTTATGATCAAGTTCGTTTGCTTTTTAATCGCACTTTTCGTAATGGAGAAGGGTTAAATCCTGTCTCAAAATCAACAATTGAAAGAACTGTAAGGCGCTTTATCAATCATGGATCTATCAAGGTCCTTTAGGGAACTGGTCGGGCAAAATCTGCAGGATCTCAGGAGATGCAGATGGACATAGCTCAAGCATTTGTTGAAAACCCACACCTTAGTTTACGTCGAGCTAGTGATGAGCGTGACGTTGCTCCTGAGACAGTGCGAAATATTTTAAGAAGCATTAATTTCATTCCTTACAAAGTTCATCTGGTACAAGAGCTCAATGGAGACGATCCTGATCGTCGGGTTGTATTTTGTGAAATTATGATGGACAGAATTAATAGAGATCCTCTTTTCTTGTACAATACAGTATTTTCAGAAGAAGCTACTTTCACTTTAAAAGGTAAAGTTAACAGGCAAAACTGTAGATATTGGTGCGACACAAATCCTGATTGGATGTTGGAGAGTCACACATAATATGCACAAAAGATTAATGTTTGGGCCGGTATCTTGAATGATACATTGATAAGCCCTTTCTTCATCGATGGCAATCTCAATGCCCGTGCATATGAAGAGCTTCTCAGAAACCAAATTGTACCCAGAATAAGGAAGATTACAGGCGATAATTTTCAAAATATTTGATTCCAGCAGCACGGAGCAGCGGCTCATTACGGTAGAGAGGTTCGAGCATATTTGGATACTCAGTTCCCTCATAGGTGGATTGGAAGAAGGGGTGAAATCGAGTGGCCTGCTAGATCTCCTGATCTGACGCCTCTCGACTATTTTCTTTGGGTTTATTTAAAGAGCAAAGTATACTCAACGCAACCCCAAAGTTTAGACGAATTGCAGAATCGGATTCTGCAAGAGGCTACTTTGATTGATAGGGAGATGATTCGTAATGCTGTAACTCATTTTTACAATCGCATAGCTTTTTGTCAAGAAGCTCAAGATTTTCAGTTCGAACATCTTCACTGAAGCGTGAGAGGCAAGGGGGCTCACGCTAATCAAGCACCCCAAAAGGAACAGAATTTACTACATCCACGTCGTTGTTCCTGGGTAATGCTAAATGTAAACGTAAACTGCTTGGAAAAAACCTTGAAAAAAACTTGAAGATCATCACCAAGATAAATACAGAGCTCACCAATGAATTTCTCGTTGAAATTTACTTCAGGAATTGCACTGACCTCTTGGAAAACTTTGTTTATTTCAAATAACTTCTAATTGACCTTGAACGTTACAATTGACCTATGACTTGGGTACGTACTTGAACGTAGTATTTTTCGCTCTATCGGTTTCAGATGTGAAACAAAAGGGGGTTTCCATTTTAAAAAAAAAACAAATTTGACCTTCAAAAAGACATGAAAGTCAACTTCAAGGTAAAAATGAAGGTCACCATTGAATTCCCCGTTGAAAAATACTTCAGGAATTGCACTTTGTTAATTCCAAATAACCGTTGACTGACCTGGAAAGTTACAATTGACCAATGACTTGGTTACGTACTTGAACGTAGTATTTTTCGCTTTATCGATTGCAGATGTAAAAAAAGGGGTTTCCATTTTGAAAAAACAAATTTGACCTTCAAAAAGCCATGAAGGTCAACTTGAAGGTCAAAATGAAAATCACCATTGAATTCCTCGTTGAAATTTACTTCTGGAATGACCTTCACTTTTTTGAAAAATATTTTACCTCAGGAAATATCTAACCGTCCCGGGACTTTTTAGACACCCTGTATATTTATTATGGTATCCATAATAATGTATACTAATTTATTGTTATTTTTAGCAAAAATTTTGTGTACTTGGGAACTTGTCCTCCCTCCTGAAAAGTGTCGTTGTCCTCAGCGACTTGCATTTGTTTATGCAATTCTAACATTTGTTGTTGGGATTGTTAATACTCTTCGTTGGGGGTGAATTTCTTCTGCGTTTGCTTCGTTGTCTACCAAAAGGGGTTGTAGTTGTACTTCTTCTTGGTTTTCTTATATGTATAAATTATTATTAGGGGCCGTTCACATAATACGTCACGCGATTTTCAGCTATTTTTTACCCCCCCCGTCCCCCCATGTCACACATGGTATCTTTCTCTAATTCTTCCATATGTTTTATTTATCCCTTTGTGGCCTCCCATTTTACTTTCATGATTTTCAGAAATAATTTGAGTACGTAACTCCTCTGGGGGTATATTTACGTTGTCATAGCATATCGTTATTTCTATTTTGGAATTAAGGAATTCTTGAGTTAGTAACTCGCGCAATTTTCTTTTGGTAATGTGTCACTAATATCTCCATATTTTGAAATGCGGAACTGCGAAATATTTTCCCTTTCTAAGCTTATTCTCAAATTATGTATGGCTACTTTAACGTATTCTTCGTTAACCTCTTCAAAATGATTTGGTTTAAATATGAGTGAATATATGTTAAAACGTCTATGAGGAGCGATAAGCACTACTCCTATTTTGGGTTTCCTATCCTTCAGGTCCTGGGGGTCAACTGCTCCCAAGTCCACAAGTAGTCGGCTTACGGGTGTGACAAACTTACAGTCAGCCGAGAGAAAATGCACATAGTTACTTTTCAAATAAGTGAGATTCTCTCGACAGCTATTTAATCTGACCTGCACGTTTTTACTACTGTGCATCTCCGTTCCACTGGACATTTCAAAGGCCTTAGGCATTGCCGGAGGGATGCCAGTGATTGACGGTCGCGAATGGTAAGACGGCAAACTAGTGGTATCCGTAGTAAGTTCGTCTGAGTATGTAGGTATATTTATTACCAATCTGCGAGTAATATTTTTGTCAGTTGATAGATTGAAATTGGATTCGTTATCAAGTTTTTCTGGAAATGGCGTGGAAATAGCTTTGGGTTTTCTTAGTGCTGAGGGGGTATATTTCCCTAAAGCACCCGGGGTTGAAGCTATTCCAGGGTCAAAAGTGACACTTTTTCTGGTGTCAGCGTGCAGATTTCTGGTCGGGGCTTCTTCATCTGAAGATGAAATACCGGGGTCCAGATTTTCCTTACTTTCGGAATTTATCACCTTTCCCTTTTCCTGAGTCCTTTTTCCTGTTCTTCTCCTGTTGCACTGTCATCGCTGTCGCTGGGTGGCGGACTCACCATTTTAATGGGTCCTGCTTCTTGCTTTTCTGTCATAGGGGTTAATTCTTCCTGATTTTCTGGGAAAAATTCAGCAGTTGAGCACTGGTGCTTTTGCCGGTGCACTCTTTGGTATTGTTGACAATAAGTACGGTGCAGGTGATAGATTCAAGCTCGGTAGTACACTTTTTCTTTTTCTGAGAAGTGGGAGTGGTTCTTGACCCCTTTCTGTTTCTTCCGAACTTCTATCATCTTTATAATCTGGGCGACTCTGAGCTCGTTGTGTCTCTACCCGTCGCCGAATCATAAGTTTACTAATAGTGCTCCTGTCCAGATCAGCTGATGTTGATCCACTAGATTTAGACCTAGCAAGGGTTGGTTTTTGAGGTTTTGAAGTAGATGGTTTACAGGGTACAATCCTAGAAGTCCTTTTCTAGTTTGAACCACGGGTTTATTCTTGCCTTCAGATTCTACCGTTCTCGAACCTAGTTTTGAGCTATTTTCCTCTCGTTTATTAGCTTGCCTAGTCAGCATTGGCAGCAACCTGGCAGGCTGTTTTTCTTCTTCACCTTCTTTGTCAGAATTTTCTACGATTGGATTTCTCGATAGGGCATCAGCATTAGTATTTAATTTTCCTGGTTTGTATTTAAATTCATATTCGTAGTCTCTTAATTTTAGTCTCCAGCGAATCAGTCTTTGGCCTGGATCTTTTACAGAATCTATCCACCTGAGGGGCTCATGGTCGCTCATGAGGGTAAATTTTCTTCCATAAATGTAAGGTCGAAATTGTTGTACCGCGTAAAGCACCGCAAGGCATTCCTTCTCCGTGGTAGAATAATTCAATTCAGGTCCAACTAACACCCTCGACATATATGCTACAGGGAGATTCATTCCGTCCTTTTCTTGGCTTAGAACGGCTCCTATTGCATAATCTGAGGCGTCAGGGGTTACTGTAAAAGGTTTTTCAAAATCAGGGTATTGTAGTGTGGGGCTTTCACGCAGAGCCTGTCGTAGATCCTTGAAGCTCTTCTCTTCCTCCGGTCCCCATTTAAATAATGCTTCCTTTTTTAATAAATTTGATAGAGGCTTTGATCTTGCTGAGAAGTCCCTGATGAATCTTCTGTAATATCCAGCTAGTCCTAGGAATTGTTTTATGTTTCTTGGTGTTTTTGGTCTGGTAAAATTTTGAACAGCCTCGATCTTTTTAGTATCTGGCTTTACTCGTTTGTCTGTAATTATATGCCCTAAATACGCTATTTCTTTGAAAAGAAATTCGCACTTTTCCGGTTGTAGTGACAGGTTAGCTTCTTTTAGTTGTTTGAGAAGACGTCTTACCTTTTTTCCGTCATCTTCTAAGTCTTGAGCGTATATTACTATGTCGTCCAGATAGACAAATAATTCTGTCCCCTGTAGCAATTGGTATGCATCCCCAATTGTTTTTTCATTCAAAAGCCGAAAGTCAATTACTATTCTCCATTTCTTTTTCCCTGTGGCATCTATTTTCTTGGGTATAATTAGTAAGGGTGAATTAAAAAGAGATTTTGAATTTTGAATCGCTCTTTCTGTCTTCATTTTTTGTATTACTCTCTCTACTTCTTCCCTTTAAGAGGGTGAAAATCGGTATGGTCTGGTGTTAATACGTCGTCCAAAGTGTAAATTTTGTGTTGTACTAAATGATTGGGGGTTAGGGGTTCTCGTGGTAGGTAAAAATGATCAGGAAATTCCCTAATTATCTCCAGTACGTGTTCCTTTTCTTCGGGGTACAAATGATCTAGACTAAGGTGTTTTATCACCTCTTCAGCCTTATTTACTTGGGGTGAATAACCTTCGTCTGCAGATTACTCGTCGAAATCTTCTCCTGGAAATTTGTAATATTCAAGGGGGATAATTTCTTGTGGGGGTAATTCTATTTCGAGGTCATTATCTTTGGTATTATTAGCGAATACATGGCAAATTCGCTTCAAGTTGGTTACGGCTGCTTCGCCTATTAGCACGGCGTCTGTAGTTTTTATTAAGGCTAAGTACCTTTCCTTCATTTCTGAATTTATCACTGCTATTGGAATAACTTGTCTCGTCCTGGCTCTTACCTTAATTGGTCCTAGTAGAGGTCCTTTGTAATCGGTGGTATTCTCTAAAGCTACCCTAGATTCATTGTCTATAAACGGTATAGGTTTTGTGGGGTTGGAATGCGTTACAATGGTGTTATGCCAAGAGGATATTTCCACTTTTTCTCGCCGAAGATATTCTCGACCTAGTATTCCATCTGTGCTTATTGGGAAATCAGAATGTACAACATGAAAAGTGATTCTGGATTTCATTGATTCGATGTTTACTGTACCTATGGTTGAATTTCTACTTTGTGTAATTCCTGTGATTTCTATTGCTTCATTCTGATTGACCAGTAGATCCTCATCTAAAGCATCTAATTTAATAACATTTATGTCCGCATCTGTGTCCACTAAAAACCTTGCCTTTGACTGTAAAAGTTCATTCGACGAAAGCTCTACTACTGGGGATTCTCGACTGAGTTTGGTACAGAAGATTTTTCTTGCTTCTTGAGAAATCTCACGCTGGTCTGACGCTCTGTCGTCTCCACACTCGTCGTCGCGTCTGTTCGGCGAGCGGAGTCAAAGTTTAAATCGCTTTTATTAGCTGGCGCGGGTGATTGTGCTCTCGGGGGTGTATCAGTTCCTTCATATGGGTAATTGTGATTGGGGTAAGGGTTGTTTGATGTGTGCGTGCCTGGCTAGTGCGGATAAGGTTGATAGGGTGAATAAGGTGGGTATTGAAACGGATGTGCGCAGTTACTTGGGTAATTAGGCACTATTGGTGATGTAGGTCTCCTTATTATCCCTGTCGGTACTTGTCTGGGTTCCATTGCTCTATTCCTGTCCGGTGATGATACAAACCCAACATGAGGGCTCGGGCTTCTATCACCTGATCCTGCATAAGGTGTAGAATATCGATTTTTCGCTATATTGTTCATAGGAAAATGGGGGTTTAATTGATGTCGATCCTCATACTCGAGTGCATATTTTAATGCTGCTTCCAGTGCAAATGGATTCCGTGACTCCACCATTCCTGATATCACATCGGGTAGTACTCGAATGAAAGCCTCTAAGGCGCAATCATTTAAGGGTAGTAGCATTTGCTCCGCGTTCTGATATTTGTCTTCTAATGCTGCTTGAGCTTCGGATTCAAGTAGGGTGATTCTGTCATAAAACTCGCTTACGCTTTCGCTACGAAACATCCTAATTGTGGATATCTCATGCAAATACCACGAGTAAGTTTTGTTGGGGGCAAAGCGCTGTTTAAGATGCTGTATTAAGTCAGTTATTGTAGAAAATGTTTTTCCGTGAGTACTATCTCTTGCAGCACCCTTAAATCGCGCTAGTACCGCCATTATGTACTGCCTTTCGCAATTTGCGGGTACACTGGATTCTCCGTTTAACACATCTTGAATAAAGTCCCTAACTGGCATATTTATTCCATTAAAAGTGGGTATATTCATCACCCCTTGCTGTATAGCAAAACATTCCACCATTGAAGTGACCATGGCGTCGCTAAGGGTGCGTGAGATATTCCCTGTGAACTCCTCACCCTGTGTTTTGTCATGAGTGGTACTATTTTTGTCGTGAGGCATCTTGATTTTATAGTTATTCGGAAAATTGAATAAAATTCTTAGAATCTAGTTTTTCCAGAAAACGGAAGTTCTGAGCGTTTATTATGTGCAAAATAATTATTATAAATTTAGTATTTGATACCTAAATTCGATTAGTGCTAGAAAACCGACTTTTCCAAAAAAATCCTGAATTAGGTTTTTCCAAAAAAAATTTGCTGTTGTTTTATTCCTAAAATAATTTATATATTCTATCTCACTTTTCTTTTTTTTTTATTTATTGTTTGTTCATTATTTGATATTCAAATTGGCAGTGTAATGTCAAAATTTGTTTTCGAAACCAGAAATTAGTCCTTCCAGAATTAAGTTGCCCTATATAAAAAATTCTTTATAGTTATTTCCAATATTGTAATTTCCTAAGAAATATTTACACTTTGTCCGGAATATTTATTTTTAAAAGAGTCGGAAACGATTTTCCAAGTACTCCGGATATGCCCGTACCTATTTCAGGATTTATAATGTTAATTTCGATTTCTTGCTTTAATATGGGAATTTTTACTACACCACTTGTTGTAAGGGTGGCGTTGTGAATAATGTAAATTTTGAGATGATTAATATTATCAAAGGCGGCTAATTCTGGTTTCTGGATTAAATTAATGCTCAATTTTGGATCATATAAAAAGTCGCCTACTTTGTTTTTTAATAATTCGGAATAGACTGAGATTATAGTGTTTGAATCATGTTTAAACACAATGTGTGACAAGGGTCGCGGGTGGGTCCACTCGTTTAGAACGTCATGTATGACGATTTCCTGCGCATGGAGCTGCCTGCTGGAACGAGCATCATCGGCTTCGCGGATGACGCACTTGTCGTGTGCGCTGCTGACGACGTCGGAATTCTAGAGCTAAGGATCAATGATAGTCTGTGGCAGGCAAAGCGTTGGTTAGATTGCAGAGGCTTGAAAATGGCCCCTGAGAATACCGAGGCTTTGCTGGTCACAGGCAAGAGATCCTTCCATTATCCGAAGATCGCTCTCGGGGAACATGAAATCGATTGGAAAAAGAGCATTAAGTACCTGGGAGTGCAGTTGGATCGAAGGCTTAGCTTCGGCGAACACCTGCATATTGCGACTGCCAAAGCCTTCCAATGTGGGTCCGCCCTGACTCGGCTCATGCCCAACTTTGGTGGACCCAGGGAAGCTAAGAGAAGGCTGGTGACGAGCGTGGTAAATTCGAAGCTGCTTTATGCAGCTCCGATCTGGACAAGTGCCCTTAACAACTATGCTATCCTGAAGAAGCTGTTCTCGGCACAGAGAGGTGTGGTGATGAGAATTGTCTCGGCATACCGAACTGTGACGACGAGTGCTGTGCTGGTCCTGGCGAGCGTCCCGCCAATTGACTTATTGGCAGAGGAAAGAAAAGAGACCTTTCAGCTCCATAAGGAGCTCATCTGCTTAAGGTGGCTTCGGCGTTCGGTGTCGTATGAAGTGAGGGGCACCGTGGGGGCACGTGTTACATAAATGCTCATTGCTACTTATTTTTTCAATAATCATATGTATTATAGTTACATGTGAGTAGAAGGGTAAGAAATCGCGGAAATGTCCCCTGAAAAAAGCGGTAGTAAAAATTTATTAGTTTCACCTCAGGCGATTTTTATATTCTGTACTTTTCTCGCAATTTTCTCTTGATTGAAGTCGTCAACTCTTTGCTTTTATAATACTAATAGATTCCTCGAAATCGAAAGTTCTATTATATATTTGATTTATGGGGACTTGTGTTCCAGAGTTTCGCCGATTTTGATGAGGAATCGCATGAGACTACGTGTTCAACTGACATTTTTCGGTAGCGATTTTTCGGCAATGACATCGTCAACCACGGTATTTCTTTTTCCCAAATGAGTCTAGCATATTTTATTAAGATAATCTGTAAGTTTCAGAGTAGTCTGTAATTTTTTTTAGAAAAGGCCGAAGCCACCTCAACAAACCCGTGGGTAATCGCTCGCGCGAAGGAGGCCATCCGCAAGGATGGAAGGCGCAGACTCGTCGAGAAATGGCAGACAAGATGGCATGGTGACCAATCCGGGAGATGGACACATTGTTTAATCCCGGAGCTCACCACCTGGCTGGATAGAAAGCACGGTCCAGTCGGCTTTTACCTGGCGCAAGCGCTTTCAGGCCATGGCTGCTTTAATGCGTACCTGAAGCGCTTCAAGAAAAGAGACGATGAGTCGTGTAGCTACTGCGGATCCCTTGTGGACAATGTAGAGCAGACACTCTTTTTCTGTGCCAGGTGGGGCGTGGCAAGAGAGGCTGTCGATCGGGAAGTGGGCGCCCAACTCACACCTGACACGATAGTCTCTCTCATGCTCCAGTCTGAACAAAAATGGACACTTATCGAGTCATTCGTCACCGTGGTGATAAAGACGAGGGAGCTCGATGGGCGTGTAGAGCGCGGGGCCTGCACCAGCGGTCCTGCGTCTTGGACGGACTTGGCCGTCCGCGTCGTCCGGGGGAGGAATTGCTTTATTCCTCCCCTGACTGGCGCGGCTAGTCGGTCTGCGTAACGGGCGTGCGACCGCGGATTGGAGTCCCGGGCGAACGGATGACGGAAGAGTCGTACGCGACTTTAACAGGGTTGCCACAAATCAGGGAAGTCAGGGAAAAGTCAGGGAATTTAAGGTTTAGTCAGGGAATCGCTGTGGCCAGATCGTGCGTTACTGCGTTTCACTGTGCCGCGGTCAGTTCTTCCAACTCTTCTTCCTTCTTGCTCGGTTAACTCGCCGCAGCAGACACAGGCTAGCAAAAGTGTTCTCAGATCGTGGAACTTTTCGGCCCCCACTACTGACTGAAATATGTAACATTTTTTATGAAATGTCGTTTTCGAATCCCAAGTGCGAATAAAAGGTATCATTGTTTAAAAAGAAATCATGCCTGAATTTGGATACGAAATTACATCATGAGATTTCTCTGCTATAAAGTAAAGTTGAAGACTGTTTCGTTTGAATAAAATGCTTTGAAACAAATTTTGTTTAAATAATAGTTTTGTCGATAAATATTACGGAAATGCCTGTTAAAATCAACATTTTGAAGAAAATTGCTTATTTTATTAATTTTACTTGCATTTTGGTAATGATTATCAGCAAATGTATTATACTTTCCAAAAAGCGGTGAATTGTATTAAAATATCTACTAAATTTGCAAAAATTTTGTGCTATAACTATTTAAAATTGTTGAATCGGTAAAATTATGTATGTTTTTCCTGACTCCGCGCGAAAAAAGCGCAAAAGGCACGCCAATTCATCATTTATGGAATATTTAATTTAAATTTAAATTATTTAATAATAACTTAAATTATTTGATTTCATATATTTTGAAAAATATTTGCCCAAAAAAATACCTGAAAAATTTTGTTAAATTTTTAGAATGATTTAGACACTTGAAATATGATTATGCATTAACATTTGAAAGTCAATAAATGTTGATAATTTAAAAAAAAATATATCGATTTAAACTTTATGTAGCTTTTAAATCTAATTTCAAATTAATTAGTTGAGTTTGAAATTTTTGTCACTGCCTACATTATCGGAGGATCACTAGTCGCGTATCAGATAGGATACGTTGTCGACAGATGTCCTCGTAGACAATTTCAAACTCTTATATCGCAAATAATGCAAATAAATTCAATATTTAAAGAATTTGAAAATCTTTCTGTGGAAAAAATGACGCTTTCGACTGCGCTGGGATTCGAGCCCAGGTCTTTCGATTTTCAAATTCTTTAAATATTGAATTTATTTGCATTATTTGCGATATAAGAGTTTGAAATTGTCTACGAGGACACCTGTCGACAACGTATCCTATCTGATACGCGACTAGTGATCCTCCGATAATGTAGGCAGTGACAAAAATTTCAAACTCAACTAATTAATTTGAAATCATTTACAGCCGCAAGGCTGAGCCACTAGGCGATATAAGGAGATCTTCCTGTGGAGAAGGAGATGTCGGACGCCTGTGTAGCTCAGTGGTTAGAGCAGTCGACCGGCAATCGAAAGACCTGGGCTCGAATCCCAGCGCAGTCGAAAGCGTCATTTTTTCCACAGAAAGATTTTCAAATTCTTTAAATATTGAATTTATTTGCATTATTTGCGATATAAGAGTTTGAAATTGTCTACGAGGACACCTGTCGACAACGTATCCTATCTGATACGCGACTAGTGATCCTCCGATAATGTAGGCAGTGACAAAAATTTCAAACTCAACTAATTAATTTGAAATCATTTACAGCCGCAAGGCTGAGCCACTAGGCGATATAAGGAGATCTTCCTGTGGAGAAGGAGATGTCGGACGCCTGTGTAGCTCAGTGGTTAGAGCAGTCGACCGGCAATCGAAAGAACTGGGCTCGTATCCCAGCGCAGTCGAAAGCGTCATTTTTTCCACAGAAAGATTTTCAAATTCTTTAAATATTTAAATCTAATATTGTAATTTAAAAATTATGCACAAAATTGTGTTTTACAATAAATATGAGGTTCAAGTTTAAAATAAACATTGTGTTTTTGTTGTATATGCAGAGACTCTTAATTTGAAAATTCAAAAACTCTATAGAAAGGAAGAAAATAAGCTTTTTAGGAAATGTATTGAAGTATTTAAGAGCTAGGTATTTTTTGCTCAAAATTTGCGAAATGATAAAGACGATAAAAACGGACGTAGATAGACTACTGCGGTTTCGAAATTAAAAAAAGTTAATTTAAAAAAAATATATGTATCAGAAAATTTCGTTTCATTGTCAAAACCAAAAGTAGTCTATCTATGTCCGTTTCTATCTTCTTTACCATTTCCAAAATTTTGAAAACAAAAGTTGATGCATGTGCATGTATACATATTTTCTGTACGTTTCCCTTAGTATCGAGTGAAATCTATCACATACGAAAAAATTAAGTTTGGTAGATTTCACTGGAAGTTAAGTGGACTGTATAAAAAAACTGTTAATTGGACCAGATTTCTGGTAATATATCTACTCAAAATTCAATTTGTAAAAATAAGTACTGAACTTTCTGTAAATTTTACTAAACTTTTTTCTGCGTGTTCAACTTATAAATTCGCTAAGGAATGCCTGTTAAACTAATAAAATAAGAAATTTTCTTCAAAATGTTAATTTCAACAGGGATTTCCGTAATGTTTATAGATAAAACTATCATTCAAAAAAATGCGTTAAATAATATGATATAGAAGTTTGAGACGTCTTAAACCCAAACTTGTGACGAATTTGAGACGAAAAATAAAGAAAGATTCTTATAAGAGACGGAAATTTATCCCTAGATCAGGTAGCGAAAAAATACAATAGAAGCAATAAACAATACCTCTATAAATCAAAAGACTTTTATACCTAATTTCGGGATGACACTTACACGCGTACAACCCTTGGGACACGCGACAATATTTCGACTTCGAGTTAAAAAAAAATGACCGCAAAAAACACACCTTATATTTTAACACTACATGTGCGAAGTCCACGAAGATTGCATATGTGCATATATGCTATAGGACGAATCGTCTCACAACTTCTGTCGGACTACGGAAGACATGGGGCAAGCCATCAGTGTTTTGCGAAGGGAACAAGTGTTGGAGCAAACACTAGTGGCATAAAACTGACTGCCGATATGATACGAGACATTTCCAAAACACATGTAATAAATTGACTTCGTAGACGGTCGAAAGAAACTATGACGTCCTCCTATTCTTTAAAGTTTTAACTGTCCAGCTGATAGACAAAACCTTAACGAAGCGAAAGAATCGTATTAAAAAGTTCGCGTCGAATGGGAAGTTGGTTTTTTATTCAAAAAAAAAATATATAATTTTCGGGAATTTGGGGTCTATTTGAACGTACAATTGCTCCGAGCTAAACGGCATTTCTGATTCGTAGTTTAGCATGGATGGTAAAGCAAAGTTCCAACTTCATAATGCAGAAAAGTATGTCAAGTAAAAGTGCATAGAATTTGAGATTTTGCTCTTTTCGCAGTTGCATAAATTCGTCTAACTTGCCAGAAATCAAATTTTCTGAATGCCAGATATGAGACGAAAATCGTCTCACAACTTCTGTCGGACCGCTTGAAGTCGAACTCAAAAGCAGGTAGCAGATCATGACAATGGAAGCAATAAACTGTACGCGTGGCGTACTCCTAATTGAAAATTAATATTATCCCTCATTAGCCCATGAGATTGAAAATCGTTAAGGTTTCTTGCAAAACACATAATATGAGTGTCATGCATGAAATCATAAATATTTGAGAAAATCATGCGTCACTTGCATTCAGAAATATGGTTTTTCCATTACAATTTCTGTATATGCATTACTCGATTATTCGAAATACTTCCAAACGAGTAACTTTTTGAGATTGAGTTACTTTTCCGAAAAGAGTAACGTTTCAAACTTATTCAACTAGGTAAGGAATGGGGCAAGCCATCAGTGTTTTGCAAAGGGAACAACTGTTGGAGCAAACACTAGTGGCATAAAACTGATTGCCGATATGATACGAGACATTTCCAAAACTCATGCAATAAATTGACTTTGTAGACGGTCGAAAAAAACTATGACGTCCTCCTATTCTTTAAAGTTTTAAATCTCTAGCTGATAGAGAAAACCTTTACGAAACGAAAGAATCGTATTAAAAAGTTCGCGTCGAATGGGAAGTTGGTTTTTTATTTTAAAAAAAAATATAAAATTTTCTGGAATTTGTGGTCTATTTGAATGCTCAATTGCTCCGAGCTAAACGGCATTTCTGATTCCTAGTTTAGCATGGATGATAAAGCAAAGTTCCAACTTCATTTTGATATTGCGATATGATGGACTCAGAATTAAAACTTCTATGTAGTTTTTTACATTCTCATCATGGATGAGAAGGTATTGGTTTTATGTGAAAAATGACTTTCGAAATTTTCATCAAATCTTTACGTTTTGAGACCCCCTGAGTCAGAAAAAATGGTTTTTACGAAAGTGTCTGTCTGTCTGTCCGTCTGTCTGTCTGTCTATCTGTCTGTCTGTAGGTCGTGTGCGGCATAACTCTCAATAGAATAATCAGATTGAATTGAGCTTTGGTACACTTTATCGGAGCCGAAAAAGTAAGTACAAGTTCGTTAACCAGCCACATCTAATCAAAATTGAGGGGTTGAGCACTACTTTTGTGTTTTTGAAAATAATTTTTTGAAAAAATCAAAAATTTCAATACTGGTTTTAAATAGTGCTCAGAAATGTCTAAAAATTATCCTGATAACATTTTTTGATTAAATCAAAATTAGAAATGTTACAGCATATTCAAATTCGAATAAAGTCAATATCAAAATTCCATTTTCCAGTTAAATTATACGAGATACGAAAAAACGTTATGATACAATATTATTGAATAAATAAAGACCTACAAATTTGAATTGTAACATTTTTTCATAAGATGCATATTTTTCTTTTTAATTAAAAAAAAACTATTGAAAATCCAAAATTCAATTTTTTAACAATAATATGTAAAATAAGAAAAAAACGTAAGAATACAAAGTTGTTAGTTTCAAAAAGATCTACAAGTTTTGTCTCACACAGTTTCTGATAAAACATATATTTTTCGTTTCAATTCCAAAAAATACGATTAAAATTCAAAAATTCCATTTTTTAGACAAAATATGTGAGATACAAAAAAACTTTGAGATGAAAAATTGTTTGGCTAAATAAGGTCTACACATTCTTATCGAGAAATTTCTCGACAGGATGTATATTTTAATTTTTTGATTTTTAATATTGAAAAAATTCGATTTTTTTCACGGAAATATGTGAGATACGAAATAAGCGTTGTTCTGCAAAATCGTTTCCTTAAATAAAGTCTACGATTGTTTTTCCTTTTTGAGAGATTTGGAAGAAAATAAATTATTTTAATCATGTAATTTATTAAAAAGTTACAAAAATGCATACAGAAAATCGAGCGCGAAGCGCGAGTGTCATGATGAGAATGTGTTCCATAAGGCCGATAGAGCCTTAAGTAAATTGAATTTCCTGTTTCACTTAAATTCAAAAAGAAATAGAGTGACATTGAGAAAATGACTAATTTACATCATCTTTAATATCATTAAATTGGTTTGAGCTTCAGTATTAAATTATAAGAAATAAACTTAAACGTATGCCAAGAGCACAAGACCGAGCGCGAAGCGCGAGGTTCAGAAAGAACGGAGCGCGCAGCGCGACGATCGAATCGCGCGCCCTAGGCGCGCTCAAACTTGCGAGCGAAGCGAGCTGCGCGCAAAGCGCGCAATGAGAATGTGCCCGCGAAGCGGGCAGATTTTTTTTTGTATTTTTCTTTAGTCCACGTAATTGATTGTCATTAAATTCGATTAAAATCTATTCAATTGCTTGGAGTTCATATACTCATTTCCTCACCACCCATGAGGTAGAGTATTTCTTGGTGCGTTTTATTATTTAGTGGTTTCCCCTTTAGGCCTATTCCACTCATTCGTATACGAAATTGTAGTTACAGGTATATACCACAAAGGAGCACATAAACCATCTGTGAGTCTTCATTTTCTTCACGTATGCTATTTTGACTATAATACATCTTAAAATAGAGACAAATATGTCCTATTCATACTTTCTTCTTAAATTTCTCAAAAGGGATTGTAATCTTTCATTAATATCTAAGTATTATTTAAAATTTAATGCTTGAACTTGAAGTATTTTTTGCTATGACCTATTTTTTCTGATATAAGTACGTACTATAGCCAAATATTTATGATTTCATGCATGACACTCATATTATGTGTTTTGCAAGAAAACTTAACGATTTTCTATCTCATGGGCTAATGAGGTATAATATTAATTTTCAATTAAGAGTACGCCACGCGTACAGTTTATTGCTTCCATTGTCATGATCTGCTACCTGCTTTTGAGTTCGACTTCAAGCGGTCCGACAGAAGTTGTGAGACGATTTTCGTCTCATATCTGGCATTCAGAAAATTTGATTTCTGGCAAGTTAGACCAAGTTATGCAACTGCGAAAAGAGCAAAATCTCAAGTTCTATGCACTTTTACTTGACATACTTTTCTGCAATATGAAGTTGAAACTTTGCTTTATCATCCATGCTAAACTACGAATCAGAAATGCCGTTTAGCTCGGAGCAATTGAGCATTCAAATAGACCACAAATTCCAGAAAATTTTATATTTTTTTTTTTGAATAAAAAACCAACTTCCCATTCGACGCGAATTTTTAATACGATTCTTTCGCTTCGTTAAGGTTTTCTCTATCAGCTAGAGATTTAAAACTTTAAAGAATAGGAGGACGTCATAGTTTTTTTCGACCGTCTACGAAGTCAATTTATTACATGAGTTTTGGAAATGTCTCGTATCATATCGGCAGTCAGTTTTATGCCACTAGTGTTTGCTCCAACACTTGTTCCCTTCGCAAAACACTGATGGCTTGCCCCATGTCTTCCGTAGTCACGTGAGCTTGAAATGTTACTCTTTTACAAAGAGTAAAGCAATCTCAAAAAGTTACTTGTTTGATAAATAATTTGAATAATCCAGAAATGCATATACAGAAATTCTAATGGAAAAACCATATTTCTGAATGCAAGTGACGCATGATTTTCTTGAATATTTATGATTTCATGCATGACACTCATATTATGTGTTTTGCAAGAAAACTTAACGATTTTCAATCTCATGGGCTAATGAGGGATAATATTAATTTTCAATTAGGAGTACGCCACGCGTACAGTTTATTGCTTCCTTTGTCATGATCTGCTACCTGCTTTTGAGTTCGACTTCAAGCGGTCCGACCGAAGTTGTGAGACGATTTTCGTCTCATATCTGGCATTCAGAAAATTTGATTTCTGGCAAGTTAGACGAATTTATGCAACTGCGAAAAGAGCAAAATCTCAAGTTCTATGCACATTTACATGACATACTTTTCTGCAATATGAAGTTGAAACATTGCTTTATCATCCATGCTAAACTACGAATCAGAAATGCCGTTTAGCTCGGAGCAATTGAGCATTCAAATAGACCACAAATTCCAGAAAATTTTATATTTTTTTTTTTAATAAAAAACCAACTTCCCATTCGACGCGAACTTTTTAATACGATTCTTTCGCTTCGTAAAGGTTTTCTCTATCAGCTAGAGATTTAAAACTTTAAAGAATAGGAGGACGTCATAGTTTTTTTCGACCGTCTACGAAGTCAATTTATTACATGAGTTTTGGAAATGTCTCGTATCATATCGGCAGTCAGTTTTATGCCACTAGTGTTTGCTCCAACACTTGTTCCCTTCGCAAAACACTGATGGCTTGCCCCATGTCTTCCGTAGTCACGTGAGCTTGAAATGTTACTCTTTTACAAAGAGTAACGCAATCTCAATAAGTTACTTGTTTGATAAATAATTTGAATAATCCAGAAATGCATATACAGAAATTCTAATGGAAAAACCATATTTCTGAATGCAAGTGACGCATGATTTTCTCAAATATTTATGATTTCATGCATGACACTCATATTATGTGTTTTGCAAGAAAACTTTACGATTTTCAATCTCATGGGCTAATGAGGGATAATATTAATTTTCAATTAGGAGTACGCCACGCCTACAGTTTATTGCTTCCATTGTCATGATCTGCTACCTGCTTTTGAGTTCGACTTCAAGCGGTCCGACAGAAGTTGTGAGACGATTTTCGTCTCATATCTGGCATTCAGAAAATTTGATTTGTGGCAAGTTAGACGAATTTATGCAACTGCGAAAAGAGCAAAATCTCAAGTTCTATGCACTTTTACTTGACATACTTTTCTGCAATATGAAGTTGAAACTTTGCTTTATCATCCATGCTAAACTACGAATCAGAAATGCCGTTTAGCTCGGAGCAATTGAGCATTCAAATAGACCACAAATTCCAGAAAATTTTATATTTTTTTTTTGAATAAAAAACCAACTTCCCATTCGACGCGAACTTTTTAATACGATTCTTTCGCTTCGTAAAGGTTTTCTCTATCAGCTAGAGATTTAAATCATCGATGGTGATCGTTCAACGAATCTAAAAAGGACTTATGCTCTCGTGTGCTGTTCTTGTTTTGTTTTAAATTTAAATTCAAACTTAGTTAACAATTTGAAAATTTCAGTAGTAAAAAAATTAGACAAGCCAGGCTCAAGCTCAAAACCTTGTGTAATTTTAGTACTTTCAGAAATTCGGATTACTTTAATATTTTCAATTTAACTATTCAATGCTTAATACCGTAAGTTTATTCAGGTAAGATTTATACACAATCCCTGCGTACACTTGAAGTAGAAAAAGCTCTGAATTTTAAATGAATTTAAATCAATAAATGATGTTTTTAATTTTTCTACATTTTTTAGACCCTTCACTTGCACAATCTTGCTACAAAGGATACATGCAAGATTTAGTCGGGGTAATTCGATGATGTTATTAACGATGGCAGAGCTTTCGAACACGCGAAGTATACCAACGTTTAAAATAAAATAATTTATTTTAAGATTTAATTCCAAATATTTAAATTTTGACAAGTAGAAATATCTTATCTAATTGTTTCTACTAAACTTATAACTTTGTAATTTTGAAAATTTCTTAAATTTCGAAGCTTTTATTTACGCCCAATTTTTATTCGAAATAAATTGCACATATCATTTTAAATAGCTTCAATTAAATAATTTTTAGATTATTATCAATTGTGACAACAAAAGTGACAATCCCAACACTGCCACCAAATCAGCTTTACGTCCCGAGCAAAAGGCGAGGGTGGTTTGGATTTTTGGATGTGGCGTACGAATTGCGAATCGGTGGCCAGGCACGATCTCTGCAAGAGTTCATGGGTTCATCTCTTCTATTGCCCAATTTTATATCTAGTTTCCAAATAAATGCATTTTTAATTACTTTATTTCTGCATTTATTTGTTTATGATTTATATTACTTATTTTATGAAGTGTCACGTCTCGCGACGTATTTGAATGTATATAATACACACAGGCTGGATTGAGTTAAGAAATCTATGAGAAAATCGATAAAGGGGAATAGGAAGTAGGGGAAGTAGGGAGCAGTATAGGGCCCCTTCTCCTCTAAGAAGATATGACTACGTCACGATTTTCGCTGACCGTCAATTTGTATGAAAAAATATAAAAGAGGCCCACACCAAGAGAAAGCAGTCAGTAAATTCGTCGTCTAGTTCGACACTTAAATTTTCCTTCGGATTTATAACCGGTCTCGCGACAATAGTCCAGTGCGGCATTTCAATTTAACTTCGGAAATCTCTGAGTTTGAGATTAATAAAATTCGACCGGGACAATTTCAAATCCAAGTTCGGGATTCGTAAAAGTCATCGTAGACTTGAATAGATCTTGTAAAGATCTTCGAACAGTGTCGTAAATTTGAATCACCGCCCTTTACGGAATATACCTGTGCGGTCTATAACTCCGTCTCTCTCTCACATACTTGGAATACACCTGTGGGGATCCAGTACTTACAACTCACCGCCGTGTGGATTAAACCTCAACACAACTTACGAATCATAAAGGTACCGAACCTCTCTCTCTCTATCTTTATTCTTTGTCTCTTTCTCACCTACGTACCAACCAGCCTGTGCCTACATTATATAAGAATTGCCTTAACGAATGTATATCCGGAAATTTTAACCAGTAAAATAAATTCAATTTGTATTATTTTCATAATCATTGTGTCTTTCATTGACTTATCCTCATCCCTAAGCGAGGATCATTCGATCCTAACTTAAAACGCGGAATCTTTGATCAAAGTAAGTATTTACGTATTTGTGACGTAACATACTTCCTTTTTTCTAGTGCATCGGCCGGGAAACACAAGTCAATTGAAAATTAACACATTGATTATTTCTAGTGAATAAATAAATGATTATGAAATATTATTTTAACTTGTAACTTGAAATTTCAATAAAATAGATTTGTTAGATCACAAAGGGATTTGACCTTGAGGCTAACCTTAATGATTTAATAAACAAATCATTTCTTTGAAATTTTATAATTTATATAAATTGTATAAAATAAAATAAGTTTGAAAAATCACGCAGGGATCTGACCTTGAGGCTAACCTAAGTGATTAAGTAACTTATCTTATTTAAAAAATTATTCTAATTTGTTAACTAAGTTTTGATTTAAGTTAAAACAAACAAAAAAAACAGCACACGAGAGTATAAGTCCCTTTTGGGTACGTTGAACGGTCACCATTGATTACGATCATTGGGTAGGGCAAAGTTCGAAGTGCTTGTGATTGTATTGTTTATAACTTTAATTTTAACTCTGTTAAGGAACAGAATATTTTTATTTGCAAAGATTGTCCAAGGATCTGAGCTTGAGCCTAACTTGTCCAGTCTAGAGAAAAATAAATTGTGCATAACTCGAATCTTATCTGATCCTTGTTATAAACAATTTTATTTATTTAAAAAACAATTTATAATTCAATAAATTAATAAAATAGATAATTATAATTTATAAGACCCACGTGGTTGGTACAAAATATATATATATATATATATATATATTGTTATAATTTTAAGAAATGTATTATTTAACATTATAATTTTACGAAAATTGAGCGATTATTTATTTATTTGAATATTTTGTAGAATTATATTTTTATTTTATTATCTTATTTCCTAATAAAAAAGTAAAAATATTAATTATTGTTATAAACAAATAAAAATAATTAAATTAAATTATATTTTGAAATTACTATTATAATTTTTTTTTTAATTATTATAAATTAAAATTATATTTTTACTAATTTCACTTTATTTACAAACAAAATTTTACATGTAGTTTTTTTAAATTGTTATAAGTGTTACGTCAGAAACGTAACATTTCTCTTCTTAAAAGATCTCCTCGTTTTATGTCAGGATCAGAAGGATCCTCTCTAAGGGATGAGGAATAGTCAGTGATTGAGAAGGGTTAGGTATATAAAATATATTTATTGACAATTGAAATTATATCAGGTAAGCACCATGGAAATGTAAATATAGAATCGTAATTAGAAATACCCTTTTAGTTATCCTGAGTTTGAATTGATTGATGATCAATTGAGTCCAGTAAGCGAATGTGGTCAGTTGAGTGTAACTTGTAATCTTCAGATAGTTGCTGCTGTATAGTAAATTCGTAATCTAGACAGTTGATCTAGTTGATTCTTCGATCCCAGTTTCAAGAGAATTTGGAAGGCGATTCCCCTTCACTTTCTAATGTCGTTGAACTCAGCGCCGAGTTAGAATTCGGGTTGAGTAGCGGTAGAAATCTGGAGAAGCTGGACTGACTGGATTGCACTCGCGGTATAGATTCGATGGCACTGGACTGGACTCGCGTTGGTCACATTGTAGAAATCGAACGTTGACTAACTAACTGAACTCGCGGTGTAGAGATGATGGTACTGGACTGACTTCTCTTGGAACTTTCGCTTTTTATAGAACTTTGAAAGGTCAAGTATGACGAGTAACATGCTATGACCATTCGCATGTTATTACAAGTCACATGCTATTACAAGTCGCATGTTGTGACGGTAGTGTGTTGGTATTGTAGGGCTTCATTCACTTTCTCTCTGGGTCAGTCGATTTGTTATCATGTGTGGGTATTATAACGACACATGGTAATTTCATATTGATCATCCTATTGATCTGTAGATTTGTCTATAACTTGCGTCGATAAAATCACACTCGCTGTAATGCTGTCTTGATCCCTTTATTGGTTTCTTAATCTGCTTGTTACTTGTGGCGGTAGAGTCGCGGGACGTGACACCTCCCCCCTTAATTCGAACGCGGGGAGTTAACGATCCGCGATCGAAACTTCGGTAGAAGAGTACATTTTTAATCCAGGGTGCTTACTCAATCAAGTACCTATTTTTAGTTGAATTTAACAATTTATAACATAAAAAATTTCGTTTATACATAGGAATTTACATTTTAAATTATTGTTGCGAATTAAAAATTTATAACAAGTTTTTCATAAATGCATAGTAATAACAGAGGATACAATTCTGGAGATATTACAATCATTGATTACATATGTTATAGTGGTATTGGGTAATTAAATCTAAAATTGGTTTCTTCAAAACATAGCATTGCTACTGCTTATTATTACTTGTACATGCTTCTAAAAATTAATTTCATGAACTCCAATTTCATTGGTGTATTATTAAATGAATAAAATAATCATAAGAAAAACAGTTTTACATAATTTTACATAATCTGTCTTGTCAAATCAATAGAGTTATTTGTGCATGAAACATATCAAGAATAGTAATTATTCAATTTGTTATTGTTGCAATTAATTCCTATTGGAAAAGCAATTTTTACATTAACAATTTTGTAACGCCATCGCACAGTATACATTTACAGTCTCAATATTTGTAGAAACTGTTCTTCCAATAGGATGGGAATCAAGAAAAGTTCCCTTGATGGAAGAAAAAATAAAATTGAAATTATATTTATGATGGCACCAATTATGAAGTGCTTATTTATTCTTGTCAGAAAAAGTCTTTTGTTTAATCCAAAAAGAAGAAAAATGCAAATATTTCTATATTTTTCTTTAAGTAATAAAATAAAATGGTGATTCGAATGAAAACTTGCATTTGTCTTACTAAAAAGGTTATTAGTTTGTTTTTTGAAAGGTTGGTGAACAAAAATAAAATTGATTAAATTAAATGCAAAGAAAGTACTCATAAGAATTTTAAAGGAATATAATTTCTTTGCGATGACATTAGATTATTAGTTTTTGCTGAACACAAGAGAAAAGTTGAAAAATTTTGATGCATTTGATAAATACTTGCTAGTTTGAGAAGTTTAATTTACTCTGAAAAAAAAACATGAAATATATTGAAATTTTTTGATTGCTATTTGAAGGTACAGTGAGCTTCTCGAATCTCTGAAATAGAAAAAATAAGATTAGAATAAAGTTTCAAAGGATCTTTTTGTTTAGAACATTTCCTGGTTTAGTTATTCTAAACGCTTTGGTTTTATGCAAAGTTTATATTATTTTAAGTTTGAATTCAAATTCAGTTAATCAGTTTTGTATATTTATGTGCGACCTTTTTATTCGATTGATGTGAACTATTGTCGGTTTTCCTTTTATGTTGATTTTTACATTTCCTTTTCCTAGTACATCTAAAACGTCGTGAGGTCCTGTGTATTGATTATGCAGCTTTTTAATTTTTCCTCCTTTTAATAAAAATACATTATCCCCAATTTTTATTTCCAAGGGATTTATTTTTCTATCGTGGTACATTTTTGATTTTTCTTTTGCCTTTATGAGGTTTTCTCTTGCTTGTGTTCGCATTTCATGCAGTTGTGTGACAAAATTGATCAAATAATCATTATAGATTTGCAATTTTTCATTTTGTGATAGAGGTTCACTAGAGGGTTCACGGGCTAATTTGCCAAAAACTAATTCATAAGGCGTACATTTTGTGGCTTCGTGTACACTTGTGTTATATGAAAACATTGCTAATTCTAGCCAATCGTCCCATTCTGAATTTTTTGCTACAAATTGTTTGAGATATTCACCTAGGACATGATGTGATCGTTCAAGTGATCCATTGGATTGAGGGTGAAAAGCTGTGGTACGAAATTGTTTAATTCTAAAGAGTTTTGCTAATCTTTTTAATAAATTGCTTATAAAATCTCTGCCTTGATCCGTCAGTACTCCTTTTGGCGATCCAAATATGCAAATAAATTTCTTCACGAATGCGTCTGCTATTGTACCAGCTTGATGATTGGGAAGAGGTATTACCAGAGAATATTTTGTAAAATTATCTTGTATAGTAAGAATATACAGATTTCCAGACTTTGTTTCTGGTAGTGGACCAACAATATCCATTGATATTTTTTCGAAGGCAGTAGTGGGTGTATCAGTAATAACCATAGGATTTTTGGTTTTAACCCGAACTAATTTTTTTATTTGGCATTGTAAACAGCCTTGAATATACTTTTGAATATCGACTTTCATATTTTCCCAAAAAAATTTTTGGCGAATTCGGTTATAAGTTTTTGTGACGCCTTTATGGCCTCCTAATGCTGAGGAGTGTGCTTCTTCAATTAATTGTGATCTTTGTTCTTTTGTTGGATATTGCGTTATGCCATTACAAACTATTATTTTCGTAAGAGAATTTGCAAAAACTAAATCAAATATTAATTTTATTTCTTCCCAAGCTATATGGTTGATTTTTGAAGACTTTGAAATACTAATTGATCGTAAATTCCATTTTTTAGATAATTCGTGTAATGAATAAATTGACAATTTTATATTATTCAAGGTTTCAGATCAATTGTCTTGAATTTCTCCTTCAATCGGAAGAGCAAAATGATAATAGTTTTCTTTTTTAATTTCTTTCGCTGTTCCCTTCTGTAAGTTTTCTGAATTTTGGTAAGGTTCCACGTTTTTCTAGACTTTTTGATCCGTTGTCTCGAGGATTTCCATTCGTTGTAACAAAATATACATAATTATCTTTTCGCATTGTTAATTGATAGCGACATTCAACGATATTTTTATTCAATAAAATTTGCCTGGTAGATTTTGATTTGGTTGCAGGGGGCTCTGGGAGTGGACGGTTTTCTTCGAATTCTGAATTATTATCATTTTCAACATTTTCCCTGGTTTTTATTTGTCGATTTTTGTTTATTTCAGAATTTCGTTCATAAAAAGTGTCTTCGATATTTTCATTGTAACGTCCTGCGTCCGTCTTTTACTTTTATTATTATTATTAATTTTTATTAACCTGTAATAAGTAAATTTATAATATTCCATTTCATATTTTTCTCCAAAGTCTTACTCATTAAAATGTAAATATTTTAAATGCAATCTCTTCTCTAAAGATTGTATAAATTCAAAAACGTTTTTAGAAAATATGCAGCTGCGTAAATATAAAGATTTGAATTTTCTTAGCAATCGGTAAATGTAATAAAACTTGCACTTTGAAACATTGACCAAAAGATACAGCCCACAATCGTATTCCTTTTAGATATTTCTGTTTGCAATCCTCTAGTAAATAAATGCATAGAACTGCATAGAGCCATAACAGTATATAGCTTAGCGATTAGCCATTTCCGGAAATATCGTAAATAGCTTAGGCTAATGGTCAAAAGGGCCCGCGCTTGTACCACGCCCAAGTAAATACAAACAAATCACGTTGTATTTACTGCGCTTAGAAAATAGAATGGCCCATATATGTAATAGATAATAAAAA
The DNA here is from genome assembly GCA_030998225.1 of Diplolepis rosae. Lineage (NCBI taxonomy): Eukaryota > Metazoa > Arthropoda > Insecta > Hymenoptera > Diplolepididae > Diplolepis > Diplolepis rosae. The sequence goes on from JAPYXD010000467.1 coordinate 720,054, forward strand.
TTCTCAATTAATAAATATGTTAAAATATTAAGAATTTAGTTTTAAATTAATATTATTTATTTTTATATTATTTCAGTATATTATGAATAAAAAATAAACTATTATATCATTTAATAATGGGAACAGTAATTCTAATCTAATTTTTATTTGAAACAATAGTTCAAACTCATTTTATTGTAACTAAAAACCAATAACAATTCATCGAAGATTTTAATAATTAGGAATCTACCTTATCAACTAATAAATTTATGAGAATTCAATTCTGAAGTTAAAATACTAATTAAAATTTACTTTCTTACACTCTTTTATTCAATTCTAGAAAAGTTAAAGTATTAATTTACATGATATGTATTTGAATTTATACACAACATATTTCAACAGTAAATTTTTAAACATTACTATTTTACCTTCACAAAAATATATATTTCCAATCTTTATAAACATATTTTTAAGTTCATAAATTCTAAAAACTAAACTTATTTGCAAAAGATTTAATTCAATTTTCAAATAACGTCAGAATACATATGAGCATAAGCTAAATACTAGAAAAATTAACAATTTAAGTTAATTGAAATACTGTTATTAAAGAATTGAAATAATGAAATGTTCTGTTTTACCGACAATATTTCATATTCGAATATGTATCTTATAAAAAACTTTGCGTATGTTTTCAAATCAAATAAACTCAACTTCGAATATGTAAATCCTTACACTTATTTTTATAAATAAGAAGTTTATATAAAAATGAAAAATCACAAACTTTCAGAATTACTTTTTATATTTTATCAAATAAATTCACAAAAGAAAACTTATATTAAATTTACCCTTTTAAATGAATAATTTTGTATATTTAAACAACATATTCGATGTTTAGTTTTAATTTTATGATGTTTATGTTTATTCATAAAAATAATTACAAGATAAAAATTAATCTTAGGTATTAATGATTCTTTTGTATTTTGAAAAGAAGAATAGTCAGTCTCCGTGTAAATTAACGAGTTTTTAAGTTAAAATTAGATATAAATGAATTATATTGTAATTTAACCTTTCAATTATTTGAATTTAACGAAATCTTTACACATAATTATTTAAATAATTAATTTGTAACACATTTTATTTAAGAATATACAAATGTCGCCACCTTTTGGAAGGTGACTGAACTTGGAGAAAACTTGGTACGGCCCACAAGGCCCGGAAAACTTGCAACGCCCCTAGATTTTCACACTAAAGGAAGTCTGGGCGTAACTAGGCTTGCCTAACTAGGCCAATAGAAAAGCCAGGACAGCTACCCCCAGACTTTTCCTAAATTTGAAATATGATGAGGGAAGCGGGGTGCTGCACATAAAACTAACTGCAGACAAAATTTTCATCAGTTCTTGTCCCTGCATTCAAATCTTTCTAAAAAAAAAAGGGAAGCGAAATTCTTTCTAAGTTATACAATCCGGAAAATTAAACATAAAATAAAACGAATCTTTCAGTAAAACTCCCTCGTCGGTTGGAGTCTATTATTTCTCAACAAAATTAACCAAGTTTTATCCAGGATCAGCCGCCTACTGAGGATTAATAAAAATCACAATCATAAATAAAAGTAAGTAAATCATAAAATCGCTGTGTCTCCCTACTTCTTTCTAACCTATCTCTTATATATTATTTTATACACCAAATTTTTTTTTTCTACAAATGTTTGGGTGCTGGTAATACTCCAGTACTAACATTTGTACTTATTTGTTTCCTTCAATTCCAAATCCTTAGAATCAAGGACAAAGTGGCGTGCTCCCTTTTATGGGAATAGTACGACTTTGTCCTACATTCGACATGTTCTTTCCCATTTTATATTTCACGTGATATTTTTATTTCTTTATTTTGGTCGAGAATAGTTCATTTAACGAACAGTAGTCCCGGGTTATTGGAATTAATTTTCCAGACCCGAAACTACTAAAATTATAATATTCTCTTCAAGAATATAATAATACATATATTAAATCTTTCTCTTATGTGTCTCAAGACGTCACATAAGAGTTTTTAATTTTTGGAGGCCCCGGAGGGATAGCTGTTCAAGATAATTATTCTCTGCCAAATTTTGTGCATTTTTCCTTACTTTCTTTCTACTTTCTTCTATCTTATTTATGATTATTTTCTGTGTATTTTTGTGTGATTATTCTGAGTCCTTTACCATTATATATAAAATTTTTCAAGAAAACGTATTCCGGGGGAAAATTTTAAACTAAATTTTCAAATTTTTTACACACTTTAAAAATTTTTACGACTTTTACGGATTTTTAATAAATTAAACGAAATTTCAATAATTTTTCAAAATTTTACCTAACTAATACTTTCCAAAATTTTCTGAATCAAAACTAAATTTTATAAATATTATTGTACAAAATTTTCAAACTTTACAAAAATTCTCTAAATCAAATTAGGTTTTACGAATTAAACAAAATTTTACGAAGATTTTACTATTTAAAAGATTTTTCTGTGAGAAGAAGAGATCGTCGATAAGGTAGAGTTCGGTTATCATAGTGAGTGATTAGAATTCTGAGTTGGTTATATTACATTGAGAACGGTAACGAGAATGAGAATATTACCGAGAACATAACCGACAGATAAATTCTCTTAGAATTTATGAAAATTTTCTCATTTTGATTTTTTTTTATGTTTTAAACAATCGGAATCAATTATTTACTGCGTATAAAATTATAGTTCAATATTTCTCTGATATTCTGATGGTATATGATAAGCGTTGAAGTAATTTTTAGAAAAGAATTTTTTTCAAAATAGCTATATTTGAAGATTTTCCACTTATTTTCAAACTGGGAAACAGTAGGGTTATAGAGAATATTTTCCTTGGTAAAATAGGCCATGAATTATGTAAATTCAATTATTTTGAAAAATTTGATAAAAAAGTTTAGTAAGGAAAGATTTTATTACAACAAATAATGTTAAAAGTATTATTTTTCGTGACTTTTAAAATTTTTCCATAAGAAATAATTTTTCTTATTTCATATGGAACGACCAATGATATCATTTCATGTCTCAAAATCATAAAAGAACTTTTTCTTCAGAGACCGGTTTTCTGGCATGACAATATAATAATGTTCTATTTTTGTTCTAATAAAAATTATTTAAAGAATTTCATGCAAATAAGACGTCTAATATACTGAAAAAATTAATATAATTCATTGAAATTTTTATAATTATGAAGATAATGTTAATTCAATATCTTTAGTATCAAATTCAAAGCGAACATAACTTAAAATTTCAGCGGTGAAAAGTTTTAATATCTTGAGAGTAAAACAATTTCAAGGTTCTTTTTCATTTCAAACATGTACACAATCAAATGCTTCTTATTTAATAACAAAAATATCTTCAAAATCGATAAATAAACATGAATTGATATTTAAAAACATAAATTCTCCAAATTCTCTTTATATTCTCTTATATTCTTTAAATTGTGTAATATTCTCGGTTATATTCCACCAACTTAAATTTTCGAGAATTTGAGAACTCTGTGAGTGATGCACTCTGCTAGTTATCGACATGGTCAGCAGAAAAGATTTGAAAAAAGTGACTTTTATAAAAACTACTATTTTTTTTTAATTTTACAAATTTTACTAACTTTAAAATTTTTTTTTATCAAATCCAATTTCATAAATTCAAAATAGTTCAAATTTTATAAATTCTCCAAAATTTTTTTTTAGCAAAGAAAAAGGTAGCTATTTTTCCAACTGACATGAGTCAATTAGACTAACTTTTAGAAAAAGTAATCTCAAATTAAAATTCTAGAAAAAAATTGCTAGAGCAAAACCAGCTTCTAGCAATTTTCTTTAAAAATTTCTTTAGGTCATTTTAGGAATTTTATAAATTAAACCCAATTTTTTTTTTAATTTCACGAATTTTTCAGATTTTATGATTTTCAATATTTTTATAAGTTTTATCAACTTTATCAAACCTTTCAAATTATTAAAAATTTCAAAGTTTTCATTGGTTATGTAGACCGAATTTTCCAACTTTTCTCAAAATGTTCAAAATTTTTATATGCTGAGAACTTTAATAAATTTTCAAGGTCTTTGAAAGATTGAACCTTAAAAATTTTTTTCTCTTCTCTCTTCCTTTTTTAATATACCCTTACCTTATTTTTGAAACACAAATCTTATCTATTGTAGTGAACGGAGAAAATCACGGTTATTTAACCCATCGGCGGAATAAGCCAACCAAGGCTCAACGTCAGCGAAAACGGGTAAAATTAGCTAAATTAGCAGCTAAGAAGGCTCTTGAAGGAAACCCACCTCTACCGGCCTACGAACCTAAATCGGACCCACCACCACCACCACCCCCTCAGGAAAAGTATGAATGTGCGCAAACATTCAAAAAGGACCTCACATTAGAGGAAAAAATAAAATTATTTAGAGGCAGTTTCTGCGACAACTGCTTGGTTCATGGTGTTAGGGAGAGTTGCTTTGAATGTTTCCAAAAGAATAATATGAAATATAAAATACCTAAAAAGTTTAGCCTGTAATTAAAATGAAAATAAAATATATTTATAAGTAAATTTTTCACCCTTCGTTTATATATTAATGTACATATGTTAAGTAAATAAAATCCCAATTGATATCTTAACCACCTTATTTTTATTTCTTTTATTACATAAATATGAAGAATCCAAATTTCAAAATTCTTAAATTTAAAACCTTCAATAGGATTATAAAAATCCTAAATTTTCAAATTATTAAAAAAAAGAGATCACAAGCATCCTAATTTAAAAAACAAAATTCTATGGAGCAAAAGTAACCAATTTTCGATTTTTCTTATAAATTTTCAAATTTTTAATAGGATTATAAAAATCCTAAATTTCTAAACTTTTAAAAGGATCAAAAGAATCCTAAGTTTAAACAAATCTCTATGGATTAAAAGTATCCAAATTTTAAATTTTCTGTTTCCAAATTTTCAATAGGATTATAAAAATCCTAAATCTAAAAATTCTTAAAGGGATCACAAGAATCCTGATTATAAACAAAATTTCTATGAATCACAAGAATCCACATTTCTAAAATTCTTAATATTTCAAATTTTTAATAGGATTCTAAAAATCCTAAAATTTTAAAAATCTTCAAAAAGGATCACAAGAATCCTAATCTTATTCAAAACTTAAAATGGATCAAAAGAATCCAAATTCAAAATTATTTCATATTTCTAAATTCTAAATAGGATTAAAAAAAAAAATCCTAAATTTCTAAATTTTCAAAGGGATCAAAAGAATCCTGATTATAAAACAAAATTACTATGGATCAAAAGAATCCAAATTCAAAATTATTTTATATTTCTAAATTCTAAATAGGATTACAAAAATCCTAAATTTCTAAATTTTCAAAGGGATCAAAAGAATCCTGATTATAAAACAAAATTACTATGGATCAAAAGAATCCAAATTCAAAATTATTTTATATTTCTAAATTCTAAATAGGATCAAAAAAAAAAAAATCCTAAATTTCTAAATTTTCAAAGGGATCAAAAGAATCCTGATTATAAAACAAAATTACTATGGATCAAAAGAATCCAAATTCAAAATTATTTTATATTTCTAAATTCTAAATAGGATCAAAAAAAAAAAATCCTAAATTTCTAAATTTTCAAAGGGATCAAAAGAATCCTGATTATAAAACAAAATTACTATGGATCAAAAGAATCCCAATTTTCAAAAATTCTATAATTCTAAATTTTTCTAAATTTCCAAATTTTTAATAGGATCATAAGAATCCTAAAATTCAAAATTTTCAAACGGATCATGAGAATCCAAATATAAATTAGCGAAATTTTTAATAAACCTACGTATGTCGGACAAAAGAATCACCCGAACGCAGGCATCGAAAGATTCAGATCTTCAAAAAGAAGTTGATGAATTTAACCCCTTTGCTCCAAGAAAAGAGCTACCACGTGGTGAAGAGGAATATTTCAAATTAATTAGTTGAGTTTGAAATTTTTGTCACTGCCTACATTATCGGAGGATCACTAGTCGCGTATCAGATAGGATACATTGTCGACAGGTGTCCTCGTAGACAATTTCAAACTCTTATATCGCAAATAATGCAAATAAATTCAATATTTAAAGAATTTGAAAATCTTTCTGTGGAAAAAATGACGCTTTCGACTGCGCTGGGATTCGAGCCCAGGTCTTTCGATTTTCAAATTCTTTAAATATTGAATTTATTTGCATTATTTGCGATATAAGAGTTTGAAATTGTCTACGAGGACACCTGTCGACAACGTATCCTATCTGATACGCGACTAGTGATCCTCCGATAATGTAGGCAGTGACAAAAATTTCAAACTCAACTAATTAATTTGAAATCATTTACAGCCGCAAGGCTGAGCCACTAGGCGATATAAGGAGATCTTCCTGTGGAGAAGGAGATGTCGGACGCCTGTGTAGCTCAGTGGTTAGAGCAGTCGACCGGCAATCGAAAGACCTGGGCTCGAATCCCAGCGCAGTCGAAAGCGTCATTTTTTCCACAGAAAGATTTTCAAATTCTTTAAATATTGAATTTATTTGCATTATTTGCGATATAAGAGTTTGAAATTGTCTACGAGGACACCTGTCGACAACGTATCCTATCTGATACGCGACTAGTGATCCTCCGATAATGTAGGCAGTGACAAAAATTTCAAACTCAACTAATTAATTTGAAATCATTTACAGCCGCAAGGCTGAGCCACTAGGCGATATAAGGAGATCTTCCTGTGGAGAAGGAGATGTCGGACGCCTGTGTAGCTCAGTGGTTAGAGCAGTCGACCGGCAATCGAAAGACCTGGGCTCGAATCCCAGCGCAGTCGAAAGCGTCATTTTTTCCACAGAAAGATTTTCAAATTCTTTAAATATTGAAGAGGAATATTCTTTAAATCTATCAACATCCTCAAGTAAGGATACAGAACCCCTGAATGATACTAGCGAATCAATTCAGGAAAATTATTCTTTTGAAAACCCTTTTGATACTTCAGTACTATCAAACAATAGTACTAAAACACTAGTAGATCTAAGCGAATCTTATTTAAACTATTCTTTAGAGAAAAACCCCAATATTGAAATAAAAATGAGTATGCCAGAAAAATCAGGTTCCTGGAGATCGAGTTCTTCTGAGCAACCTAAGCAGAATGTAAATGCTAACCAGCAACCGGTTACAATCCAGGTTGTTACCTTACGGGACGCACTAATGGTAGTACCCGAATTCAATGGTAAAAATATCCCTTTAAGCCAATTTATCGAAGGGTGTAATGAAGCAAAATGTATGATAGAACCGGAGTCTGAAATAAATTTAGTTAAATTACTTAGAAGTAAAATATCCGGCGAGGCTCGACAAGCAATTTCAGGGCGTACATTTTTAACGATTGACGAATTAAAAATTTTCTTAAAAAACATTTACTCACCAGCCAGAACAATTCCACAATTATTGGGAGAGTTGGGTCATGAGTTTCAAAGAGATTATGAGAATGTAATTACGTCTGCAAATAGAATTAGGGACATAGGCACTATGATCTTAGAAGTTCATAATTTAGATAACGGCGGACAAATAGATCCAAACTTTCGCGCCAGCGTTGAGAACACTATAATCGACTCATTTAAAAGAGGATTGAAATTTGAATTAGAACAACGTCTGGGAAATGAGCAAATACAGGATGTAAATAATCTTGTTCAAAGCGCGATCTCTATTGAACGAAAATTTGAGGCTCAAAAGAACCTTAGAAGGACCACGAATCATAAAGTTGAGGATATGAACGTGCGTACTCGTCGCATGTTTTCCTGCCGAATATGTAAAAGAGATGGACACGAAGCCGAAAATTGTAGAAACAAACTTTGGTGCACAAATTGTAAAATGACTGGGCATTCAATAGAAAAATGCTTTAAAAATAACAGAACTCCAGAACAGGATGTGTGTCAGCTTTGTAATAAACAGGGGCACACAGCTACTCAATGTTTTGGCAAGCAGGAATGCCAAGTATGTAAGAAAAAGGGGCATACAGCTAAAGACTGTTTCCTTAATAGAACTGTAGTCCGAGTTACATGTCAACTGTGCAATAAACAAGGACACAGTGCAGACAAATGTTATTCATTAAATAAACCAATGAGACCTTTACCAACCGAAATAAATAAGGTTTTAACATGCCAAATCTGCAATCGATATGGACATGAAGCAGCGAAATGTAGAATGGCGTCCACTCAAAAGGAATGCAAATATTGCAAAACACCAGGGCATACGATAGAGGAATGCTATAAAAGAAAATATAATGAAGAAAGACGGACGGGAAACGGATGGGACCTTCCGGGACCGAGTGCAACCGAGAAGGAGAACCAAAATCAACAGCGCTCGAATCAAAGAACATCAATAGAACAATTCCAAAGCGAATTATTACCATCGATATAGAAGAAGATTCAACGAAAATTCCATTTATATCTTTCAGACATCCAGTAATGAATGACACAATTAAGCTAATGCTCGATACTGGATCGGAGTTAAATATTCTAAAAATCAAAAAAATCAGCCCTCTTCAAATAGTCAATCTCGAGGAAACAGTATTTCTCAAAGGAATAGATTCTGTTATAATCCCATCAATCGGTACAATAGAACATACACTAATGGGTCATACAGTAAAATTCCATATAGTACCCGATGAATTTTTTATACCTTTTGACGGAATCCTAGGTTCCGAATATTATACTAATGCAAAAGCAAAAATCAACTTCCTTACGAATCATCTTATTGTAGGAGAAAAATTCATTAAATTTCAACAAAATCATGAGTTACAAACCGAAACAAGAATAAGTGGAATAACAAGATGGACCAATAATTTAAAGAAAAATAACTTGCCTTTCATTAAAGTATTCAACCCTCCTTCAAATAGTCTGGGACAATTTATGATTGATACAGGGTCAGAAGCAAATATCATCAAGAATCATTTATTACCTAGTGAAATAGATATGGATAATTTTAAAACTGTTTTTCTTAAAGGGGTAGGTGATAAATTAAATCGCACTATGGGAACAATAAAACTTGCAGTATACGGACATACATCCACATTTCATGTAGTATCTGACGATCTCGATATTCCATGCGAAGGAATTTTAGGTGCCATATATCTAACGGAAACTAATGCAGTAATTGACTACGAAAACCAATCAATAGAAACGAAAGATAAAATCTCTGAATTTACATTGGGAAACGAATTTTTACAGGATAAAAATCGACAATTTGCTATAGTGGAAAATAAAAACTGTATTCCCAGCATACCAGAAGAAATTAAAAGGACAGATTCATCATGGAGCCTGGATGCAATTGCGTCATCAAGTCATTCAATCTTACTTCAAGAATACGAACAAGAAACCCCTATAAACGACTCTGAAGAACTGGATAGCCCCATCTATCCAGAACATGAACAACTTACATGGTGCACAAAAGATAAATTTCAGGAAACTTTACATGAAATTTCATCTGAACTTAACCTGGATTCTTACTCCGAATTTGAAATTTATGAAACTTATGAAACTTTTCAAGGAAATTTCTCCGAAGAGGAAATTTATGGAAACTTCTCTATAGGAAACAAAACTGCAGTCTCAGAAGAGGATTTATTAATTAATAAGTTGAGATTAAATGATTTAAATGAAAATGAAAGGAATTATATAATTAAATTTGTAACTTCAAACAAAGATCGGTTTTTTAGAGAAGGACAGAAACTAGAAGCAGCAAGTACAGTCATGCACCGAATTCCAACCATAGATGATATTACAATCAATGTTAAACAATATAAATTTCCAATTTCACTAAAGGAAGAGGTAGAAAGGCAAGTTCAGGAAATGTTAGACTCTGGAATAATAAAACCATCAAATTCACCATACAATTCACCTCTATGGATTGTACCCAAAAAAATGGATTCTTCAGGAAAACAAAAATGGCGACTTGTTTCAGATTTTCGCCAATTAAATGACAAAACCATCAGCGATGGATACCCTTTACCAGATATTACACAAATTATCGACCAAGTAGGAGGACATAAATATTACACAACCCTTGATTTAGCAAAAGGATTCCAACAAATTTTAATGGATCCACGAGATGCACATAAAACAGCATTTAGCACTCCCCATGGTCATTATGAGTATGTAAGAATGATTTTTGGATTAAAAAATGCCCCTCCAACATTTCAAAGATTTATTGACGAAACATTTAAAAATCTACAAGGAAAAATTCTATTCACATTCATCGATGACATAGTAGTATTTGCCGATTCTTTAGAAGAGCATGATGAAAAAATGAAATTAATTATGGATAGATTACGGAAATCTAATCTTCAACTAAATCCCGATAAATGCGAATTTTTAAGAGATAAAGTATGTTACCTAGGACACATGTTAAATATAAAAGGAGTTAGCCCAGATCCAAGAAAATTAGAGGCAGTTAGAGAATTTCCAAAACCTAAAAATGTCAAAAATATACGCCAATTTTTGGGCTTGGCTGGATTTTATCGCCGTTTTATCAAGAACTTTGCTCAAATTGCAAAACCATTAAGTAAGTTACTTCAAAAGGATATCGTATTTAAATGGACAGAAAAGGAGGAGCAAGCTTCTTCTACATTAAAAGAACATCTTTGCAATCCTCCAATTTTGCAGTACCCTAATTTTTCAAAACCTTTCAATATCACAACTGATGCATCTGGATATGCTATTGGTGGAATTCTTTCTCAGGGAGAAATAGGCAAAGACCTCCCTATAGCATATACCTCAAGAGTTTTACGTGGTCCCGAGCTTTCTTATGAAGTCTATGAAAAAGAAGCTCTGGCGATGATTCACGCGGTCAAAATCTTTCGTTCGTATATCTATGGAAAGAAAATTAAAATAATTACGGATCATCAACCTTTAGTATGGTTCAAAACAGCAGAATTAAATACTAGAGTACAAAAATGGCGTTTTAAACTCTCTGAATTCGATTATGAAGTCATCTATAAGCCTGGAAAATTAAACCTTAACGCGGATGCACTTTCAAGAAATCCTACGGAGCAAGTGCCAACGCAATCCTGCAACATCATCACAAGGAACCAGAAGAAAACGGAAGAAGCAAACGACGTATCAACTGATGAAAAACGCAGGTCAAAAAGAATAATAGGAAAACCAACCCCTAATTATGCGGAAAGTGAGTCAAGTTACTCAACTAACCCAAAGGCGAAAACGGCGTTACCGCCGGACAAAATTTCTTCAAAATCAGTATCATCAAAAATAGAAGATGATATTGAAGACACGGTCAAAATGGCCGAATCAAACTTCGAGGCACAAGTCCTCATTCAACAAAAAGAAAATTCAAAAGTCAGTAGCACAATAAGCTACGATTCTTCAAATTCTAACCAAGAAACTAGGGAATTCGACCCTAACCTAAGATGTCAAATTATTGAAACTAAAGAAATGATACAATTTCGAAAGGACAATTTAATATACTTTGTCACAAGTACCGGAAGTCCCTGCGATAAAGGTGCAAAGGATTTAATTGAATTTAACAAAATCGAAACAAATCAAACATTAAAGGAAATAAGTGCTACCCACACAAAGAAAGGGAGCAAAACGAACCATTTCGCTCTTTGCATAAGAGGCGAAAAACAAGAATCTATTTCAAATATTAGAGAAAACTTGTATATAGTATTAAAGCAGTTAAGAAATTTAATAGATTAACTCAATGTAAAGATAGTAAGTGTAGCACGAAGCGAACATGTAGAAAATTTACCATGGTCCGAAGTGCTGTTAGCTTTTAAAACAGTATTTAAGAATGTAAATATCAAAATTCTTATTTGTAAGGGAACATTGAAATTTGTTCCACAGGATAAACGAAACGAAATATTTGAAGAATTGCACTGTTCACCAATTGGAGGTCATAGAGGAGTCTCCAAAACTTACAACAGAATAAAACAAAATTACTACTGGGAGAATCTGAAGGAAGATATTCAGCGAAGGATCCAGCAATGTTTAAATTGTCAACTAAAAAAATTAGTACGATTAAAAACAAAACAGCCAATGGTGATTACAGATACACCAGGAACAGTGTTCGATAAAATAGCCCTAGATGTGGTAGGACCCTTACCCAAAACTAAAAATGGATTCGAATACATCCTCACAATGCAGGATCAACTTTCTAAATTCTGTCTAGCAGTCCCATTAAAAGATACTCTTGCCACTACAATAGCTGATGTTTTTGTTAAGAAATTTATTTGTTTATTTGGAGCCCCTAGGATTGTAATCACCGATCAGGGTCAAAATTTTCTAAGCAAACTTATGCAACGAATTTCAAAAAGATTTAAAATTAAAAAAATTAGAACTACTGCTTTTCATCCTCAGTCTAATGGCTCATTGGAAAGGTCACACCATGCTTTGGGTGAATTTTTAAAGCAATACACTAATGCGGATCAAGAATGGGATGAATGGTTGGAAATCGCGATTCTAAATTTTAACACGTGTGTATCGGAAAGTACTAAGCATACGACATACGAAGCAGTATTTGGAAAACTGGCTAGATTACCCTCAGGTGACCCCTTAAGGGAAACAGATTTACTGCCTTCTTATAAAGGATATATTATAGACTTAGTAACTAGACTAAACGGAATAAGAACTTTAGTTTATGAAAATTTAGTTGGATCCAAAAATCGTTCGAAAAAATACTATGACAGAACGATAAATCCGCGTAATTTTAGAATAGGAGACTATGTTTTTCTTTTAAAAGGCCCTAAGCCAAATAAATTTGGTGATCACTATTCAGGACCACACAAGATTTTGGAGATTATTAATAAAAACAATATTAAAATTCAATACAATCAAGGTAACAAACTTGTTCATGCAAACAGACTCAGAATTTCACACATAAATCACACTGTGAAACCAAAGAAAATACAAAATCGCAGAGACACTAGTAATGATTAATTAATAATCATCACTAGTAATGCAAAGATGGGAAGATGAAAACCCTGAAATTTAATACTAATAATTCTTTTATTTTCAGATGTTTTGGTTATTACTTTGTGTAATAATAAGTAATTCAAATGCTTTTATTGGATACGATTGTGGGTCCCGAAACTTAAACGTTACAACACTTTCACTATTAGAAGTAGGAGAATGTGAGCTACCAGAAACAAATGTCGATGTATCTGAGAAATATGTACAGCTCCTGCAAATCAACGAATATAGTGAAACGAAAATAATCCAATGTAAGTTCGAAACACATAGAACAGTGTACTATTGTGGGATGCACTCACATATTTCTATTGTTCTAAACGGAGAAAATGAATATATAAACGATGTTAGTAGAAGTGCATGCGAAGATGTACACAAAACAGGAATATTAAAGGTTACCGAATCACATATTGTACGCGATATTAAAATTAATCAAACTATAACTCACAGTTTAATGTTTGCAGGATATATTAATTCTGAAGGAAAATGTAATGGAGTAGGTTACTCAGATCCGTTTGGTACATGGGAAAATGTAGTAGTGCAAGGTACAATAAAAATATCTGTAAGTGAACAAACTGCGGAAATAAAGTTAAATTCAAATTCTATTCATTTACGTTCAGGAACTATTTGTTTACTTTCTGATGGTCATTGCATCGATCAGGAGGGAGGTTATACCTTTTGGAATACAGTACCGGTTGATAATTGTAAATTTCAGCAATATAGCACCCTTTATGAAGGACTAGCAAATAAAGTAATAGATCACGATTTTGATAACAAACAAATTATGTACTCTCTTTCCACTCAAGATATAACGTTCGCCCTGACAGCAAAAAGCAAGGAAACCGTTTGCGGTTATATAGTTATTAAAACTGAACATCCTAAATTGTTAATATTTGAAACGACTAAAGGTGAAAGCTTTGCAAATTATAAAAAAATCTCTGTAACTAATTTAGATATTTTCGCATATGTTAACTCCAAATTTGTATACGTCGAAAAACATTTACGCTCTCAGATGAAACAGTTGTATAAGGACGTACTCACCCAAAAATGTAAATTAGAGAAGCAAACTTTGAAAAACTCACTTTCAATAGCAACACAATCACCGGACGAGTTCGCCTACGACTTGATGAAGGGACCGGGGTACATGGCAGTTGTTGCAGGTGAAGTAGTACACATAATTAAATGTGTACCAGTGGAAATAAAAATGGAGCATGGAGAATCCTGTTATGGAGAACTTCAGGTAACTCGAAACAACAAAACGTACTTCCTTACACCTAGAACTCACATCCTCAAGACACAAGGAACACAGATACCTTGCATCAGAATGTTACCTTCACAATATTATGTTGGTAACAAATGGTACAAAATACTACCGCTACCTACCACAGCAGAAAAACCCACAATTATCAAGCCCATGACAGCACCTACGTGGGAATACGTCAATCCATCAGAACTGGCGACCAACGGAATATACACAGAACAAGAATTGGACCAAATTAGGGAACGAATTATGTTTCCAGTAGAACGTCCAGCAGTTCTCAATGATTTAGCTAGAGAAATGCGAGGACATCCCTTGGGCGACAATGAAGGAAGTCTTTTAAAGTTACTTAATGAAGACGTGATTACTACAATAGCCAGCAACACATGGAACAAACTCTGGACACATTTAATCACTTTCGGGACTGCAAGTGCCGGAATAATAGCTATTTTTATGATTCTCCATCTGATTAAAGCTATAATAGATATCATCATCCAAGGATATACACTGCATGCCGTCTATGGTTGGTCCATACACCTTTTAGGAGCTCTGTGGAGTTCAGTTACTTACCTACTCATACAGATCGCTAGAAGACCAACAGCCTCAAACGACATAGAAATGGGAGAAATACAGACAACTGAACAGGACAACTCTGATCAAGAAAAATCAACTCAGCGGGAAAAAGAAGAAAAGCCCTCAAACAGTCGTCCATATTTCTAAAGATAAACTTACCAGACAACGAACACACATTGATTTATGTGGAAAATTCACCCACAACATACATGCCTGTACTTTTTCAAAGCTAGCAACAGCAGAAGAAAGAAGATCTACACAGGGATATGTTTGCTACTAAAGTTGCACTCTACTAGCAACCATTTTACGATGGGGGTGTAACGTCCTGCGTCCGTCTTTTACTTTTATTATTATTATTAATTTTTATTAACCTGTAATAAGTAAATTTATAATATTCCATTTCATATTTTTCTCCAAAGTCTTACTCATAAAAATGTAAATATTTTAAATGCAATCTCTTCTCTAAAGATTGTATAAATTCAAAAACCTTTTTAGAAAATATGCAGCTGCGTAAATATAAAGATTTGAATTTTCTTAGCAATCGGTAAATGTAATAAAACTTGCACTTTGAAACATTGACCAAAAGATACAGCCCACAATCGTATTCCTTTTAGATATTTCTGTTTGCAATCCTCTAGTAAATAAATGCATAGAACTGCATAGAGCCATAACAGTATATAGCTTAGCGATTAGCCATTTCCGGAAATATCGTAAATAGCTTAGGCTAATGGTCAAAAGGGCCCGCGCTTGTACCACGCCCAAGTAAATACAAACAAAGCACGTTGTATTTACTGCGCTTAGAAAATAGAATGGGCCATATATATAATAGATAATAAAAATTCTCAATTAATAAATATGTTAAAATATTAAGAATTTAGTTTTAAATTAATATTATTTATTTTTATATTATTTCAGTATATTATGAATAAAAAATAAACTATTATATCATTTAATAATAGGAACAGTAATTCTAATCTAATTTTTATGTGAAACAATAGTTCAAACTCATTTGATTGTAACTAAAAACCAATAACAATTCATCGAAGATTTTAATAATTAGGAATCTACCTTATCAACTAATAAATTTATGAGAATTCAATTCTGAAGTTAAAATACTAATTAAAATTTACTTTCTTACACTCTTTTATTCAATTCTAGAAAAGTTAAAGTATTAATTTACATGATATGTATTTGAATTTATACACAACATATTTCAACAGTAAATTTTTAAACATTACTATTTTACCTTCACAAAAATATATATTTCCAATCTTTATAAACATATTTTTAAGTTCATAAATTCTAAAAACTAAACTTATTTGCAAAAGATTTAATTCAATTTTCAAATAACGTCAGAATACATATGAGCATAAGCTAAATACTAGAAAAATTAACAATTTAAGTTAATTGAAATACTGTTATTAAAGAATTGAAATAATGAAATGTTCTGTTTTACCGACAATATTTCATATTCGAATATGTATCTTATAAAAAACTTTGCGTATGTTTTCAAATCAAATAAACTCAACTTCGAATATGTAAATCCTTACACTTATTTTTATAAATAAGAAGTTTATATAAAAATGAAAAATCACAAACTTTCAGAATTACTTTTTATATTTTATCAAATAAATTCACAAAAGAAAACTTATATTAAATTTACCCTTTTAAATGAATAATTTTGTATATTTAAACAACATATTCGATGTTTAGTTTTAATTTTATGATGTTTATGTTTATTCATAAAAATAATTACAAGATAAAAATTAATCTTAGGTATTAATGATTCTTTTGTATTTTGAAAAGAAGAATAGTCAGTCTCCGTGTAAATTAACGAGTTTTTAAGTTAAAATTAGATATAAATGAATTATATTGTAATTTAACCTTTCAATTATTTGAATTTAACGAAATCTTTACACATAATTATTTAAATAATTAATTTGTAACACATTTTATTTAAGAATATACAAATGTCGACACCTTTTGGAAGGTGACTGAACTTGGAGAAAACTTGGTACGGCCCACAAGGCCCGGAAAACTTGCAACGCCCCTAGATTTTCACACTAAAGGAAGTCTGGGCGTAACTAGGCTTGCCTAACTAGGCCAATAGAAAAGCCAGGACAGCTACCCCCAGACTTTTCCTAAATTTGAAATATGATGAGGGAAGCGGGGTGCTGCACATAAAACTAACTGCAGACAAAATTTTCATCAGTTCTTGTCCCTGCATTCAAATCTTTCTAAAAAAAAAAGGGAAGCGAAATTCTTTCTAAGTTATACAATCCGGAAAATTATTTTATACACCAAATTTTTTTTTTCTACAAATTTTTGGGTGCTGGTCATACTCCAGTACTAACATTTGTACTTATTTGTTTCCTTCAATTCCAAATCCTTAGAATCAAGGACAAAGTGGCGTGCTCCCTTTTATGGGAATAGTACGACTTTGTCCTACATTCGACATGTTCTTTCCCATTTTATATTTCACATGATATTTTTATTTCTTTATTTTGGTCGAGAATAGTTCATTTAACGAACAGTAGTCCCGGGTTATTGGAATTAATTTTCCAGACCCGAAACTACTAAAATTATAATATTCTCTTCAAGAATATAATAATACATATATTAAATCTTTCTCTTATGTGTCTCAAGACGTCACATCATTTTCAAAAATTTCTTCAATACAAGAGCTTTCAGAGTTCTCTTCATCTTCAGGTTTCATATCACTTACTTCGTCTTCAGAAGTAGAAAAATAATTTTCGCTTTTTTCCTCTTGAGGTATAATAAATTGTTTAGGCTTTTTGCCATTTTTATTTCTTTTATTTTTTGCTTGGATTTCTTTTAAATAGTCCAAATATTCAGGATCAGAATCAGGATCAGAGTCGGAATCTGATTTTACTTTTGTTCGGCTTCCTTTTTCCATATTTATTTCTGGTAATTCATTTTCATATATTTGTTTTCTTGGTCTACCTCTCTTTCTTTTTGTTTGAGAGGGAATAATTTTTAAATTTGTAAGTAGATTTTTTCTTGGCCTACCTCGAGGTTTTCTCACAAGAGGTTTAGAAGAAAAATTTTCGTCTAATTTTTCTTGGATTTCATTTTGATTTAAATTTCCTAGATTTTTGTGCTGATTTGAATTTTTCATTTGTTCTTGTTTTTTCTTTTTACCCCTAGTAGTCATGGTTTTCCATGGCGAATTTTCATAATTTATAACGGAAAGTTTTGAAGATAGCAGTTTAAATAAATTTTTATATTTAACTATATCTTTATTAATTTTGTTAAGTAATTTCTCATTTAAGATTTCATTGAAAATATCAGATAACTTCAAATTAACATCGAATATTGTTCCTTCCGAAGTTTCACTAAAGTCATTCGCATCATCTTCGGCGAATACTGAATTAAAATACTTATTTTTCGAAATATTTCCTTTTTTGATATTATTTTCTTGATTAATTTTTATAAAAGCATTCTCAAGATTCATTTTTTCTTGAGATGTCATGAAGGTATCGTCATCATCTTCGTGTAAATTTCTTGATCTCTCTTCATTAATAATAGGGTTTCTTGAGAGAGCATCTGCATTTACATTCATTTTTCCTGCTTTGTAAATTACATCAAAATCATATTCAGCGAGTTTTAACCTCCAGCGCGAAACTCGTGAGCAAGGGTCCTTAGAATTTTGAAACCAAACTAGTGGTTTATGATCAGTTACTAGGGTAAATTTTCTTCCATATAAATAAGGACGGAAATGAGTGACACAAAATATTATTGCAAGTGCTTCTTTTTCATATGTGTCATATTTTTTCTCAGCGTCACTTAAACTACGTGAAGCATATGCTATTGGCTTATCCTTGCCTATTTTACCTTGTGATAATATACCTCCTATTGCGTATCCTGAGGCATCTGTTGTGAGAACAAAGGGTTGCGAAAAATCGGGTCGTTGTAAAAGTGGTTCTTCACATAATCTTGATTTTAAAATATCAAAAGCTGTTTGCTGTTTATCGGTCCATATGAAAGGGGTATCCTTTTTTAGAAGTTGATTAAGAGGATTGGCAATTTTGGAAAATCCTTCGATAAATCTACGATAATCTCCTGCTAATCCTAAAAATTGTTTGACATTCTTTTGTGTTTTTGGAACTGGAAATTCTTTTACGGCTATTATTTTTTTGGGGTCCGGTCGAACTCCATTTTTATCAATTATATGACCTAAATATCCTATCTCAGGTCGTAGAAATTCACATTTGTCTGGCTGTAAATGAAGGTTTGCTTTTCGAAGACGTTTTATTAAATTATTAAATTTTTTCTCATGTTCTTCTAGTGTATCAGCAAATATGACTATCTCATCAAGATATACAAAGAGTTCTGTCCCTATTAATCCAGTTAAAGTAATATCCATTAACCTTTGAAACGTTGCAAGGGCGGTTTTTAAACCAAAGGGCATTCTATCAAATTCATAATGGCCATGAGGTGAAGAAAATGCAGTTTTATGAGAGTCTTTAGGGTCCATTTTTATATGGTGAAAACCAGTAGCTAAATCAAATACTGAAAAATATTTGGCAGATCCGAGTGAATCAAGTATATCATTTATGTTAGGTAGTGGGTAAGAATCTCCGATTGTTTTTTCATTAAGTTTTCTGAAGTCTAGAACCATTCGCCATTTTATTTTACCTTTAGAGTCTGGTTTTTTAGGAACAATCCAAACTGGAGTGTTATACGGTGATTGTGAAGGTTTTATTATTTTATTTTTTAATAATTCGTCAACTTGTTTTGTAATTTCTTCTTTATGAACAGGGGGAAATCTATATTGTCTTGAAAAAATTGGAGAATCATCTGTAGTTGGAATTGAATGTTGCAAAACGTTAGTAGCTTCAAGTGGTTCTCCTGGAATTTGAAATCTGTCTGCACTGTTAATAATTAATCTCTCTACTTGTTCGTATTCGTCTTGATTCAAATGATCCAAACGAAGATGTTTTTTAATGTATTCTATTCTTTCTTCACCTGTTATGTTAACAAATCTGCATGGATTGTTGAAAAAATTTTCGGTTTTTAAGAAGCTATTCAGTATTTGGTTAGATAAATCGTCATCACTTAAGTTTTTTAAATTGCTTGATTGACTTATTACATTTTGAAAATCTCTTTCTTCAAAGTCTTCTAAAGTAATAGCTGGTATTGATATCGTTACTGAAATTTCGTTTGTATTTGCAAATTTGATATAAGCTTTACCGTTGCAATTTTTTACAATTGCGTCTCCTGCATAAATTCCTTCGCCAAAATGTAGCCGAGGTACGTAACCTTCGATTTTTTCAGTATTTTCAATTGGAACATAAAATGTTGTTACTGTTCTAGCTGGAATTGTTAATATCTGTGTCGATTCAAATGGATACAATTTATTTTGTATTTCTAGACATTTTGATACATAATTTATATTGACTTTATTTTCTCGAAAAAATTCTGAACCTAGAACTCCGTCTTCATCTATTGGAACTTCATTAGGAATTATATTCAATATTGTTGGATATCCTAGAATGTTTATTTATATTTATTTGTCCCATTGTAAAAAGTGGTAAATTATTTATTCCTGTAAGTTTTAACACTATTTTTTCATTTATTGGCAAATTAGGATTTACGGAATTTTGTTTAATCAAATTTCGACCAGCACCGGTATCTATCATCATGCGAGCAGGGCTTTGAAGGCCTTCTGCGCATATCATTATCGATGGAATTATACTTGGTTTGGAAACGCTTATCTTTATAGCCGGTTGATCGTTAGAAGTGGATGCTTCTGGTTCTTGCCTTACGCTTTCCTCAGTGCATCCGTACTGGGGAGAGCGTTTGAGTTTTCCGAATTTTGCGATTGTTGTTTATTTAATCTAACGTTACAATTTGTTATAACATGTCCTGGTTTTTTACAATAGTTGCATATAACTTCTGATTTTTGTGGATAATTTTGATTTGGTCTACTTAATTGCTGATTTCGTATTTCTCGTTGGCTATTTTGATTTAAAAATTGTCTGTGATTTGCATACCTGTTGTGATCTAAATTTTCTTGTCTATTATCATTATTTCTGTTTCTCGAAAAATTATTATTATTGTAATTGTGGAATCTATTGCTGTTAGGATAATTATTTCTGTTACTTGAAAAGTTATTGTAATTGTTGTTCCTGTTCCTTGAAAAATTGTTATTCGGATAGTTATTATTATCATAATTGTTATTTCTGTTTCCTAAAAAGTGGTTATTCCGGTAATTATTTCTTGCAGATTTATTGTAAATATTTTCTCGTCGTTGGTGATTATTACTAGGCTGTTGATTTTGCATAAAAAAATTAGGACTTTGTTTTCTAGATACTGCTTCTTGTGCTTTGGTTAAATGATAACAATTTTCAGCAACATGACCTGGTTTTTTACATATTATACAATTTATGTTGTTATCTCGTGCAACATTGAACCGAGTTGTTTTATTATTTCTATTATTTATAGAATCATCCATTTTTAAATAATCTGAATTTTTATTTCTCCGTAGTGCGGATGATGCTGCCAAGTCTCTTTCTACGTTGATTGTGTCATTGAAAACTTCTTTAAATGTTTCCTTTGTTTTCACTCGAATTTCTAATTCGGGACGCAGACCACGAATAAAGCATTGAATAACGTCTTTTTGAAGGTTCTGTTTGAAGGTATTATTTACTTGTGCATTGTTGTTGAGTCTATGAGCGTCTTCGATTCTGTCAGCAATCTCCTTAATTCTGGCTGCATAGGAAAGTACGTTCTCTTTTTCCCACATATAGGTATTCCCTAATTCTCCTTGTAACTGTTACACACTTTTTGCTGGGGCGTATACTCTTTTAAGTTTCTCAATTAGTTCCTCCATATTATTATAAGTCGATCCAACGATACATTTTCTCGCTTCTCCTGATAATTTACTTCTTAATAATCGTCCTAGATTTTCTTGAGCTGCGGGTGTTGGCAGCATTGCCTTTGCCTCATAACATCCTTCAATGAAATGTGATAATGGAATATTACTTCCATCAAATAAGGGTACTACTTCTAACGCGGCGCGTAAGGATATTTGTTGATTATTAGGTAGGACCATTTCGTTGTTTCTAATT
The DNA here is from genome assembly GCA_030998225.1 of Diplolepis rosae. Lineage (NCBI taxonomy): Eukaryota > Metazoa > Arthropoda > Insecta > Hymenoptera > Diplolepididae > Diplolepis > Diplolepis rosae. Next base: position 741,955 of record JAPYXD010000467.1, read on the forward strand.
GGATTAACGTTTTCTGCAGGATTTTTGTGAACAATTTGTTCCATTCGTTCGTTGTCGGTACTATTATCGTCGCTATCGTTATTACTTAAAACTGTTTGGCGTTTAAGAGAATTTTCTGATAAATTTATTTTAGTTCTTTCTTCGACTGTGTTTTTGGGAATTATCGTTGAACTAAGTAAACTTATATCGTCGTTGTCAATATAAGTAGTTTCGTTTTTTAATGTTTCGTCCTGATCAATTGATCCACAAATAATACTCGAATTAGTTTTTGAATTTGAATTACGCCAATTATTCGAGTCAGATGAATTGCTTGTTCCGGCAGTTTCGAATTGTTCAAACGTTAAGGTTTTCTCTAAACAAATATTACCTAATTGCAAACTGATATTTGTTTTGTCCTTGTTATAAAAATTTTCAAAATTATCTTTAGTTACCTTTTCCTTTACAGTAATAGTTCTTTTTGGTTTAAGGGGACCAGTTTGATTTTGTGCCACAATTTTTGCAAGTTCAGTATTTTTCTTAACTTGACTGCGCGTAATAGGATTTTCTTGAATTTGTGATTTCCCTAATTCACTGGGGTTGGGTCCCGACATAGGTTATTATAAAATAAAATTTACTGATACGTACATGGAGACACTTTTAAAATTGCAATACATAAATATTAATTTGGATCAATAGAAAATTTTTTCAAATATCTTTCGTTTTAAAATATTTTTGTAATCAATAAATGTGATTAATAATTTGTTTATTAGAAAATATGAATTGTCTCAATGTTCCGAGTCAGGTGAATTTATAATCATCAATCAAAATTCTTAAAATAATATGCCTTAATTCTACCAATTTCCATGTGCTTACAGAAAAAATATTTATTTAGAATTTTTTGTTTCAAATTTATTCTTATTGAAACTAATTTTGTTCCTTGCCTTACCTGGGATACTTGATATGTTTTTTTTTTTTATATATAATTGTCGAATGGTATAGGTCACAAATGGGTTTTTAAATAATTGGTACACTCACAAAAAAAAAATGTTTTTTTGTTATATTTTTTATTATACACACATAGCAAAATTAAAAATTATACAGAATTTAATTAATGCAAGATTGGACAAGCCTGACTCAAGCACAACATCTTGGTCAATCTTTTGCAATTAAAAATATTCTGTTAGTTAACAGAGTTAAAATAAAAGTTTCAAACGATACTGTATGAGCACTTGAATTTTGCCTTACCCAATTGATCGTCATCAAATGGTGAACGTTCAACGAATCTAAAAAGGACTTATAGTCTCTTGTGCTGCTTTTTCTCGTTTTAACTCAAATTAAAACTTAGTCAACAACTTAGAATTAAAGAAGTACGCGATTAAACAGGCATGACTCAAGCACAAAATCCTATGTAATCTCTGCACTTTCAGAAATTCCGATAATAAAATTTCAAATAAAATAAGTCTTTTGATCACTTAGGTTAGCCTCAAGGTCATGTCCTTTCGTGATTTTATCAAATTTATTTTATTTTAACCAATATGTGTGTAAAATCATATAAATTGTAATTGTAATTTATTAATGTTTGATTCCTATTTATTATAAAATTTCGATATCCCATTCACTGACTGTGATTCCCGGGCCGATGCACCAAAAAAGAGATTGTGTATGTTACGTCAGAAACGTAACATTTCTCTTCTTAAAAGATCTCCTCGTTTTATGTCAGGATCAGAAGGATCCTCTCTAAGGGATGAGGAATAGTCAGTGATTGAGAAGGGTTAGGTATATAAAATATATTTATTGACAATTGAAATTATATCAGGTAAGCACCATGGAAATGTAAATATAGAATCGTAATTAGAAATACCCTTTTAGTTATCCTGAGTTTGAATTGATTGATGATCAATTGAGTCCAGTAAGCGAATGTGGTCAGTTGAGTGTAACTTGTAATCTTCAGATAGTTGCTGCTGTATAGTAAATTCGTAATCTAGACAGTTGATCTAGTTGATTCTTCGATCCCAGTTTCAAGAGAATATGGAAGGCGATTCCCCTTCACTTTCTAATGTCGTTGAACTCAGCGCCGAGTTAGAATTCGGGTTGAGTAGCGGTAGAAATCTGGAGAAGCTGGACTGACTGGATTGCACTCGCGGTATAGATTCGATGGCACTGGACTGGACTCGCGTTGGTCACATTGTAGAAATCGAACGTTGACTAACTAACTGAACTCGCGGTGTAGAGATGATGGTACTGGACTGACTTCTCTTGGAACTTTCGCTTTTTATAGAACTTTGAAAGGTCAAGTATGACGAGTAACATGCTATGACCATTCGCATGTTATTACAAGTCACATGCTATTACAAGTCGCATGTTGTGACGGTAGTGTGTTGGTATTGTAGGGCTTCATTCACTTTCTCTCTGGGTCAGTCGATTTGTTATCATGTGTGGGTATTATAACGACACATGGTAATTTCATATTGATCATCCTATTGATCTGTAGATTTGTCTATAACTTGCGTCGATAAAATCACACTCGCTGTAATGCTGTCTTGATCCCTTTATTGGTTTCTTAATCTGCTTGTTACTTGTGGCGGTAGAGTCGCGGGACGTGACATAAGCAATCGATAATTAACAATAAATAATCTAAGATAACGCTCAACAAAAAGAAACTGTAAATTTATAATGACTCAATGTCAAATTCAAATACCCCTGTAGAATCCGCCCAAAAAGTTTTTACTCGTAGTAAAGCAAAACAAGACAATCAACTCGCAAAAATTGTCGATCAGAATCAAATAGATTCCTTGAAACTAAAAAGATCAGGTAAAATCAAAGAAAATTTAGTCGATTATAATAAATACAAGGATATTTCAAACACTTTTTCTGCTGAATAAGAATTAGATAACACTCTTCAGCTAGACGATTCACGTTTCGACAAGACTCTAATTAATGATCAAACCATATCAAGTGAAAATTCTAGTAATACTAGCGCATTTCATTCCAGTTTCTGTCCAGATTTGAGCATTGTGACAGGATCTAGTAATCAAGATCAAACTTTAACGAACGAGTTATCTTATTTTGACGGATCTAATTTGCTAAGCTCAACGGTAATAACAATAGAAAAAAGAACTTTGAAAGAAAAATTGAATCCCCCATTGGCACGCGACTCTCTAATTAGTAACAACGATAGCGACGACGACAAAAGCGATACAGAAGTCATAAATCTGGATAATCCCGTAATAGTAAATAACAAAGAGATGGCCGTAGCCATACCTAACAGCCAGCAGGTATCCTTACGCGACGCGCTAGAGGTGGTCCCTTTGTTCGACGGAAGTAACCTCCCATTGTCCCATTTTATTGAGGGTTGCATGGAAGCAAAGGCAATGCTGCCGACACCTGCTGCCCAAGAAAATCTTGCACGTCTATTGAGAGGTAAATTGTCTGGTGAGGCACGAAAATGAATTTTTGGGTCAACGTATGCAACAATAGAGGAATTAATAGAGAAAAGAGTATATGCCCCTGCGAAAAGCGTATATAAATTGCAGGGAGAATTAGGTAATACATTTATGTGGGAAAGAGAAAATGTCCTTTCCTATGCTGCTAGAATTAAGGAAATTGCTGATAGAATAGAAGATGCTCACAGACTTAATAATGACGGTCAGGTAGATAATGCTTTCAAACAAAATTTAGAAAGAGATGTAATTCAATGTTTTATACGAGGTTTGCGTCCTGAGTTAGAAATTCGTGTAGAAGAAAAGGACACATTTAAGGAAGTAGTTAATGATACAATAGACATAGAACGAAGACTGGCTGCATCTTCTGCACTGCGAAGAAATAGAAATACGGATTATTTAAAAACCGAAGAATCAATTAATAATAATAAAAGTAATAAAACCACCCGATTCAACGTAGCACTTGAAAATAAAACTATTTGTTTAATTTGTAAAAAACCAGGTCACACAACTGAAAAATGTTTTCATTTAAGTAAAGCTCAAGATGCACTTCTTCACAATAAACAAAAAAATATTTTGCATCCTAACCAACAAGGATATAGTAATTTCAATGGTCAAAGAAGTAATAATAATAATAATTTTGCAAAAAACAATTACAATAATTTTCCAAATAACAATTTTTTAAGAAATAAAAATTATAATTTTAATAATAACAACAATCATTTTTTACAAAATAGAAATAACAATTATAGAAACAATAATAATAATTTTTTACAACAAAGATACAACAATAATAATAATTTTCCTAGAAATTTTTACAATAATAACAATAATGTTAATAATACTAATAGACAATTGAATCCAGGACAGTATAAAAACTTTAACTCAGGACAGTTTCAAAATCGAAATAAACCATATGAAAATAGATTTTTACAAAATAATAACACTCAACAAAATTCAAATTATACTGAAATAATTTGCAATTACTGTAAACAACCCGGTCATTTAGTACGAGACTGCAAGATACGACCAAATAACCAATCACAAACAGCTAATCAGGAAAACTCCAAAGCTCTCCCCAGCACGGGTGCACTGAGGAAAGCATAAATCGAGAACCACTGGCATCCACTTCTAACGATCATACAACAACAACAATAAATATGTCAAAGTCCACTTCAATTCCATCAATTATAATATCAACGGAAGGTCTAAAAAATCCAACACACATGATGATTGATACTGGTGCTGCTCGAAATTTAATTAAACAAAAGGTTCTCAACCCTGAACTACCCATAAATAGCCAAAACGTATTGAAACTTACAGGAATTAATGATTTACCACTTTACACGTTAGGACGGGTAAAAATAAACATTTTTGGTTATCCAACGATATTTATCATTATTCCCAATGAAGTCCAAGTAGAAGAAGATGGAGTATTAGGATCATAATTTTTTCAAGATAATAGTGTGAATATAAACTATACTTCAAAATGCTTAGAAATTGAGAACCACTGTTACCCTTTTAAATCTACCAATACATTTACTATTCCAGCTCGAACGGTTACAACATTTTATGTTAATATAAAAAATACAGAAAAGAGTGAAGGGTATGTACCTCGATTACATATCCAAGATGGCGTCTACGTAGGTGACGCAGTTGTAAAAAATCACAGAGGAAAAGCTTATTTAAAATTTGCAAACACAAATGAAATCCCAATTACATTATCCGTCCCATTAGTTAATTTAGAAGACTTTGAAGAACAAGAATGCTATAAACAAATTGAAAATTTAATTAATTTCAAACAAACAAATAACGAATATTTATCAAGTAAAATATTAAATAACTTTTTAAAAACTGACAATTCTCTAATTAACTCATGCAAATTTTATAATGTAACAGACGAAGACAGAGTAGAATGTATTAAAAAACTTCTTCGATTAGACCATTTAAATCAAGATGAATATGAACATGTAGAAAAATTAATTAAAAATAATGCAGACAGATTTCAAATCCCAGGAGAACCACTTGAAGCTACTAATGTATTACAACATTCAATTCCAACTGTAGATGACGCTCCAATTTTTTCAAGACAATATAGATTTCCCCCAGTTCACAAGGAAGAAATTACAAGACAAGTCGATGAATTATTAAAAAATAAAATAATCAAGCCCTCACAATCACCATATAACACTCCAGTGTGGATAGTTCCTAAAAAACCTGACTCGCAAGGAAAAATAAAATGGAGAATGGTTCTTGATTTTCGTAAATTAAATGAAAAAACAATTGGCGATTCGTATCCTTTACCTAATATAAACGATATACTTGATTCTCTAGGATCAGCAAAATATTTTTCAGTGTTTGATTTAGCTACCGGTTTTCACCATATAAAAATGGACCCAAAAGACTCACATAAAACCGCATTTTCCACACCTCACGGTCATTACGAATTCGATAGAATGCCTTTCGGTTTAAAAACTGCACCAGCCACATTTCAGAGATTAATGGATTTAACATTAACTGGATTAATCGGAACGGAACTTTTTGTATATCTTGATGACATAGTTATATATGCAAATACTCTAGAAGAGCACGAAATTAAATTCAACAATTTAGCAGAAAGACTTAGAAAAGCAAATCTTCACTTACAACCAGACAAATGCGAATTTTTACGACCTGAAGTAGGGTATTTAGGTCATATAATTGATAAAAATGGAGTACGTCCAGATCCAAAAAAAATAATAGCTGTAAAAAACTTTCCAGTTCCAAAAACACAGAAAAATGTTAAACAATTTTTAGGCTTAGCAGGATATTATAGACGATTTATTGATGGATTTTCAAAAATTGCAAGTCCTTTAAATCAACTTCTGAAAAAAGATATACCTTTTAATTGGACAGAAAAACAACAAGCAGCTTTCGATATTTTAAAAGCAAAGTTATGTGAAGAACCACTTTTACAACGACCTGATTTTTCTCAACCCTTTATACTCACAACAGATGCCTCACGATTTGCAATACGAGGTATTTTAAAACAAGGTAAAATAGGTAAAGATAAACCAATAGCATATGCTTCACGTAGTCTAAGTGATACTGAGAAAAAATATGATACATATGAAAAAGAAGCTCTTGCTATAATATTTTGTGTAACTCATTTTCGTCCTTATTTGTATGGAAGAAAATTTACTTTAGTGACTGATCACAAACCTCTAGTTTGGTTTCAAAATTCTAAAGACCCTTGTTCACGAGTTTCACGTTGGTGATTAAAACTCGCAGAATATGATTTTGATGTAATTTACAAAGCAGGAAAAATGAATGTAAATGCAGATGCTCTCTCAAGAAACCCTATTGATGATAGCCAGGAAAAATCAAAATATTTACAAGTTGATGACAATGATACTTTCATGACTTCTCAAGAAAAAACGTTTTCCAAGAAAACTTTTACAAGAAATAAACAAAAAAACTCTAAAAATGAGGTAAGACCTTTAAAACGAAAAAACTTGAATCCAGGAATGGTACCAGACGACGTAGATCATTTTAGCGAAATTCCAGAAGCCCAAATATTAAATATTGACACAAAAATTCCAGAATTTTTACAAGAATTCCTTAGTGAAGAATCATTTAGTGAGATTGGTAAGAATATTTTAAAATACACAAATTTATTCAAAAATATGGCTTCAAGACTTATTTTTATGACAATATTTTTATTAAGTTCAATGTTTTCCAAAAAATACGAAAATTTATCATCGAAAACTATTACTACAAGAGCTCAAAAGAGAATAGAGAAAAAAAAGCAAAAAATGTGGATCAAAATGAAACTCAAGAAAAATTAGACAAAAATTTTTGTTCTAAACCTCTTGTGAAAAAATCACGAGGTAGGACAAGAAACAATCTACTGACCAATTTAAAAAATATCCCCTCCCAAACAAACAGAAAGAGAGGTAGACCAAGAAAACAAATATTTGAAAACGAATTACCAGAACTAAATATGCAAAAGGGAAGCCGAACAAAAGTAGAATCAGATTCCGACTCTGATCCTGATTATTTAGATTATTTGAAACAAACTCAAGCAAAAAACATAAAGAAGAAGAAGAATGCCAAGGAGCTAAGAAATATTAATGAATTTGAAGGTGAAGAAAGTGAGAATTATTTTTCAACCTCAGAAGATGAAATCAACGACATTGAAACCTCACACGAAGGAAATGATGGAGAAAATTATAAAGAAAATTGGGAAGAGAATTTTGAAGATGATCTTGAAGACGATTTTGGAAAGAATTTCGAACAGAATTTTGAAGAAAATTTTGAAGACAATCTTGAGGAAAATTTTGAAGAGAAGTTTGAAGAAAACCCAGAAGAAAAATTGGAAGAAGAATTTGAAGAGCCTTATTTTGAAGAAAATTTGAGATTAAACCGAAGATCTCAAATAAATTGTGAAAAAATCGATAAAGATCATGATAATTATAATCGTCCACCCCCAGAACCTCCTCCTATAAACTCTCAAACAGAAAAAATTATAACAACGAAAAATTTAGTTGAATGTCGCGATCAATTAACCATGCGAAAAGATAATTATGCATACTTTGTTACAACAAATGGAACTCCTCGCGACAACGGATCAAAAACTTTAGAAAAACGTGAAACATTACCAAAATTTAAAAATTTACAAAACGGAATAGCAAAAGAGATTAAAAAAGGAAACTACTACCATTTTGCACTTCCAATTGAAGAAGAAACTAAGGACAATTTATCAGAAACTTTAAATAATATGAAATTATCAATTCACTCATTACATGAATTATCTCAAAAATTTAAATTACGATCAATTAGTATTTCAAAAACTTCCCGAATTAATCATATACCTTGGGAAGAAGTGAAATCAATTTTCGATTCAATTTTTTCAAATTCAACTACAAAAATTATAGTTTGCAATGGAATAACGCAATATCCAACAAAGGAACAACGAACTCATTTAATTGAAGAAGCTCATTCTTCGGCATTAGGAGGCCATAAAGGCGTTACAAAAACTTATAGCCGAATTCGCAAAAATTTTTTTTGGGAAAATATAAAAGTAGACATTCAAAAATATATTCAAGGCTGTTTACAATGTCAACTGAAAAAATTAATCAGAGTCAAAACAAAAAATCCTATGGTAATCACAGACACACCCACTACTGCTTTTGAAAAAATATCAATGGACATTGTTGGCCCACTACCTGAAACAAAATCTGGTAACTTATATATTCTAACGATACAAGACAATTTTACCAAATATTCTTTAGCAATACCTCTTCCTAATCACCAAGCTAGTACAATAGCAGATGCTTTTGTGAAAAAATTTATTTGCATATTTGGATCACCGAAAGGAGTACTTACTGACCAAGGCAGAGATTTTTTAAGTAATTTATTAAACAGATTGGCAAAACGTTTTAGAATTAAACAATTTAGTACCACAGCTTTTCACCCTCAATCAAACGGGTCATCAGAACGTTCACATCATGTTTTAGGAGAATATCTCAAACAATTTGTTGCAAAAAATACGGAATGGGATGATTGGCTTGAACTAGCAATGTTCTCGTATAATACTAGTGTACATGAAGGCACAAAATGCACACACTATGAATTGGTTTTTGGTAAACTGGCTCGTGAACCTTCCAGTGAACCTTTATCACGACAAGAAAAATTACAAACGTATGATGATTATTTAATTAATTTCGTAACACAACTACACGAATTGCGAACACAAGCAAGAGAGAATCTTATTTTAGCAAAAGAAAAATCGAAAATATATTATGATAAAAAATAAATCCTTTAGAAGTAAAAATTGGAGACAACGTATTTTTATTAAAGGGAGGAAAAATTAAAAAGCTGGATAATTAATATACAGGACATCACGAAGTTTTAGATGTACTAGGAAAAGGAAATGTAAAAATCAACGTAAAAGGAAAACCGACAGTAGTTCACATGAATCGAATAAAAAGATCGCACATGAATATACAAAATTGATTAACTGAATTTGAATCCAAACCTAAAATAATATAAACTTTGCATACAACCAAAGCGTTTAGAATAACTAAACCAGGAAATGTTTTAAACAAAAGATCTTTTGAAATTTTATTCTAATCTTATTTTTTCTATTTCAGAGATTCGAGAAGCTCACTGTACCTTCAAATACCAATCAAAAAATTTCAATATATTTCGTGTCTTTTTTTTCAGAGTAAATTAAACTTCTCAAACTAGCAAGTATCTATCAAATTAATCAAAAATGTCTAACTTTTCTCTTCTGTTCAGCAAAAACTAATAATCCAATATCATCACAAAGAAATTATATTTCATTAAAATTCTTATGTGTAATTTCTTTGCATTTAATTTAATCAATTTTATTTTTGTTCACCAACCTTTCAAAAAACAAACTAATAACCTTTTTAGAAAGACAAATGCTAGTTTTCATTCGAGTCAACATTATACACGGAGAAAAATGGAGATCATGAGAATACGGACGATTACTGAGAATTAAGAATGATTACTATAAAAGAGAAGAGAGTATTTAACAGCACAAGACTGATTCTCAAACAGTGTAACACTCTCTTCTGTCATCTAATAATTGTTCCTATTTTCCAGTAATCACCCATATTTCTCTGATCTCCATTTTTCTCCGTGTATTTTATCATATAAAGAAAAATATAGAAATAATTGTATTTTTCTTCTCTTTTTGGATTAAAAAAAAGACTTTTTCTGACAAGAATAAATAAGCACTTCATAATCGGTGCTATCATAAATATAATTTCAATTTTGTTTTTTCTTCCATCAAGGGAACTTTTTTTGATTCCCATCCTATTGGAAGAACAGTTTCTACAAATATGGAGTCTGTAAATGTATACTATGCGATGGCGTTACAAAATTGTTAATGTAAAAATTGCTTTTCCAATAGAAATTAATGTGCAACAATAACAAATTGAATAATTACTATACTTCATGTTTCATGCACAAATAACTCTATTAATTTTACAAGAAAGATTAGAAAAACAATTAAAAGTACAAGAATTGTAGGAAAATCTATTACCCTGTGGTTATGTAAAATTGTTTTTCTTATGATTATTTTATTCATTTAATAATACACCAATGAAATTGAAGTTCATGAAATTAATTTTTAGAAACATGTAAAAGCAATAATAAGCAATAGCTATGCCATGTTTTGAAGAAATCAATTTTAGACTTAACCAAGTTTTTTCTCTTCAATGTACCAAGTTACAACGTCTATTAATTAATATATGTTATCAACGATCTAAATATTATTTTTAATCTGTATTATTAATATTATTTATGTCATTTTCTCTTTTTACCAATGTATACATCAACCATCGTAATACTTGTAAATTGCTCTTTACTATTTTATATCTAATCGATGAAATTTTACAATTTTTAATCTTCTTTTCATCAACAATCATCATGTTGTAAGTTTAAATAGTTATTAACAATCAAAGAAAAAATTGTTAAATTACCTAATCACCACTATAACATATGTAATCAATGATTGTAATATTTCCAGACTTGTATCCTCCGTTATTACTATGCATTTATGTAAAAGTTGTTATAAATTTTTAATTCGCAACGATAATTTAAAATGTCAATTCCTATAATTCTGTATAAACAAAATTTTTATGTTATAAATTGGCAAATTAAATTGAAAATATGTACTTGATTGAGTAAGCATCTTGGATTAAAAATGTATTCTTCTATCGAAGTTTCGATCGCGGATCGTGAACTCCCCGCGCTCGAACTGAAGGGGGAGGTGTCACGATTTTCGCTGACCGTAAATTTGTATGAAAAAATATAAAAGAGGCCCACACCAAGAGAAAGCAGTCAGTAAATTCTTCGTCTAGTTCGACACTTAAATTTTCCTTCGGATTTATAACCGGTCTCGCGACAATAGTCCAGTGCAGCATTTCAATTTAACTTCGAAAATCTCTGAGTTTGAGATTAATAAAATTCGACCGGTACAATTTCAAATCCAAGTTCGGGAGTCGTAAAAGTCATCGTAGACTTGAATAGATCTTGTAAAGATCTTCGAACAGTGTCGTAAATTTGAATCACCGCCCTTTACGGAATATACCTGTGCGGTCTATAACTCCGTCTCTCTCACACACTTGGAATAGACCTGTGGGGATCCAGTACTTACAACTCACCGCCGTGTGGATTAAATCTCAACACAACTTACGAATCATAAAGGTACCGAACCTCTCTCTCTCTATCTTTATTTTTTGTCTCTTTCTCACCTACGTACCAACCAGCCTGTGCCTACATTATATAAGAATTGCCTTAACGAATGTATATTCGGAAATTTTAACCAGTAAAATAAATTCAATTTATATTATTTTCATAATCATTGTGTCTTTCATTGACTTATCCTCATCCCTAAGCGAGGATCATTCGATCCTAACTTAAAACGAGGAATCTTCGATCAAAGTAAGTATTTACGTATTTGTGACGTAACAGAAGTATGATCATTAATTAATGGCCAATGATCAGTCAATCAATTTCTTATCTATGATCCATAATCAATGATCGATTTTCATTCATTGATCGTGATCGACTCATCGGCAATCAATACATAATGGCGATAATATTGATCAATACTATGTTACTACCCGAGATATTAATAATAGTTGTGATATAATGTTAATACAATATTAATATTAATATAATAATGCTTACAATATTTAGACATTATATTTAATGAGGCTGTGCTGATAACTTTTCATTCTCTCATTAGGTTATTAGCACAGCATTACTACTTTATCGGCACGCGGTGTGAGTTACTGACTCATTACTATGGGTGCAATTACCATATAGACAGAGCGCTGTTCTTCTTTATCTCTTATTACCATGTGTCAAACCGATTCGTCGACGTGAGGTATACGTTGGTTTACCTCATGCGCACAGCTACCCGGTCCATATGATAATTCACCATGGCAATACTTGTTATAATTAAATAATTCCTTCCTCGCTCTCCTTGGTGTGTGACGTGTTGCCCTTGCACAGGGGCAATTTGAAAATTTAAAGTTACTGGGATGTAACAGATTGGTCTAAAACTTTTCAGATAACTTCTTTGTAGTCAAATTCCTTCGATAGACCAAGCACTTAAAGATTTAAACTTATGATTTCTACAATACACCAAAAAAAAATTATAAACTTTTTTGTTGATGATAACGATTAATTTTTTAAGTTTTACTTGCATTTTAAATAATGCAACCCATTATTTCCTTTCAAAATTCTTTGCAGGTTCCAAAGATTGGTCAAGTTGTTGCAAGTTGAAGTGAAAAAAGACAATTTGCGAAATTTACAGAAAAATAGTCCCGTATAGATATTTTGGAAATGGCAAAAGAAATGAAATTTTTTATTCAAAGTGAAAGATGCGCCATGAAATTATTTACAGCGAAATAAGTTTGTGTGCCCTTATTCGAATCGATGATACACAGAGACATTTCGTTATAGTAAATGATGAAAATTAATAAAATTTTTATTTAATATTGTTTTAAAATTAGGAAAGCCGAGGTTTCGTTACACTTATTCATATTATAAGAACAGACTTCAATATAGTCATAACAGTCTTTGAAAGATGTACAAGACGAACTAGTATTTCGAATACAGTAGTATATTATGTGCCTAGGCACATAATGAGGGTTATTACGCGACGAGCGACAATGCTAGCAGGAGATCGAAGCCGAGACGTAACTGAGGCAAAGCCGAGACAAAACCGAGACGAAGCCGAGGCGCGTTCAGTCCTGCGAGCATTTTAAGCGAGTCTCGTAATTACCCGAATTGTGTGCATTGGCACATATTCTATTTTATGTGACTTCGGCGCATTTACGATTTTTTATGCGTACACTCGAATTCAATCTGAAAAGGTCGAAATTGCCGTGATTATCGCCCATCTCACTTGAAATTTCGCGAATACTTCCGGCCATTTTTATTTTCTCGATCTTGTGTAGTAGTAGCGTATTGTAATAGAGCATGCACAGTTCAAATGTACAAGGCTTTGTCAGTACGGTGCCAACGCTGTACGAAGAAGAAGAAGAATAAGAAGAAGATTACGATCTGCTGTATTGTTATACACGCATGCGCAGTTCGACTTTTACATTACATTCCTCTGTATCATAATACACAACATCACGCTACTCTCAACTAGAAAACTAATGTAGTGAATTTGAAATTCTTGTAGATTTTATAACAGTTGGTAGAATATATATTCTATTTAGTCGAACAAAAATATCATATTTTCCGTTTGAGAACCACTAAATTAATTTCTGATACGTAAACGCTGTTTGCCTCATTTTTAAACAATATTATGCTACAATATAATTCACTTTCATCATTTACTCTGGCGAAAAGTCTCTCAATGCATGTATTGATAAATTTTGTTTTAGGCGAAGATCTCAACAACAATTGCCAAATGACAGCCAAATTAACGTATTCAATAGATTTATATATTCTATCGACTTCCTAAGTCGCATTAAAATCGGTGATCCATAAGTTCTGTTCTACCCTCAATGGTTGATTTAACTCTTTTAGTCTGTACGAATTCAGTAAGAAGTATCTCGAAAAAAAAATTTACGATGTTTGAGTTCGATGTAATCTCCAATTGTTATATCAAAATTTTATCTTTCGCCATTCTATGGTGCTGATCTGTACTAATCGTGATAGCTGATTCAGACCGGGGAAACGATTAATGTATTGAATGTTATGGACTAGATTTAAAGACACATTATTGACGCATTTTCTATTGTCTTTTTTCTTGCTTTCAAACCCTAAAAACAATTGTACTTCTGAATGAGTTACAGTTCTAAACTACAAAACTGAGTAAACGGATCAAGTTACTAATGCTACCATTAAGCACATTCAACAAGGGGGCCCCGGTAAGTGCTACCTCGGCTTCGAGCTTAGAAATTTTTCTGAGATGGATAATCGAAAAATATTTGACAAGTCTATCGGATTTTTCTCGAGTGGGCCTTAGGGTGGCGTCCCATGGCAGCGTCAAACTTAGCGCAACGCGCATAGCGTAAAATCACTAGCTAGTGACTGCTGGTGATGAAAATCCTTGGCCGAGTGAAGCCGCCTTTAGAATGGCGCCGTTCCAAGTTCCGTGGCGTTCCAATTGTTCGTTTATGATAACCTAAAAACTAAAAGTGTCATAAATATTACTTATATTGTTCGTTAATAATTGAAAGGTTTTAAAATTAGTAAATTTCACAAAAAATGGCAGAGCAGGAGGAGGAAAATGTTAATGAGGTATGTAGAAAAAGGAATATATTTAAAAGGTAGTATGTAGAGAATATAAGTAATATTGTAAATAATTTTATTCATTTCACCGGAGACAGAAAAATGTTGTATACAATTTGTTTATGACATGAAAGACACTGAAAAAGTTCAACTCTGCCATATTAGAGTGGTAAACTCTATTAAATAGCATTACGATTCAAACATTATCCAGATTTCGAAAATGTGTAGATGCATATGTTCAATTTTGAGGTTAAGTCCGATATCATTATATGTACTTGTTTATATTTTTTATAATTAGGAATTTAATGACAATGAAAAAGTAACGTATGGATTAGAAGTGTAAACAAGTAGAGTGCGGAAAAATAAATATGTATTTTAATGTAGAAAAGTCAGTTGTGTAAAGAGAATTTCTTTTATGTAAATTAGCAGGCACGACAGAAATGTGGCTACTGCGGTTACCTCATCCAAAATATGAATAAACTTATGGAGCATGCATGTTTCAAACATTATGATGAGGAGTCACAGCAGATTTTTATTGATGAAAAACATGTTGTCACAATGGGTAATTCATTCAATGCGTTATTCCTCATAAAGAAAAGAGATACCAAAAAGTATTTCATTGTAATACTTGTTGACTGCAATGAACGCTTTGATATTTTTGGTGTTTACATCTTGGATTCGTTACCTTTCATTGGTAAAAAATATATTGAAAACAAAAAATGAAAATTTAATTTTCTATAAATGTAAAAAGAATGTACAAATGTATGTGATTACACAATATTGCATTTATTAGTTACAAATGACTAATTTACGCTTTACGTATATGACATTTACTGGAGAAGTTGTTACCGAAGACAAGAGTAGCAGTTGGAACAATGAGTGGGATGAACTGCTTATCACAGCAGTATCACAGAGATCTCCTCTTTATAATTATCGTCTACCACTGAAGGAAAGGACATCATTGAAGCTAGCTGACCTATGGAAAGAGATTTGCATTTCATTAGGTATTTCATTTATTTTAAAAAAATAAACCGAATATCACTGAATTCATCGAAGTGCATATTTCATATCAATGCCATGATACTTTTTAAATTCATATGAAATATTTCAAGAAATATCCTAAATAAGAAAATATAGACATGGTAGACAATTTTTATAAAGATTCGTTGAAACCCACGTTGAAGAAATTTACTTTCGAGTATTTCTAATTCATTTCCTATATTTAGGTATTTCTTCAGTTAAAGTAGTACAACGCAGATGGGAATGTTTAAGGAAAAAATATATCGAGTTCAAAGCAACTGAAAGAGCTTACAAACGAAGTGGTTCTGCTGCACCAGCAAATAAAAGTCACCGAGAATTTCAATTATTCGAGATGATGACATTTCTTGATGACTCATGTAAACCTGTTAAGTACGTGTTCACATAACTTTCCTGATATCGTATGTTACTATTGATTCTTCAATTACATTGTTCACTGTAATTGTAAATAACTGAAAAGTATGTAATTTCAATAAAATTGTATAATATGATTTCTTGCTATGAATGTAAATCTCACATTTTTCAGGACAATTAGTAACTTGTCATCAAGCTCCGAATCCGAAGTGGAAGAGGTAGCGAGTAATGAAAAAGAGAATAATGGTAGGTATTGTACTAAAAAGTAGTAATAATTGTCATTCAGGATTTTTGTGACTGAAATGTATCCACTGGGCATAAAATTTGAAGAGTTTATTAGAACGCCCTGCAATCGTTTTTCGAAAGTTCAAGTGAAAGCAGGTTATTAAGACGTTTTAAAAAAATTGCTGCATATCTGCCTAAATAATATTCCAAACACGTTCTTAGGAGAAATTTGAGAAACTAAAATATTCTAGAACTTTTCTTGGCTTGACTTACGATCTCTTCAGATCGTGCTCATAAGTTTGAAAATTTTTTTAGATTTGTGGGTCAGTACGATATTACTTTTGGGTTGATAGTTGTTAAAATATATTACATCTCATCATGAATGTGAATATATTCTAGAACGTTTCGTTCACCGGTGGTGAACTTGCTCAGATTTCATTGTAATAAACGATTACAGGACTGTATAGGCACCTCATACATCTGATTCATGGCATATACATACCTCTAATCATATATACATCATTATCTGCATTGATAAGATATATACAGCTTATACTGAATTATTATAATACTATTATTATTTTAAAATCACTCTACCACATTTTATTGTATTGATGAAATTTCAGTTCGAATCCTACTTCGTTTTCAATTATATGAATGCCAATGACTGAGCAAATGGACTAGAATCCCGACTTCAATTTCATGAGTGCAATAAAGTCGAAATTGATGAGGTTGTCATACACAATCTTCTACTTGTCTATTACAATGTATGTAACTTAAGCAGGTTTACTGTCGGTGAATTAAACTTTGTGGAATAAATATATTCACATTGTTAATTTTTTCGTAGTTTGAAATGAAACGTTAATTTTAATCATTTTTTCTTGAAGGAGATTTACACACTATTCAATTGTATGGGACATTAATGGAAAGCCTATCTCCACCAATCAACTCTAAACATTTTGATCCCACAAATAGTACGCTGTTATCGCTAGGACCAACTCTACGGAAACTGGATGCACATAGACGATCAAGAGTTGAAAAACAATTTTGTTAGATTTTACAAGAAAAATTGGAGGACCAAGACGAAAGTGATTTGTAAAATGTTTGTAAAATCTATGTTTTTCTATATTGAATTCTTTCTGAAAATTTTATATTATAATATTATAATTGTGTATTATAATTGTATATTATGTTATAAAGATAAACATTTCTTATGTTATGATAATTAAAGTGCCGAAAAATTTTTTCTTTCATTATAGTTATAAGAAATTATGAATTCAAGTGTAGTACACATCTAATGTGTTAGAAAGTAAAAAACGACACTTTCGGACCAAGTCATTTTATTTTAAAAAACAGTTCCAATGTTTCGAGACACAATGTATCTTCTCATCAGGGAATAAAAGCTCTTATTACCACATTAGTATTAAATTTGTTAAATCTGTAATAATGAATTATTTTATATCGATTGTAACAGATAAAATATTATAAAAATATTATTATAAAAAAGTAAATACCTTAAAATTGTAAGAATAAACATATAAACCATAATAATTTTACAAACATTGTAAGGTTAAACAAATATGAA
Organism: Diplolepis rosae; assembly: GCA_030998225.1. Classification (NCBI taxonomy): domain Eukaryota; kingdom Metazoa; phylum Arthropoda; class Insecta; order Hymenoptera; family Diplolepididae; genus Diplolepis; species Diplolepis rosae. The sequence continues at coordinate 759,847 of JAPYXD010000467.1, forward strand.
AATTTTTGTTAGGAAGCAAGAGCACACGGCTCTGCTCCCGACTTAACTGAATTTTAAAATTGTCACTTACTTATTATTATAATATTACAGGAGCGTATCGTCGGAGTTTAAAATTACGGAGTCAATAAGAAGTCAAATTTGTTTATAAATAAATAAAATTTAGGAAACAACATAAGATAAGATGACATTCATTTATAAATTAAGTAAGAAATGGAAACCAGCAAATAAGTAAGGAGAGAGAATTTTTAATATTCTCGGACGTAAAAAGATTAACATACTGAAGAAATTATGATTTATTAATAGTAACTTGTAATATTTATAGTTGGCTATACTATTACAGTATGGCTGGAGGGTATTGGTACGGGACTTTAAACTGAAAATTCGATTTCTTCATTTTACTCAATAAATATTACAATTATGAAGTTCCTGGCTTGTTGGCGGTCTTTTTTTTTGTAAATGAAAGTGTTACTGCAGAAAAGTCCAATTTATGAATTCAATACTTTTTTCGTACAAATATATTTCCGAAAAGTCTAGATTAGATTTGATAAATTAATCATAGATCGGATGGTAATAAGATCTTTATTCTTTAACGTCTGGAAATTAAATTGCATAGGAGATTCAATTTGTTTTTTCTTTTTACACATTTGATAAACATCTAATTTTACGCAAAAAGTATTCGATTTACAAACATTTTTTCCCCCTGCACTTATGCTTCCGTTTACGAAGTAAATGCTGCCTAGAAGCCATGGATCTTTTAACTGTAATATTTGATGAGTTAAATGAAGCAGCTGACCTCTCATAGCACAATACTTTTTTTTTTATAATGTCAACTGTTTGTAAATACGAAAACTTGTCAATTTCACTCCTAATCTGTATTACGTACACTTTTACATTCTTTATAAAATTGACATCTTATTACAAGAACAATTCTTCATTTTCTACATACAAATTTTTATTGCAATATCCATCATAAATAGTGTAGTTGTTTAAACTTGTTTTTACAGAAAGTTTATATAGTCCGACTTTCACAAGTCTCAGTGAAAGAACCTGAATTACATACAAGGAAAATTGAAATTGACTTTACAAAGTACCGGCTGTTTTCGATAATTCTCATCAGTCATATTTCATATAAACATTACACCTTTTGCAACATTTCAAATAGCTTTTTGAATCATACAAAAGATTATAGTCTCTTCAATGAAATAATACTTGCAGATATATCATCAGACAAGTTTAAACTTTAAACCCTTCTCTTATTTCAATCGTATATATGTCTTGATTAAAAATCCTACAGTATTGTAATTTTTGAAAACGAAATTATGCACAGTATATATTAAGTAATAATTATGATTCAATACTTTTAATGAGAATTTGAAATTATTGCCACTTTGCGCGACGCAAAACGTCAAAATTTAACCTACTGTCCCATGATACCGCAAAAATACAATTTTTGACGAGTATTTTTCATTCGTTGTGAAAAATGCGCTTGTTACGAGCCGCGGAACGTCCAACTTACGCGACGCGTGTAATTGGTGGATTCTTGCTCGGTGTTAAACTTTAAAAAGAACTGGGAAAATACGAATTTGGAGAATAATTAAAACACAAAGCTCGGGTAAAAATTGATATTTAATGAATTTACTTTATATATTAACGTTTGTAAATATAAACGTTAAGTCTGGACTTCGACAAAGTAAAACTGAACAAGAGGGGTCCACGTTAGAAAATTACCAAGATCGAGTCACGTCAAAAGTCCGGTATATTCTAACTTTTCTTTCACTCCACTAAATCATGCATCCCCTTTCACAACTCTCCCCCACGCATCCCCTCTCTCTCAATTTCACACGCTGGCCCTCGCTAGGCCCAGCCCAACTTCCCGGAGAAGCTCGACCAGGGAAAACCGAGTCCGGAGAAGCCCGATTCGGAAAACCCCAGTCCCAGCCTCTCTCCTCTCAGCTGCAAGTTTTTTATGGTGCTTGCAGTGAAAGCGCAAGAGAAGGCAGTAAAACAGTAAATCTTAAAGGATTACTTTTTACTTCCTTCTGGCGACCAGACATACTATTTTAAATCTTTTTAGGTCTACGTGACTAACTAGTTTCTATAGTTGTTTACCTAGCCATTTAATTTAGTTTTTGCCTATCTAGAATATAAATGCATATTCCCTCTATAAATCCCTAGTTCTATCCTAACTTAATTTATTTAAATCCTACCGTCCAGACTTAACCTTTTCTTATCCTTAAAACTAGTATACATAGAAATGATATATAACTTACAGAGAAATCTTAAGACTAATTTACAATTTACAATTTACAATACTTTCTAAAGCCGAACCAAATGTTTTACGGCTGCGAAAATACAATTATGAAGCTTATATTTAAATCTATCATTTAAAAGGTTTCCCAATAGGGGTGATATGATTTTGAATGTCCCTATCGGGCTCATTTGAACTGAAATTTTTGACGTCTGCTGTCAGTTGTCATCAGTAAGGTTTGCCATTTAATCATGAGTAGTTTCACGCTTCCACAACGTTTGGAAATTGTCCAATTATTTTATCAAAATTCGAGAAGTTTTGTCGATGTTCAAAGAGCATATCGTGCAAAATATGGTCGTCATTCTGCTCCATCCGCGCTCTCAATTCGTCGAGTAATCGATAAGTTGGAGAGTGAATTTACTCTATTGGATACTAAGCCTAAAAATCGTATGCGTACCGCACATTCTACACAGAATATAGCCGCCGTACAGGCCAGTATCGAGGAAAACCGTGAATTGTCCGTGCCACGCCGATCTCAGGAATTGGGCCTGTCCAGGATGACTACCTGGCGTATTTTGCGATTGGATCTTGGCCTGCATCCCTATAAGATGATTCTGGCCCAAGAACTGAAGCCTAATGACCATCGTTTGCGTCGGGAGTTCGCGGATTGGGCTCTGGAATCAATTGAAAATGATCCCAATTTTCATCAAAAAATCATCTTTTCTAATGAGGCGCATTTTTCGCTCAAGTCTCGGGGGACATTTGGCCGATATATTGTTTAAATCATAAATGGCATAGAATATCCAATATAATAAAAAAGATTTTGATCAATTCCGAATGAATATTCAGTGTTTTTTTTTCAATTTCAAAACATATCACCCTTATTGGGAAACCCTTTATAACTAATATCTATAGGTAGAAAGTTTCTATGATTCTCCCAAGGTCTTCTTTTATGATTTTGAGTTCCTTTCCGTGGGAAACTCATTTCTTTAGATAAGACATGAATTTCCTTAATTTAAACATATTTTTATTTACTACGAAATTGATAATCCCGCGAGTTTAATTCGATAGGTCGATTACATAATCGACTTCGAGCGAGACTTTATAGTCGCTCGTTACACCTCCGCCCTTATAAAAAGATTTTTCGTCAGAAAATATCTTGCCGTACCCTAATTATTTATTTATTTATATATTTTTTTTTTAATTTATCTCTACTTTATTTATTATTCTATTTATCTATCTTCATTCGAGCAAAGTCTGTCAAACGGAAAAAAGAAGTATTGAGTTTTGAAATTCGCGCCTATTAATCGATACGTTCGATATGACTTGACGCATTCGATATAATTCGATAGACAACGATTTCGATTAAGCAGACGTCGTAACGTACCACGTGACAATCGTGCATGGTTTCGTGTGACAGGTGTCAACATTAAAGTTGCTAAAATAAAAACGAAAGGTGACAGAATGTGACGTTTGAGGACAAATGAAGAAGTGTCAATTATATGGATTAACGAATCATATTTCGTCTAATTGTGGTTAATAATGCTGGGATACTGCAATGTACACTACTCAATGGTAAGTCTAACCTACAAGATTTATTTATCCCTACTTATTTTGTTTATTTTGTAGTGAACGTATGTTTTGAGCGAGGCCTAGTCGCTCAAATCTCACCCCCCTCCTATTCAGAAATTTGAACAAAATGTATATCTAGAAAATTAAAATAATAAAACTAAATAAATATATACATATATGTGCCAAGATAAATGAATTTGTTTTATATTTACAAGATAATGTTCTATCCTATTCTAATTTAATTTCGCTTTTCAGGGTCAATTGCATTGCAGTTCAGGATAATTTGTGTTTGTGAGCATTTATTGTGAATCCGGAAAAATTTTAAGTGTTTGTGGTCGCAGGCGGTTCATGTGCACGATTCTGGTTCTTTGTTTATCTAAATCCAATTCGACATTGTTGTCGTTGAAGATTTGTATTATTTTATATGGACCCGAATATTCGCGATCTAGCTTAGAGGATTTTGTATTATTTTGGAGGTAAACAGGGTGTCCTATTGCGTAAGTTTGAGCATTTAATTTTTTACCATAATATTTCTTAGCGCGTTCTTTCGCAGCATGGAGTCGTTCTCTAGCTTCTTCTTGGGTTTTCACTAACTTTTCTGCTAGTGTTTTAAGGTATAAGTTGTATGTTAATGGAAGTTGAGTTTTCGCAAATTCTGATGGGATTCGCGCTGTTTTACCGAATATTAATTCGTGTGGAGTGAATTCTGTACCCTCGTGTTTAGAGGTATTATACGAAAAGATTGCGAAACGAAGCCATCTGTCCCAATTTATTTTTTTCACAATAGTTCTTAAGATATTGTATTAAAACATGATGACTTCTTTCCAGGGACCCTAATGCTTGAGGGTGAAATGCTGTGGATCTGAGGTGCTTTATACGAAATATTTTACAAAAGGTGGCCATAACTTGGCTAGTGAAGTCGCTACCCTGATCAGTGTGAATTATACGAGGACATCCGAAACGAGTGATGAAATGTTCAGCGAAAGCTGATGCGATTGCTGTGGATTCGGTACTACGTAAGGGTATAGCATCTGAGTATTTAGTTAAATTGTCTTGAATGGTTAAAATATATTTATTACCATATTCTGTTTGAGGTAAGGGACCTACTATGTCCATTTCTATTTTTTCAAACGCCTCTGAAGGTGTGTCTGTAATTTGCATGGGTGCTTTAGTTTTAATTCTTACCGTTTTATTTCATTTACAAGTTTCGCATTCTCGAACGAATTTCCTAATTTGTTCGCACATATTGGGCCAGTAGAAATTCTCGCGAATCCTATCGTAAGTTTTAGTTGACCCTTTATGGCCACCCATGACTGAACAATGGTGCTCACGAATTATGTTTTCTCGGTCTTTTTCAGATGGAGTCTCTACTTCGCCATAACAAATCGTTAATTTATAATTTGCCTGGCCGAAAAGTTTACGAAGCTCGTCTTCTATTGATGACCAGGAAATTTGATTGAGCCCATTCCCAACTCTAGATATACTAACAGATTCTATTTTGAGTTCGTCCATCGCGTGTTTTAATGCCCATGGAGTAGCTACAATATCTACCAGGTAAGCTTTAGAATAAAAGCTTTGTTTTATTATTACATTAAAAACACAATGATTTTCATATTTAATTACGATCACGTTTCCTACCTGCAAATTTTCTGTATCTTCTTTTTGTAAATCTTCGTATTTAAGTCTGTTCTGTTTTATTAATTCCTGTCCTGTTTCAGTGGTTAACCTACAATCTGCTGGGATGAATAGCACGAGGTTATCATCGCGCATAAAGAGTTTTTCCTTAGAGATTTGAATACAGGAGAATTCGGAAGTGGGAGAAAATGGTTCATCAGAATTAGGTAAAAATTCTGCCATATTCTCGATAGTTTCTTCGTTTCTATGGGGATTATTGAAAGTCGAGTCATCATGGGCTACTGGAAGACAAGGGTGAGTTATTTCTCTTGCAATCCCATTTTCACGCGATTTACTGAAATGTTTTTGCTTACATGTGAAGACCAGCGTTTCTTCTACTGTCTCCTTTGCATATTTTCGTTTCGAATCACCAAATTCAAAGTTGACAGTAGTAAATTTATTATTTAATTCGACGTGATCGTCACAATCGAGCCTGATTTCAGGAACGAGCCTACCACTATCATCATCGTCTTCATCGTTACGACTACCACCGGACTTATCGTCCTCCTCGGATCGGATCGGATGATGAGTTCGTTATCCTCATCATCACTATTTCCAACGCAAGTACCACCGGACTTATCGTCCTCCTCGTAGTCAGATCGGATGATGAGTTCATTTAACTCATCACCACTATTTCTAACGCAACTACCAACGGACTTATCGTCCTCCTCGTAGTCAGATCGGATGGTGAGTTCGTTATCCTCATCATCACTATATTCGTTAGCGGTTTCAAAGGCATCGTCAATGGAATCAGGTTCACTAGTTATTTCCTTGATCACCTGACAGGGAAAATATTTCGCCTGACATTCCGTGTTACTTCCTAAGAAGGCATCCTCCACACAAATATCGTCATTGATATTTTTAGGTTGGTGTTGGGGAGGCACAGGTGTTCGACTCAGGGGAATCAACACCTTGTGGCTTGAAGTGGGAAAGGGTTTGACTGGTTTTTTGCTAAATTGAGTATCGCTGACGACATTGTGGTGAGCCTGCATAATTTCATCGCATGGATTTCGTGAAAGGGCATCCGCGTTTGAATTAGTGATTCCCTTTTTATAAATTATTTCATAGTCATATTCATTTAAACGGTACCGCCACCGAACCAACTTTGAATTTGGGTTTTTTACATTGTGAAGCCATACAAGAGGCCTGTGATCTGTCTCTAGAGTAAACCTTCTACCATATAGGTATGGGCGAAATTTTTCGACGGAAAATAAAATTGCAAGCAACTCCTTTTATATGGTTGAATAATTTACTTCTACATCTGATAATGTCCTTGAAGCATAGGAAATAGGAAGATTTTTACCATCGAAGTTTTGATTAAGAACTCCACCTATACCATAATCAGAAGCATCACACGAAACGATAAATGGTTTGCTGAAGTCTGGGTATTGCAACAAAGGGTGAGTACATAGAATATCTTTTAATTTATTAAAAGATTCATGTTGGCTACTAGTCTATTTGAATAAAACGTTCTTTTTCAACAGGAAAGATAATGGCTTTGCGATTGTGAAAAAGTCGGAAATGAATCTGCGATAGTATCCAGCAAGTCCTAGAAATTGCTTGATATTTTTCGCATTTTTGGGCTGAGGAAATTTTTGAACAGCTTCCACCTTTTTTGGGTCTGGTTTAACTCCCTCCTGAGTAATAACGTGGCCGAGGTAGCATACCTCTTTACGTAAGAAGAGACATTTTTCGGGTTGTAGGGTAAGATTTGCCTTATCTAGGCGTTCTAGAAGGATTCTAAACTTTCTCGTATGTTCTTCCAGGGAATCGGCGTAAATAACCATATCGCCCATGTAGACGAACAGTTCTACACCTTGAAGACCTTAAAGAACGTTATCCATCAATCGCTGGAACGTGGCGGGGGCATTTTTGAGTCCAAAGGGCATCCTGTTATAATGATAGTGACCATATAATGTCGAAAATCCAGTTTTGGCCTTGGAATCAGGATGTATTTTTATTTGATGGAAGCCCATCGCAAGGTCAAGGGTAGAAAAATATTGGGCACCGCCTAACTGATCAAGAATATGCGTGATATTTGGTAAGGGATAGGCGTCTTTTACAGTTTTTTCGTTTAATTTACGGAAGTCTATGACCATTCGCCATCGTTTATTACCGTCAGGGTCAGGTTTTTTGGGGACAATCCACACTGGTGAATTGTAAGGTGAGTCAGAGTCTTCTATAAAATTGTCAGTCAGTAATTTTTGTGTTTGATTTAATATTTCTTTGTGATGTATTTCAGCGGTCCTGTACTGTTTATGAAAAATAGGAATTTCGTCTGTCGTATGTATCTCGTGAGAAATCACATCAGTAGAGCCTAGAACATCCCCCTCGAGGTAGAAACGATGGGAAAACTCGGTTATAGGGCCTAATAGACTGCTTTTCTCTTCGTCGTTAAGACCAGAGAAATTGAAGATTTTAAGCAATCTAGAAAATCTATCAGCGAGTTGTTTTTGCGATTCACCTTCAGATTCTTTTGCCTTCATCGGTGTTTGACCTTGGGAGGCTTGTAAAGATTCGATTTCCTGAAGTTCAACCGGAGGAATAGTTAATTCTATATCGCGAAGGGTTGTATTTATTGCGTAGAGTTTAACCATTCCATATTCGGGCCTAACAAGACTCTCACCTATGAAAATTCCTGGTCCTACATTGATTTTGTTAAGGTAACCCTCTTGTAAATTGGTACTTACAATAGGCAATGAGGTAAGTTTTCGAGTCCTGGAAGGTAAAGTGATCGTGTAGGGACTCGAAGCATTTAAATTAGGCAAATTAAGTAGTGTATCACCCTTCTAAAATTTTAAGGTAGCAGAGTTTTCTCTCAGGAATTCGGTGCCTAATATTCCACACGTAGATATGGGAAAATTTGATCGAACGAAAATTTTACGGATCGTCCTAAAATTTTCAATTGTATACTCCCGCGTGTTTTATGAGACCCTCGTCCTATGCCGGCCAAGTAAAATATCGTACTTTTATCGCGTCGTAATTTCCCTCTTATACACGATTCTTTTAGGATATTCAGTTCGCTTCCCGTATCGACCAATAAGGTAGCCCTATTTTTGTGCACATTTTTAATTATGAGGTCAATATTCGGACCATTTTTTAATTTCGTTTTTGAAATTGTGAGCACTGCGCGTTTGATTGGCGCGAGGGTTGGCCGCTCATCGCCGTGCTCTGGCGATGAGCATCCAAGGAGTTTAAAGGCTTGGAGCTGGTATTAGTTAAAGCAGATCGATTTTGTTTTAACCGTTCCAATGCCTTCTTAACCTCCTCAACTCTTCGAAGTAAACATTCGGAACGCGTGTGACCTGTATTTAAACAATAGTCGCACTTGACTTTCCTTTCCTCGATAGGATATAGCCTTTCCCGTTTAAAATGGTTGCTTCTCCAGTCAATGTGTCTCGATTTTCGGTCCGGACAGTTGCGAGAGGTGTGATTCTCTTTTCCGCAAGTATAGCAGGTAAACCTTCCTCTCGGATTCTGTACCGGTGTAATTTTATTATTAATATTTATAACGGGTGACCTCCGCTGAAACGTCAAAAGGAAATTGAACTTATCAAAGCGGACCCGAGGACTCGGGATTACCCTCGGTGTCACCTGCGTTACTTAGGCGGCTAAAATAATGAGCGCCTGGCGTCTCTCGACGCCATATTTATAAAATGATGACCCTGAAACTAAGAACTTAGCATGCAAAAAAAAGCGAAGCCAAGCAAGGGTTCCGGCTAGGGTTATTATGGATTCGGGAGTCCGGATCAGGCAAGGTTTTAGGTTAGGAAAGGAATCTTAACCTAAACATAGAAGCTCTTGTGCAAATAAAATAACAAAATAAATTAAGCAAATAAAACTAAACTACAATTTATTTAGTAATCGGGCAAGGCCCTAACTCGATATAAATACAAAAGACATCAGATGAGATTAATAAAATATCGTGGCCAACATGGCTCATGATATAGTAAAAGAGGCAGAGCTCTGAGAGAGCCTGAGAGCCACGCGATTTAAGAGAATAAAAATTTATTATGGCCCGAAATAAAGTCTCAAAGACTTACCGAGGACCTGGCCGCGATCTCGCGCCTAACTTCGTCCAAGTTGAATTCAGTGTTGGCGTCCATTAGATATATATTTTATTTTTTGAGGTTGATTAGCTCTCTTAGGACAACGACAGGATAAAAGCTGCGCGCCAAAGGTGTCGCGCAGTTTTATTACATCAGCTGGAAAGGCTAGCGCACGCGCGTGAAGCTCAGGTTTGCGCGGGCGACTCGTCTTGTGAGGACGACGGCGCCAGGCAACCAATGAGCTGAAGCGTCTATCGGTCAGCTTGCCCCATTGGCTTAAAACGTAGAGGGGTACGTTTAAACTACGTTGGGTTTGTACTGCACAACACAGCAGTTACAAATAGACAAGGCTAAATTAAAATGTATAATACAATTTCTAATTGTTCCAACCCGTCATGCCCTCTCTATATTAATTATAATAATAATGGTGCGACGGTGTTGGAAACCATGGGCTGCAGCACGTGGTCGTTTCAGATGCCATGCCTGCTGGGTGATGCCCTCTGTGGCTTGCCTGTGAACCCCTCTGCGTGCGATGGTAACACAGCGATCTCCTTGGCGGCGCCTTTCAAGCTGGTGTTTTTCAATGAAACAAATAAAAAAAGAAAACGTCCAGAAAAACAATAAAAAAATAAAAGAATTTTATGAGCAGCTCTCAGACTATCCCTGACAGTGTTGAGTTTTAATTAAAAGGTGGCTTGGGCTCGATCCTGTCGTTGCCGGTCCAGGTAAAAAAAAAGTTAACGTAATTTACCACGTTACAACACCCCCCGGCCAGACCGGAAACGACCCCCCAAGTCTCCAAGACCACACTCCGGGCCAACTGACCAATTATTAGGTCCAGAAAAACAAAAGGATAGGCAAACCCGTGGCCCAGGATGTCTGAGAGCGTGCTTTAATACTTAAAACTAGTGCAAACTTACGAGCTAAGAATATCAAAAGGACGTAAGCCTATAAAAATAAATTTAAAAGAAGAAAAAGAGGAGAGAGAAAAAAATAAGTATGCGGCAGCTCGCTGTCTGCGATGCCGAGAACGAGCCTTATTAACTAGCTTAAGAGCTACTATCATACAGGTTCTAGGGATAGGCCAAGGAATAAAACTCTCCATATACCAAAAATTCACAGGTTTAATATGGCGCCTTGCGCCTATGGGCCATGCGCCCTGTACAAGAAAAGAAAAAAAAACAGTGCGTAAAAAGAAAAGTCCACTAGTGGCGCCTAGATAGGGCGCCAGCGCTGTATGAGTGCCGCAATTCGGCGCTCACGGACCAGTCGTCCGGACCTCCGCCCTCGGCGTCGTCTCCTAGGGGCCGGCTGAACCCCCTCTGGCTCCCCCGGCTCCTCAAGCTCCTCCTGGCTCTCCAGCTGGGGCTCCTCCTCCGAGAAAGGTGGCCAATCGAGGACCTCGTCTTGGAAAGAGGACAGCCACCTGACGAGTCGGTCCTCTGGGGTGCTTTCCTCAAGGTAGTTGGGTTCGGACGGGCCCACCGCCCCGCTCCACCATGGTAGGCTCGACCACTCCCAGGGGTAGCGGGGAAATACGGCCGGGCGGGGCTGAAACCAGAGCAGGGGATCAACCCCGACCACCCGCAGTACCCCTGTCACCGGCTCGATGATGAGGTCCATCACTCCCTCGTCGTTGGGGACGAAAACCCCGCGGAAGACGTCTGTGGGCTGTGGGCGAGAGAAGAAAATGGAAAATCAGCCGATTATCAGGCGATTCATGCATACATGCAGGACAGCAATAACAACATTCGACTCACGTGGATGGACGAGGACGAACATTTCCCCTTGGACAAGTCTACATAACCAATATGTCCACCACCTAGATTAAAACAACTGGAAGTTGTCCGAGGGCGCTACTCAGAGGCAGCGGCCTCTAGATACGGCTTGAGGTCTTTGGTGTCCACGCGACCGACCGATTCGCATCTATCATTCACGAGTTCATAAATGTTCCGCGAGATCACTCTCGATACCGTGAATACGCCGTCAAATTTATTGGTGAGCGACGCGGTTATCCCTTTATTCGCGGAAGAAAGCGTACGGTCTCGCCGAAGGACGCGGTCACCGACTTGATAGGTGCGCGGACGTACTCGAAGATTATACGCGTGCGCCTGTTTCTTATGGGCCGCATCTAAATGTCTCTTCATGAGGTCTCTCAAGGCTTCGAGCCTTTTGACTCTCTCGGACCAGGTATCGACATTCCCGGGACGAGGGGGTTCTGATGAAACAGGCTCGAGTTTTTCATGAAGAGTGCCCTGGGGCAGTGGATCTCGGCCGAAATTTAAAAACGAGGGCGAGGTTTTTAAGGACGAATGATACGCGGTGTTAAACGCCAAGCGGAAGTCGTTTAGGTGGACGTCCCATTTACGCTGCGTCTCCTTGATAAACGAGATTATCATCGTCTTTAATACTCGGTTGATTCGTTCGACCGGGTTCGCTTGCGGGTGGTATGGCGGCGTCTTAACGCGCTTGATCGCGTACTCCTGACAGATCTGGTCTACGATCTTATTGCAAAATTCGGTGCCGTTGTCCGTAAATAAAAACTTCGGCGTACCCCAACGAGTTATAACCAGGTCTTTAAATGCCTTGGTTATGGTCGCGCCATTCGCGTTTCTTAATGGAAGGACTTCTATCCACCGCGTGAAAAAGTCCTGAAAAACGAGGACATAGCGATGCTGGACGGATGAGGGCGTATAAGGACCCATTATATCCGCGCCGACCATGAGCCATGGCTCTTCGATAACCCTATGACCCATTTCGCCAGCAGGTTTCGCCTGCTCTACCTTACAGCGTTGGCAAATATCGCAGACTCTAACGTACTGCGCAGCGTCGTGGTAGAAACCCGGCCAATAGTAGCGGGTGGCGAGACGGTGATAGGTTTTATCCACCCCTAAATGTCCCGCTTGAGGCTGGTCGTGCGCCTCAGCCAGAGCTGCAGCATGATGCTCTTTAGGGAGGACCATCATCCACGAATCTAGATCTGGGAGGATGGGATCGAGCCATTTATTTGCGCGATGGTGGTATAAGAGTCCGTTCTCTATCTTCCACGTGGGGAACGCGCGCGGATTCTTTTGAACATCCGAGAGGCGCTTAAGATACCAAGCGTCCTCGGTTTTGTCCATCGTGGCGACCTCTTCAGGACCATTTAAGTCCTGGTCAAGCCGTGATAGGAAGTCCGGTACGACATTTAAGGCCCCCTTTCTATACTGGACCTCAAAGTCGTACTCTAAAAGACTTAGTGCCCAACGGGCTAGTCGCCCAGTCGGGTCTTTCAGTGACCTGAGCCATCGAAGACTACTATGGTCCGTCACGACCGTGAAGCGGAATCCTTCGAGGTATTCCCGGAACTTCTTAATTGCCCACACAACGGCCAAGCACTCCTTCTCAGTCACTGAGTAATTACGCTCAGCGGCTGACAGGGAGCGGCTGGCGTAAGCGATTACGCGCTCTACGCCTTCTATCGTCTGGGTCAGTACTGCTCCAACTCCAGTGGAGCTTGCGTCCGTTTGTAAAGTGAACGGGTGTGCAAAGTCTGGGCGAGCAACTACTGGCGCTGTAGTTAAGGTGGTTTTAATCGCCTCAAATGCAGCCTCCTGCTCTGCCTGCCAATAAAAGGGCTGCGCTTTCTTCAATAGTTGGAAAAGGGGCTCTGCTACTGTCGCAAAGTTCGGTATAAAGCGCCGATACCAACCTGCCGAACCTAGAAAACTCCGAAGTTTGCGGATGTTTCGCGGCGCTGGCAAGTCCAAAATAGGGGCCAGCTTACTTGGATCAACCTTGACGCCCTCGTTATTAATGAGGAACCCAAGGTACCTGATCTCGCTTCGGAAGAATAGGCATTTATCGGGGTTTACTGAGAGACCAGCAGCAGCGAGTCGATCTAATACCTCTTTTAACCATTTGAGGTGATCTTCGAAGGTTTCGCTCACTACTATGACGTCTAAATAGGCGAACGCATGAGGTTCCAATTCCGGGCCAATGACTTTGTCGATTAGACGCTGGAACGTCGCAGGGGCGTTGGTAAGTCCAAAAGGCATGCGAGTAAATTGGAAAAGACCGCGCCCTGGTACCGTGAACGCGGTGAGTTCCTTACTCTTCTCATCTAATGGTACCTGATGGAAAGCCTGGTCCAGGTCAATCGTGCTAATATAATTAGCTTTCTGAAGTTTGTCCAGGATCTTTGTCATTGGCGGAAGAGGATAAGCGTCCTTCTTTGTGACTCGGTTTATTTCCCTGAAGTCGATGCACAGACGATAAGTGCCATTCGACTTCCTTGCCATAACAACCGGTGAGGACCAAGCACTATTAGATGGCTCAACTAATTTTTGTTCAATCAGCTTGTCCATCAGCTTGTTCATCTCGTCCATCACAGCGGGAGACCGAACATGGTACTTCTGCTTGATGGGCGGATGGTCACCCACATCAATGGTATGTTTGGCAAGGTGGGTAGCACCCAGTTCCTTTTTTGAAACCTTTAACTCGCGCTTAAGGAAATCCTCTACCAGAGCCATTTGTGTCTTGGTGAGTTCCTTAATCGCGGCGCACCCATCGTCGTCTATCCGCGCCAAGTTAGACAATAAATCTATAGTGGCTGTGCGGTAAACTTCGTCGTCGTAAGCCATACGAATAACGTTGGCATTGCCATCCACAATTAATCTGAATTGTTGAATGGCATCCATGCCCAGAACACATTGGTACTTAAAATTCGGTACCACTTTGTATTCTACGCACTTTTGGACGACATCTAGGGTGCTAGGTAGCGCTACTTGCCCTAAAACTGACTCTACGCTACCATTCGGGAATAGAATAGCTTTAACTTCAGAGGGTTTAATCTCTTGGTTAAATTCTGCGGCTAATTCTATCCCCTCTTTACCCAGAATGGATTTCGTGGAACCCGAGTCCACTAGCGCGTCGAGTTCTCTGTTGGCGATTTTTAATTTCACGAAAAATCGTGTGCCTTGTTCATAAAATTTTAAGACGGCGCAATCGTTTTCCGAGAACTTATCGGAATCGAGATATACGCGTGATTCGCCAGGCGACATACGCGCCCCCTCCCCGCCAGAATACGATAAGGGCGAGAAAAATGGAGTAACAGAGTACTCATTAGAGACGCTGGTAGCAAGTTATAATAAAATTGGGCTAGGTTCAGCGCTGACCTTTAGCGCTGAGCCCGTTTCGCGTGTCCCGGAGGCTTTTTACAAGCTTTACACTCCGGTGTAGGACAATCCGGGGTTTTATGTCCTGCACGACCACATTTGTAGCAAGAAATTTGCTGCTTTTTAGTACATTGCATTGTACTGTGGTCGTGAGATGCAGGTATGCCATAAAAAAGGCAATTCCTGCATATAATCGTCGCCGAAGTAGATGGCGCTTGAGAAATTGCGTCAACATTAATTTTTGCCACGTTTTGTTTAGGCTTGTTCGCTGAGGGAAGCCTTTGCGTGTAGTTGTCCTTAATTTTTCTACCCGGCCTAGGACCTTTTTGCCTAGGTGGGCTATGTGACATTGCGTCGCATCTCGATATCGAAGGGGGTGAATGCGTCTTTTCGCTGGGAATATTTTTCTCCTCGAAATTTCCGTCCATTGCTGCCAAACTTGCCCTCGTGTTCCGAGTTTCTTCGCCCTTATACGCGAATTCCGGTAAAAATGACGTTTCCGGCGCAGGGGGTGGTTTGTAATCGCGGATGGTTGCCCATTCCGCTTCCCAATCTTAACCCAGCTGCGCGAGTTCCTCGAAATCGGCGATATCTTTGCGTTTTATTACGCGCCTAAATTCTCGTCTCAACCCCCTGTGAGCATTATCAAGTTGCTCTTCGACCGAGTATGAACCGTCTAACTTGTCGTATAAACCTAACAGACAAGTTAGATAGTCTTCGATTTTTTGTTTCGCGCCTTGAGTGCGCGCGCGGATTTGGTCTCTTACACGGCGGTCAAAATTATCGTCGCCAAATCGACTTCTGAAGGCTGTTCTAAATGTGGACCATGATGTCCATTGCGACTTCGTCAGCCGATACCATTGTAAAGCGACACCTGTCAGCAGCAATGGTAGTGCCCTAATTAATTCAATATCCGTGAGTGGAGAAAAAATTCTGCACTCGTCTACTCGCGTTAGAAAATCTTCCGCGCTTGCCTTAGATGAGCCATTAAATTTTGAATTCCACTGGCGCACTACTTTACCGACGTCCCTATTTAATTCAACACGAGTGTTGGTACCTCGCGAATTATGATTATAGGGGATGGTAGGCGCGGAATTAAAATTCTGCTCCTCATCTGATGTTATTGGCGGAATTTGCGTCGAATTATATACATTTGCCCCAGCGTTATTGTGCGGCGCATAGGGGTTAAAATTACTATGAATATTAGGGGTTGATATCCCCATGTAATCGAAACTTTGTTGCGCGACGAAGGGTATAACGCGACGTGGAACAAAAGGCGGTGATTCCGTCGTTAAATTGCTTGAAATCGTAGTGCTCGGGGCCTGGTGCGCAACAGGTACGAACCTGGATGCATTTTCGAAATGCGATGCAACGGGTCCTGGGTAGTCTGCGGTGTACGCCTGCGAGTATGGTGCATATGACGCGCCTGCGCAGGTCGTTATTGTCGACGTGGTCGTCGCGGTGGAGGTAGCGTGGGCGTGGGTGTTAAACGCAGTCACGTCTAAAATATTCGATAGGTCAGACAGTTTTCGAGATACCGTCTGATCATCACGTATTTGTGATTGTGACGTGTCTAGTGTGTCGTCTTCTTCCCACGGTATATTATTATCGCCTGCTCTCTTTTTAATATATCGAACTACGCGATCTCTTAAAATTGGTACCACCCCCGCTGCATTTATATTAAATGCATTCGCGAGTCTACGCAGTTCTATTTCACCCAGCGTATACACCCACGATTCGGTTGCGTTAGAATCCATTTTCGAGCTATTTGCAATTGAAAATAAGCAAAAAGTTCAATTAAAATAACTATCAATTAGTAATAATAGTGTAATTTGATTAATTGATAACAATCAGCAATTTTAAAAAAAATCAATCAATATTAAATTCCAGCAATTCTTTTTCGAGCAAATAAAAATAATTTAAACGAGGTAAAATTATTTAATTAATTAATAATGATTAGTAATTTAAATTAATATAATTATAATAAATTTAACTAATCAAAAGAAATAAAGAGATTCAACGAAAAAGTGAATTTATTTCTTTATTTCCTCGCGCTGTGGTGTCGAGTGACAGTTCGGCTACTAGAAAAGGACCGCGATAATACGAAACTAGCCGAGCGCAGTCACGAAGTTCACGTGCGCATCGACGAGTCGAGGCAAGAAGCCAAGATGGCGAAAACTAAAATTCACCGCTCCGTAATAGCGTCGGTTCCCGCGAAGCACGAACGCAAGCGAAGACGTACGAAGTTTGTCGAGCCGTCGAGCGAGGTAAAATGGCGAGAACTGCGGAAGGCTGTCAGCTAGCAGGCTGAGACCGCGTCACGCGAGTCGAGCCGAGATGTCACGAGGAGTACCGAAGGCGGTCGGGCGTCGTGCACCGTGTACGCAAGCTATGTCGAGTGACAGGTGCGAGAGAATTACTTTAATTCTCTCGAACGTTTCACTCGATTTTTATGCTTTTCAGGTTTTTCCTTATCGTCCAGATTTTTGGAATAGTCTCATAAATAGTTTTACTATTTAATGAGACTTCTTAGGATATTTTTCGATCGTGATTTTAATTGAAAAATAATTAAAATCGACCGAGCTCTCAACCGAACAGCTGTATAATCGCACTCCCGGAAAAACAGAGGCAAACACTTCACTCGCGTACACGATTTTTTGCGACCTATCACCGCCTACCCGCACTTTTAGCTAATGTTGTAGCTTTATAGTGCAGAGCACTTTTATTCTTGTATAGCGCTTTAGCGCTTTTGTTCTTGTATAGCGCTTTAGCGCTTAAAGAAAAATATACAAGATATAAAATGTGCAACACATAAAATACAAATCAATATTAAAAAATTACATATAAAACATAGAAAAATATAACACATAAAATAAATATTTTTCTAATTTGGAAAATGAAATAATCCAAAATCCTGCGCGGATAAGCGAGCGCAATCAAGCTGAAAATAAAATTCAGGAGGAAAAAATTATATTCAAGAAGAATATGAAATAGAAAATTTCCAAACTCAACTCAAAATTAAAAATTTGAGTCTTGAGTATTCGATGAAATTTTCAAGCTTCATAAAGAAAGAAAGCTTGTTCACAAAATAAAGGCCGATGATTCCCGATGATTCGAACTCCTTTTAGCCGTTGGGCGCCATTTATAACGGGTGACCTCCGCTGAAATGTCAAAAGGAAATTGAACTTATCAAAGCGGACCCGAGGACTCGGGATTACCCTCGGTGTCACCTGCGTTACTTAGGCGGCTAAAATAATGAGCGCCTGGCGTCTCTCGACGCCATATTTATAAAATGATGACCCTGAAACTAAGAACTTAGCATGCAAAAAAAAAGCGAAGCCAAGCAAGGGTTCCGGCTAGGGTTATTATGGATTCGGGAGTCCGGATCAGGCAAGGTTTTAGGTTAGGAAAGGAATCTTAACCTAAACATAGAAGCTCTTGTGCAAATAAAATAACAAAATAAATTAAGCAAATAAAACTAAACTACAATTTATTTAGTAATCGGGCAAGGCCCTGGCTCGATATAAATACAAAAGACATCAGATGAGATTAATAAAATATCGTGGCCAACATGGCTCATGATATAGTAAAAGAGGCAGAGCTCTGAGAGAGCCTGAGAGCCACGCGATTTAAGAGAATAAAAATTTATTATGGCCCGAAATAAAGTCTCAAAGACTTACCGAGGACCTGGCCGCGATCTCGCGCCTAACTTCGTCCAGGTTGAATTCAGTGTTGGCGTCCATTAGATTTATATTTTTTTTTTTAGGTTGATTAGCTCTCTTAGGACAACGACAGGATAAAAGCTGCGCGCCAAAGGTGTCGCGCAGTTTTATTACATCAGCTGGAAAGGCTAGCGCACGCGCGTGAAGCTCAGGTTTGCGCGAGCGACTCGTCTTGTGAGGACGACGGCGCCAGGCAACCAATGAGCTGAAGCGTCTATCGGTCAGTTTGCCCCATTGGCTTAAAACGTAAAGGGGTGCGTTTAAACTACGTTGGGTTTGTACTGCACAACACAGCAGTTACAAATAGACAAGGCTAAATTAAAATGTATAATACAATTTCTAATTGTTCCAACCCGTCATGCCCTCTCTATATTAATTATAATAATAATGGTGCGACGGTGCTGGAAACCATGGGCTGCAGCACGTGGTCGTTTCAGATGCCATGCCTGCTGGGTGATGCCCTCTGTGGCTTGCCTGTGAACCCCTCTGCGTGCGATGGTAACACAGCGATCTCCTTGGCGGCGCCTTTCAAGCTGGTGTTTTTCAATGAAACAAATAAAAACAGAAAACGGCCAGAAAAACAATAAAAAAATAAAAGAATTTTATGAGCAGCTCTCAGACTATCCCTGACAGTGTAGAGTTTTAATTAAAAGGTGGCTTGGGCTCGATCCTGTCGTTGCCGGTCGAGGTAAAAAAAAAGTTAACGTAATTTACCACGTTACATATTATGTATGGCCTTGTACTTTTTACAAGGTGGATCCCCTATCAAACGATTGTCCAAGTGATGTCTGGACGTCGAGGGTAAAGAATCCTCTATTTCTCCATATAGCCTTTTCCTACGAAGGACTTCTCGTTCAGATTCAATTGCAAAGTTGGTTGCTTGCTGTAAGTTTAAGGGATTTTTCTGACGCACTCGAAATTCTAATTCCCCCCTTAAACCCAGACAAAAACATGATGTTGTTTCTAAGTCGTATTGCCGAATTTTAATAGCTGCTATATCAGCGGAGGATTGGGCTTTAGTAATTTCCACCAACTTTGAAAACAAATTCATGGCCCTAGCAGAATAAGATAATACGGGCTCCCCAATATTTTGTTTTATTTGCGAAATTTCTGATTGAATCTGAAAGAGTGTCTTGGAAGTTCCGAATGCTTTCTCGATCGTATTTAGTAACTCGTCGACAGTATCAAATTGTAGATTCTTAATGTAGAGTTCCGCTTCTCCCTTAACTTTTGCTTTCAGGAATCTTATCAGCAAAGGTTGAAGGTTTGGCGGTACTCCCTTCTCAGCAAATCTACATTCACGAGGAAAGGCTTGGAC
The DNA here is from genome assembly GCA_030998225.1 of Diplolepis rosae. Taxonomy (NCBI): domain Eukaryota; kingdom Metazoa; phylum Arthropoda; class Insecta; order Hymenoptera; family Diplolepididae; genus Diplolepis; species Diplolepis rosae. The sequence continues at coordinate 779,586 of JAPYXD010000467.1, forward strand.
TGATATATTGTTCCCGTCGAAGGTGGGAATGAGGTCGACGATGATCTTAAGGGTTGTGATTTCACTTCCCTTTATAATCAAGGACGACGAAGCGCGAGTAGAAACGTTGGGTGCTTCCGAAAATTGTGCAGGTGAATCGGCGGTTTCCTGCAATTTTTCCGCTTCGCGCGTCTCAATCTGACGACGGATGATGTAATTAAGGTCGCCTAAATTTCTCACGTCGATTTGCAAAGGTGTTTGATGACCTTGGGAGCCTAATCTTTCATTGTTTGCTACTATGGTTTCTAAATTATTAATATTAGGTGGATTAGATTCATCGTTCTGAATCAAGTCTTCTACCTCGTCTATCGTTCGTAACGATTCCGCCTCATCACTTAAATCTAGATATCGGCTATGGTATTCCCTGGTCTTCTCTGAATTTTCCATGTTATCTGGGGCAAGATTGAAAGATGACAAAGATGTACAAAATTTTTGCTTGTGGAAAAATGATTCTAATTTAAACTTGAAGTGAACAAATTCGAAATTATGACTCTTCTGGGTATGCGATCCGATCAATGATTAAATTTGATCCTGAAGACCATCGCAACAAAATTTTATTCGCTTATTGATTTCAAACTCAACTAATTAATTTAATTTATTATTATTATTATTATTATTATTATTATTATTATTATTATTTTGCCCAGATGCGTGGAAAATTTTCTTTCTATGTAAATTCCTAAAACTTCAATGATTTCAACTTAAACTCAGAAAAGATATTCTCCCGGTTATAAAAGTTTGTGGAGTTACCCTGATAAATTGTAAACTATATAAGAAACAGCTATTGATTCAAAAGGTGATATGTGACATGAGATAATATTTTTAAGTAATTTACGTATAGGAATTTACAGATACTAAAACATTTGAGAAGACGAGTGAGTACTACATAAAAATACTATTTGAAAACTTATAAACTAAGCCAACCTTTGAAGTCCTTAATAAATAGTCCTCGTTATTTGTCGCTGCACTGATAAAATCCAGTTTCGATTTACACAACACTTAAGCAATCGAGAAAAAGAAATGACCTTTCCCTTTTACAAGGGTTCACTCCCGCACAGACACAAAAGGTTGGTGGAGCACGTCACAGTTAAAACTTTTTCGTAGACTCTCTTGCAGATTCCCTCGTAGATTCCCTTGGAGTTTCCCTCGTAGATTCCCTTGGAGATTCCCTCGTAGATTCCCTTGGAGATTCCCTCGTAGATTCTCTTGATGACTTTTAATGACCTTCGATGAAATCCAGTGTTAGGTTTCAGGAGCCAAAAATGACTCGTAGAATGCAGGGATCGTTTGTTGATAATTTTTCCTTGGTGAAGAAAGCTCCAATGTTTTAATTGATTCCCCTTTTTTTCCTAGTGTAAATTTGGATGTGAAGTCATCAACTGGTATGCACAGCAAATCAGTAATACCGGTACGATCAGGAATTGGTCAAAACAACAGCACTGGAACAAAATCAGCAATACTGGAACAAAATCGGCAACACAGTAACAAATCAGGAACAAGTCAGGAACAAGTCGGGAACTAATCAGGAACAAATGAGGAACCAATCAGTGACAAATCAAGAACTGAGTGATATCAGAATCTCAGCGAAGAATAATCAAATTATGTGCACAGTCTCTAAAATTTGTTTTATATATATATTTTCACACAAAATTGGTTAATTCACTCACGAGCACGTAAACGAAAAGTTTTCTTTTTCGAAAGTTTTATAAAAGGTCTTTGTGTTTTCTCTGCTCGTAATTCGAATTTTCTCCTTCTTTTTGAGCAAATTTTTGATCAAAAATTTTGATCACTGACCTTGGAAAGTGTCACTTGCACTGATTATTTCACTTAAACTCGCGACATATTTTATTTCAAAAGTTTTCGATTTTCTCGCACCAAGATCCCGGTTTACGAGCCCCCATATATTTTACGAGCCGCAGAACGTCCAACTTACGCGACGCGTGTAATTGGTGGATTCTTGCTCGGTGTTAAACTTTAAAAAGAACTGGGAAAATACGAATTTGGAGAATAATTAAAACACAAAGCTCGGGTAAAAATTGATATTTAATGAATTTACTTTATATATTAACGTTTGTAAATATAAACGTTAAGTCTGGACTTCGACAAAGTAAAACTGAACAAGAGGGGTCCACGTTAGAAAATTACCAAGATCGAGTCACGTCAAAAGTCCGGTATATTCTAACTTTTCTTTCACTCCACTAAATCATGCATCCCCTTTCACAACTCTCCCCCACGCATCCCCTCTCTCTCAATTTCACACGCTGGCCCTCGCTAGGCCCAGCCCAACTTCCCGGAGAAGCTCGACCAGGGAAAACCGAGTCCGGAGAAGCCCGATTCGGAAAACCCCAGTCCCAGCCTCTCTCCTCTCAGCTGCAAGTTTTTTATGGTGCTTGCAGTGAAAGCGCAAGAGAAGGCAGTAAAACAGTAAATCTTAAAGGATTACTTTTTACTTCCTTCTGGCGACCAGACATACTATTTTAAATCTTTTTAGGTCTACGTGACTAACTAGTTTCTATAGTTGTTTACCTAGCCATTTAATTTAGTTTTTGCCTATCTAGAATATAAATGCATATTCCCTCTATAAATCCTTAGTTCTATCCTAACTTAATTTATTTAAATCCTACCGTCCAGACTTAACCTTTTCTTATCCTTAAAACTAGTATACATAGAAATGATATATAACTTACAGAGAAATCTTAAGACTAATTTACAATTTACAATTTACAATACTTTCTAAAGCCGAACCAAATGTTTTACGGCTGCGAAAATACAATTATGAAGCTTATATTTAAATCTATTATTTATAACTAATATCTATAGGTAGAAAGTTTCTACGATTCTCCCAAGGTCTTCTTTTATGATTTTCAATTCCTTTCCGTGGGAGACTCATTTCTTTAGATAAGACATGAATTTCCTTAATTTAAACATATTTTTATTTACTACGAAATTGATAATCCCGCGAGTTTAATTCGATAGGTCGATTACATAATCGACTTCGAGCGAGACTTTATAGTCGCTCGTTACAACGCTGTTGATATTTGCGCCACCATGGGACTGTGGAAAAGAAAATGACGCATTGCGTCGCCGAAAACGCAAATTCGAAAAGACAGGTTATATTTTGAAGTACAGGTGAATACAATTTTTCGCAGTAGTCTGGATGAAATGTATACCGATTCCTATTGTTTATAATAGAAATTTCACTTACGAAGCGTACAACTTTCTTCTTTTTGTATGAAAAGTGTCACTATGTGATGTATGCAATATATCTGTTTACGTGAAGGGACACCCTAACCTCCTAAAACAAGAAGGTATAACTACATACATATATACATATTTATATTTCGTAAAATAAAAATTAATTTCTAGGAAACCAATAATTGGTAATGTAACAGCTTCTGATTTTATTTTCTTCGCGTTGAAATACCCAAGAATAAGGAAAATATGTACAAAAAAAGAGCACCTTTCCCGCTGAACTATAACCTCAAATTCGAATTTCTTCATCTTACTCCGCAAATATTATAATACAATAACATATTTTTTGTCTAGTTCATTGAACTTGTTCTTTTATCTTCGTACTCTTCATACGTTCCACGCTTCCGTGTCTGTTGCTACTGTCAAAATCTTTTAAAAAATTACTGAAATTTTCGATTAAAAAAAAAAATTTTTTTTTGTCATATCTCGATACTCATTTTGGCAACACCTGTAACACGACCCCATGTTTGACCTTTTTCTATTTTATAGATTGTGAAAAACTTCCAGAAAAATGGAAGCCCTCGATGTCTTACTCTATATTTACATCGTATTGAGTACCTCGGGAAGGTGTGCACAAACACTCCTCACAAGAAGCAAGCGACAATTTGTTGTGGGAAATGGAGTGTGAAGATAAAGAACTGTATATGTAGTATTTAAGGATGAGCAGAAAAATGTTTCAAAAATTATTGAAAATGATAAAACCATACATAGAAAAACAACGCATACAAGATTACAGATATGTCTGAGATATCTCGCCTCGGGAGATAGTATGACATCTATCTCATTTGCCTTTCGTGTCGGACCGAACACAGTGTCAAAAATTATTAGGGAAACATGTACAGCTATTTGGTCAGCCCTAAAACATTCAGCTTTTACACCTTTAACTACAGACAATTAGTACCAAACTGCAAATGACTTTGATGAGAAGTGGAATTTCTGTCACTGCATTGGTGCTGTCGACGGAAAACAAGTTCTGATACAGGTAATTCAAATGAAATTGTTGCAGTAGTATTTTACATAATTTTTTGATATTGCTACATTACCATGAAAAATTATAAACCGTTGCCAAGTGGTGTTTATGTGCATTTCACGAAGACTATGCTTCCTTACAATAGTACACTCAAGTTGTCGGAAACAAAGGCGCAATAGAATATGTATTACATGCAACAAAAATTAGTTCTTCCTTTAATAATGAAATTTTGAAATTGCAGGTTCCATTAAACAGCGGATCGGCATATTATAATTATAATGAAAGGTTTGGAATGAATCTCATGGCAATAGCTGATGCCCATTATCGCTTTATCGCAGTTGATATCGGAGCTCCGGGAAGAAGAAGCGACGGTGGAGTGTTCCGAGAAAGCAGAATTGGTCGTAGATTTGAAAGGGGTCTTCTAAACGTACCACCACCAAGTGCAGTTGATGAAAAAGGAACAATCCTGCCTTACGTTCTTGTTGGCGACGAAGCGTTTCCTTTATCGCCATTTTTGATGAGACCATACCCAAGTAGCGGAGTACTAAACCGAAGGAAAAAAATGTTTAATTACCGATTAAGCAGAGCCAGACGATTAATAGAGAGCGCTTTCGGTATTCTTGGTGCACGGTGGCGAATATACCGAACTGAGATAATCGGATCCATCGATCTCGTAAGGAACATTATCAAAGCAACTACCTGCATTCACAATTGGCGAATCACAAATTCTCTACAAAAGTCAAATAATGCAGAGAGAGAATTTTACACGCATCTCACCGCGGCAGATCGTGCTATTTCGATTGGTGGTAAGTAACGCAATTCACTCGTAATCTCTTCCATATACAACAAAACTGTGAAGACTTCATATTGAAAGAAGTGAATTGATTATTTTTTTGGGCCAGGAATGCAAAACATTTTTCGCTGTCATTGGCATAATATTCTTTTCAGGAATGTGTCATACATTTCTTGCAGTACAGTAACTTAGGTTACTATTATCTCAAATTTTGCGTTTCAAATTTCCATTTTTACCAATATCTATTATATTTTCACACATGTTTTTCAATAATATGCAGTTCTGTTCATTAATGTAAGTAATTTTGTTTCAGCCTTACGTGATTTTCAAGGAGAAAATGAGACACTGCTACATGATGCAAATCAGTTAAGTCCAATTAATGTACGAGAAGCGTTCGCCGCGTATTTCGAATCAGAGGATGGAGCAATACCGTGGCAGTTTGAGAAGGTGTTATTGAATGATTTTTAGTTCTAGTCTTTAAATAAACAATTATTTTTTTATTACAAAACAAAAAACTTGTACTTCAACTTTCCCTTCATTAAGAAGTATTAATAAAATGAAGAAAAGAACACAAAACGCATGAAATATAATTATCTCTTTCTATAAAGTAAACACTGAAATCAACATCATGTATTAAAATTATCCTTCTCTCCTCTTACATTGAAAGGCCATATCTTTCTCCGAATGTTTCAAGTGATGTAAATGTCAATTTCTGTGGAGGTAAGAAGGGTAACGGGGATAGTGAGAGTGAACTTCTTTCTATACTTTTCTGTCAAAAACCACAATTATGTATCATAAAGGGAAAAGTGGAATATTCCATTTCCCCCTACTAGTAAACAATCTACCCTTTTCCCAAAGAAGTTGACATTTACCCATTTTTATCACTCGAAAAGTTAAGACTTAATTGTCAATCTTTTCATGAAGTGTCACGCATGCTTCTATCGTACTCCTGCTCATTATATTCTTGTTCCAAAATTTCAATGTAGCGTCGATGTACACGAAGTTGCCGCCAGTGCTCCAATGTCTTAAAAGTTTCCGCCAAACTTAAAAGAAACAAGTCAGTTGGTTCCGTTCGTTCCACTTTATGATCTCTAATTTTTTGCAAAATCAACATTTGGAGTTCTTCTTTTCTTATTGATGCAGCATCTGAAAGGGATCAATGAATAATTACTTAATAAAGTTATGAACATTCATGAAATACTGAATTGTATGAAATGTTTTTACCCTTGCCACTTCTCTTCCTTTCTTTTGCATTAGCTGCAAGTCTTGTGGCACTACTAGTGGATGGAGTACTAAAAATCGAAATAAACAACTGTTAATGACAAGTAAAGTAAAAGAATTGTATAGTTGTATAAAGAATAAGTGCAACAATTTATTAGAAGAAACCTTTAAAGGCATGTCGTATTTTACAATATGAGCAATTCAATTCCTACAGGTTTTTCAAAATTTTTTGTTTAAAAAGAATAATTGTGCACAGACGTACGGAACATGAAGGCTAATATTGTAAACTATGACATACTCTGACGCATTGTGAACAAAGTTTCATTGACTAAGAAGACCGTTATAAAATATATAACTTTTTCGTCGAAATATGTTGAAAATTAATTTTTATACCACGAAAAATATCATTTAAAAAATTCATTTTTTCTATAGCAATTACATTATTATGTTTCAAAAAATTAAAATTAAGAAATTAAAGTGAACTTACTTCTCAGATTGCAAAGAGCCCTCTTCGGAATGATTTAGAAGAGAATCATCAGATGTCCTGTAATATACGAAGCATTATATCAATCTTCGTTAACTGTTCAAATGGGATTAAAACTATTCCTCTGTGATTCAATCCAGATGATAATACAGTGGGACATGTTGCAAAGTCATTTTACGGGCGTATATATATAGTACAAATTACTGTTCCACTGCAATTTGCACAAGTAACTTACAACAGAAAATGTGAAAACTGAATAGAGAAGCCTACAGGTATGTTACAAATAGTGAATAAATTTATAATAAATAAATTATAAGTTTTTAACAATACATTTTTTTGCTTTCACAAGAATTTCAAATATTACGCTTTTTTAGTTGTGCGACTAACCTAACATCTATGTTAGCAGATGATCTCCTTTTTTCTGCTCGCTCAGAAATATCTAATTCAGCAGCTCGTTTTGTAGTATTTATTGATTTTGGAGAAACTGACAGGGAAGGCACTTGAACGTTTTGTGAAGGCTCGCGCAACACAGGTTGTTCCCTATAATAATGAACATAAATGCAAATTGAAAGATTTCATATATTCAGTAATAAGATACAAGTTGAATACAAAATTTTTGACGCTTACTTGTTCACATTTTTATGGAAAAAGTGCATACGTTCAAAATGCCTAGACACACTACAGTCTTCATTAAACAGTGACCGTGTGTATTGATCCCTCAAACATTTCCACCTCTTTTTTGCTACTTCTGCTGAGTATCCTAAAAAATTATAATTTCTTACAAACAACGTTTTTTTACATCGATAATGCAGGTTATTCATTTAAAAACATGATTAAAAGGAGAAAAAGGGACAAAAATTATCATTTACAAGAACTAGTCAAGAAGCAGCTTCAACCATGCAAATAATATACAACAAAAACAGGAAAACATAACATTGTTTTTACATTACATATTAATGTATCAATGAGGTTTCTTTTTTACCGAGCGACACTTAATCTACCTTGTATCGTAGGGAGTCAGCGTGTCTCAGATGGTAACGTGATTGTCCTATGTCCCAAGACGGCAGCCTTGGTAGCCACGCTGGCGCGGGTTCGATTCCCAACGCAGGAAGCGAGACTAGACGCGTTTGCAGAAAGTTTCGCTTCTGTCCTTTGGATAACTAACCATGCGGACACCTTACAGTTACAGTAAGAACTCTACGGTGGGAGTTGCTAATAACCCTGGCAGTTGAAGCGACTATAAGAAAAAAAAAAAAAAAAAAATACCTTGTATCGTGTATGAAAGAATTCTTTTCTCCAAATCTACTAACCTGGTGATATCTTCTTTGCAACTTCAGTCCACAAATCGTCCTTCTGAATACTTGAAGCTTTCAACTTTAAATCTTTGTCGAACAAAATAGGCCGTTCACTTACTGCATTTATTAATTTGACATCTTCCACAAACTTTTTTTTCTTTGATGTAAGTGAACCTGTTGATATACATGGTTAAAGTTATATATAACATTTTCCATATGTTTATAAATAAATTTAAACTACATTTAAATGATAATTACTTACTCATACTAATTACTCCATCCTCGTTAATAACAATAACATGTTTCTGTTCATTGTACGAGGCGAAACACGAATGCGCGAACATGCTCTGCAGTTGCGATTCAAGAACAACCCACCCACAATTCCAACACCGTCTTAAAGGCTGAAAAAAAAAAAAAACGTTCAAAAGTGGAAGTACACGGAAAAAAGTTTGAATCAACTTTGCACCCTAATCCCAACTAACATATATATTATATATGTTATATAACATATGTAACATATAAACATATGTGACGTGTCACGAGAAAAGGGGACTGACGCGGAAAACTAGAATTTTACAGGGCGAGCGATAGAAGTGGAGCCCTTTTCTCAGTGACTCCTAAAAACCCGCCCCTCTACTTACAACTACACTCTCACTAGTCGTGTCCCAGTATTCGTGTTTCTCGCTTTTGTTCCCGCAAGAAAACCACGCGATTCTGAAATCAGACAGACTCTACTGTATGTAGTAGTAGTGACTGGTGGGAGGTATTTTCGTTGGTCCGTAGCCTAGCTCAGAAATGCTGCATTTACGGCCCTCTAATAAGCTATTTTATAGGTATAAATAATGCTTAAAAATTTTTTCTGATTTTTTTGCTAGATAGAGCAATTCCGAAACTAGCGATAGAGACAAAAACAGTTTTGCGATATTTTCCGCGTTAGTCCCCTTTTCTCGTGGCACGTCACATATATTTGTATCTTGATGTACTAATTTCAAATTTGTAATTGTAATCACAAATTGTCATATGTGAGGGTTAGTTCAATATTACGGTTTTATGAAAAATTATAAATATGAGGATAGCGGAAAAAGTAATGAAATGATTTTACCAATTGGAAGGGAAGTACTGCTTGTCGAGAGAGTGCTGCATATTTGGGTATCTTCATCTGCCATTTTTGAAAATGCCCTAGTAAAAAATTTCAGAATAATTATTCAACATAAAAGAGAGTTTTTCTTTCATATACACACTCTAAAAACAGACTATTGACTGTCAAAATTCCCTTCACATTTTTAGGATTTACTAGTTATGTATAAATTTATGTTTTACATTAGTTTTTTATGATTTTTTGTTTTCAATAGTAATAAAATCGAATTATTGAAATTGAATATTTCGCGCCATAACATTTCGAGCTGCATTTTGCAGAGTTGCTAAGTCGAAATAGTGGAGTGATCTAAGTGTCAGATTCCAACTTTCCTATTTTTTTTTTTGGGAAAACTAAATAGTGAAATTGGATGTAGTTCAACGGAAATGAATTGCTAGATTGCTACTGTTATTCGCGTCATATGTAATTTTTTCGTAAATTTTTGAGGACTAGTTTTCATTCTATCATGTAACAAGTAATCTCCCCATAAGAACATATGCGATTTATATTATTTCTCGCATTTTTTTTCTCAAAAACTAAGTGGTGAAAAATTCTGAAAAAATTTGACTGTGCATATAATTTCATGAACTTTCACGTCAAAAATTTTCAGAAACTTATGAGGAAAGCGACTGTTTTGTTAGTAATACCTTTAGGCTCATCTTGTAATTAAAAATTTTTTTCCTGAATTTTTATCCAAATGGTGCAGATAAACGTAGTTCAATTTCTCTTTTCCATTCCCCAAAGTTTTAGAATGGTGTTTTCGTTACAAAAAAAGTCATATGGGCGAGAAAAAAAAATTAATTACTTGGTTACGCGGCCAACCTAGGACATGGCCTTAAGTTGAGACCATAGATGAAATGGACCACGTCACAAAATTCCTGTAAAAGTCTATTCGCGATGTGCCCACTCCTATAGGCCAAATGGCGACAGGAAAATTGTAATTGCTACGTCCCCTAGTCGCCGCTAGTGTGTCATCGAAATGAACGTTGTGCGGAGTAAACATGTTGTCACTTGTCTGCCTGTTTTAATTGATTAAAATTCATAGCGATTTCAAGTGCTTTTAATGAAATTCGATCTATAAAGTACTAATACCTAATGTGCCAACAATTAGCAGTGCTTTACTGTTTGCCCTCCAAATTAAAATAGTTGTAGCTGCAAATCGGGTAAGTCACCAATAACTTTTGTTTTAAATCTAAAATAAAACTCGTAAAGGCTTGGTTTCTCGTTTTGTGTATACAAATTCATTACGTATTATCATATTGCAAAACCCAGTAAGAAAGCTTGCATTAAAAAGTATTTTTGTCCTTGAGTTTTAAATCCGCACTTAAGTGTTGATAAAGATAAAACTCTAGTTACCTTCAAAGTCGATTTGAGCCAGGTGCAAAGTAACCTCAAATATAATAAAATCCGAATTTTTCCTTTTTCGCATGGGATGGCGAAAATTTTGCGCCCTTCATTACTGGATCTGAAGTGGAGGGGGGATGGGTAGTTTTCGTGCAATCTAGTTCCTGCTACGTCCCCTAAATGTCGCTGATATAAATTCATTCGCCCCGCCACCATCTGTAAGTACCCCTTCAAAATACATGGGAGTGGGCACACCGTGAGTCTATTCGAATTGTGGCCAATAATCAAAACAGCCAGTGAACTTATAATTTCGGAATGTGGTGGGGGTGAATATTTAAATCGGGATGTAAAAGATTTTGCATACTTCAAGATATTTGTACCCAAAGTATTGTAATCTATATTAATTTTAGTAAATTTACTTAAGGTGGCTTGAGCGCTTGGTGTCGTATGAAGTGAGGGGCACCGTGGGGGCACGTGTTACATGAATGCTCATTGCAACTTATTTTTTAATAATCATATGTATTATAGTAACACCTGAGTAGAAGGGTAAGAAATCGCGGACATGTCCCCGGAAAAAAGCGATAGTAAAAAATTATTAGTTTCACCTCGAGGCGATTTCTTATATTCTGTACCTTTTTCGCAATTTTCTCTTGAGTGAAGTCGTCAACCCTTCGTTTTCATAATACTAATAGATTCCTCGAAATCGAAAGTACTAGTATATATTTGATTTATGGGGTCTTGTGATTTTTTCCGGAGTTTCGCCGATTTTGACGAAGAATCCCATAAGACTACGTGTTCAACTGACATTTTTTCGGTAGCGATTTTTTTCGGCAATGACATCGTCAACCACGGTATTTCTTTTTTCCAAATGAATCTAGCATTTTTTATTAAGATAATCTCTAAGTTTCAGAGCAGTCTATAATTTTTTTCAAAAACGATCAAGCCACCTTAAAGTTATAGCAATTTCAAGGTATAACTTTACACGTATAATGTGATGAAATTTAAATGTATTGAAGCAATGAAACCCTTCACTGAGAGATTTTTCGTTAGAGTAAATCATGAAATTGAATTATATTTTAGTATGAAATCGTTTCAAAATGAAGCAAACAAGGTTTATGTATCAGAAATTAATATAGTGGTTTTCAAGCGGTGAAGTTAATATTTTCGTTTGAATAAATGGAATATATATTCTACCAACTGTTATAAAACCTACGAGAATTTTAAATTCACTATATCAAAGTCACGAAGGAAAACAAAGAATATGTGAATCTGAAAACCACTATATGGAAAGTCACTCATTCCACCAAAAGGTTTGACCTTCAGAAGTGACGTTCGGATTATGAATTCTTGTGACTTTTTCTAACGCGTGCAAAACAAGAGAACTATAGAAGTGGGCTTTGGCACTGAGAAGAAGAGAGTTTTTAGTGGAAACACATACACAAATATCATTATCATACCCTATTTATGTTCACATATTCATGTACGCAATGATACACTATTTATAATCGTACACGCTTGAAATTAAATTTTAGAATCGCTTTTGAGTTCGAACCCTCTAACTACTCTACCTATATCTACATAACTAAACGCATTCCTAACTAGCGATGGGACATCGAATGAAAACATCGATGTTTTCAAGCATCGATATTTCGAAAAGATAACATCGATGTAAAAAATTAACATCGATATCGTAAGAAAATATCGATTATCGTTATATAAAATACCGCGCCTGCGCAAGTGTTATAATGTAATTAGAGGTTATAATAAAAAGCTGGTTTTATTTTATTTGTATAGTTTTGTCGATAAAAAAGTTTAATCCACCATTATTTACATGATATTAAACTTGGAGAGAGACTCTAATCTCAAAATTCAATTTGTTTTTTTTTTACTCAACAAATATTAGAATAAGAAAGTTTTTGGCTTTTTGGCGGTGTCTGGTTTCTAAATAAAAGTGGGACTGCAGGTAAAAAAACTTCTAAATTGAATGCTTTTTACAAAAAATTATGTTTTTGAAAGTCAGGGTTAATACAGTTTTGCACAAAAAGTATTCAATTCACAAATTCTTTTTACCCGCACTACCATTTTGATTTAGAAAAGGAACACCACCATGAAGCCAAAAACATTTTAATACTAATTTTTGTTAAGTCGAAAGAAGAAATTGAATTTTGAAGTTAGAATCACGCTTGAACAGCCTTAAGGATGCTCCTATTGCTTGCGTAACATTCATGTTTCTGTAAAATTATTTAAAAGCACAGTTTTGTGTATTTGTTAATTAAAACTTAAAAATTAAAAACCATTAATCTTTCTGCCTTCGAAAAAACCATTGGTACTCTTCCACAGTGTATGTGACTTCTTTTAGAGGTTCTTCGAATTGTACCAGTTGTGGCCTTTCTAAAAAATTAGCTGAAATTTCTTGTTATGGTTATATAATAATTTAAAACTGGGTTTTTTAGAGTAAAGCTTTTTTCATTGACATAATTTAGAGTTGATACAACAACATAAAAGGTTCTTTGACTCGAGACGAATCGATTGACCTATAATATTGATACAATTTTCTGAAAAATAAGAAAATTGGGGATATTTATAATATTTAAAAATTTGATTTTTTATAGTAAAAGTTTTCTCCTTAATGCAATTCAAACTTGTTTCAACAATTTAAAAGATGCCCTCATTTTATACGGATCAAATGACCTATAATATTAACACATTTAGTCGCCGAGTAAAGAACTTAAGGTCATTTATAAAATTGGAAAAGTAAAATTTACAATTTTATTATTATTAATATAATATTTTTAAATCTTTTTTTCAAAGTTGTTCAACAAAAAAATATCTTTTGCAATCAAATAATACTAAATTACTTATAATACAGCTTTTTTTTTTTTTTTTTTTTTTTGGTGAGGAGGAAAAGTGGCGAAATCTTTTATAGACGTTGTCAACAAGTTCCGCACGCCCATAGATCTCCCTTGTCTTCATCACCAGGGTGACGAATGACTCCATAAGCATCCATTTTTGTTCAGACTGAAGCATGAGAGAGACCATCGTGTTAGGAGTGAGTTGTGCTTTCACTGACCGACCGACAGCCTCCCATTCCGCGCCCCACCTGGCACATACAAAGAGTGTGTGCTCTACATTTTCCACAAAGGATCCGCAGTTGCTACACGACTCGTCGTTTCTCTTCTTGAAGCGCTTCAGGTACGCATTAAAGCAGCCATGGCCTGAAAGCGCTTGCGCCAGGTAAAAGCCGACGACCGTGCTTTCTATCCAGCCAGGTGGTGAGCTCCAGGATTAGACGGTGTGTCCATCTCCCGGATTGGTCACCATGCCATCTCGCCTGCCATTTACCGACGAGTCTGCGCCTTCCATCCTCGCGGATGGCCTCCTTCACGCGAGCGGTTTCCTGCAAGATTATTAAGCAGGTGAGCTCCTTACGGAGCTGAAAGGTCTCTTTCCTTTCCTCCGCCAATAAGTCAATTGGCGGGACGCTCGCCAGGACCAGCACAGCACTCGTCGACACAGTTCGGTATGCTGAGACAATTCTCATCACCACACCTCTCTGTGCCGAGAACAGCTTCTTCAGGATAGCATGGTTGTTAAGGGCACTTGTCCAGATCGGAGCTGCATAAAGCAGCTTCGAGTTTACCACGCTCGCCACCAGCCTTCTATTAGCTTCCCTGCGTCCACCAATGTTGGGCATGAGCCGAGTCAGGGCGGCCCCACATTGGATGGCTTTGGCAGTCGCGATCTGCAGGTGTTCGCCGAAGCTAAGCCTTCGATCCAAACTTATAATACAGCTGCATTGATATTTAATACTGTATTATTGTTTTAAAAAAATCGTTAATACTTCCTAGCTATTTTATATTATAATTATATTGCAAAATTACACATTTTTGTCAATATAAGGAATCTGTGAACTCCATATGACCTAAAAAAATGTTTCTCGCACGTGGCTTTTTTCGCAATGTTCGTAGGTGTATATATCATAAAACTATATATTAGCTTACCTAAGGTAGTTGTCGTGCCAAAAATCAGTCTCTTGAAAAAGAAGTTTTTCTATGATTTCAAGAATGGTAATTATATCATCAGCCGTGTCAAATGTAAGGAAAGACACTCTTTTTAATGAAAAAAATTTTTTAATTTCGAAAAATAGTATTTTAATAATGTTTTTTGTAATAGGATATTTCCTTATTATCGCTCTTCACCAATTTTTTGAAAATGATTATTGAAGTTTCTTAAATCATAGCTTATTTTTTTGATGAAAATATTCTCTACAACTTAACCGTTTCAAATTTTTGAAAATAAATTCTTTAATGATTGAAATCATTAAAAAACAATTTTCCAAAACGAAATTTTTATAAACAAATTGCTGAATTTGATAATAATTGATTCATTTTCAAAAATTGGAAACGGTTAAGTTGTAGAGAATATTTTCATCGAAAAATTAAGATATGATTTAAGAAACTTCAATCATTTTCAAAAAATTGGTAAAGAGCGATAATATGGAAATATCCTATTACAAAAAACATTATTAAAATATTATTTTTCGTAATTTTTGAATTTTTTTTTATTAAAAAGAGTGTCTTTCCTTACATATGACACGGCTGATGATATAATTACCAGTCTGGAAATCATAGAAAAACTTCTTTTTCCAGAGACTGATTTTTGGCACGACAACTACCTTAATCGTCACAGTTCGCATAAATTGAATACCGAAAACCACTGCAGGATAAGGATTTCCTGTATATAATGCGATAATGCAAAATCGCGGAAAACGTGATTCATAAAAAAAACTGTAATTTCACCTTCTGTTTGCTGGCGAGCGGCAGAACTTGATTGGTTCTTTCCAACGGTTTCCGACGAAAAATCAATATCTCTAATGGAATTGACCAATAAAGTTCTGCATCTCGCCAGCAAACAGAAGGTGTAAAAAGTACCCTAAAAACATCTAAAAAATATCGACATCGAAACTTTATATCGATATTTACACATCGACATCGATAAGTAAATATCGATGTTAAAAACATCGATAATCGAAAGCAAAACATCGATGTTTTCGATGTTTTAACTTCGATGTCCCATCACTATTCCTAACGCCTAAAGCCTCTCGGCTATTCTCGCATGCCATATTCCGAAATAAATGTCACTCATAAGTCACTAATGAGTTGGGCAGACTTGGATCGAGTCCACAAAGCCAATCAGTAAACTTCGGAAACACTCGGACTACATTCTGAAACGAATTATACGAAAAACCAAGAACGAATGTTTTGACTTTTGCTGCGCGTCGCCAGGTTTCTGGCAAGTTCATATTCATGATATGAATGTATCAAATATGCTTCCCAGCTTATGATATTTATTGTTCGACTTATTAGAATTATTTTTGGAAAACTTAGTAACCATAATATCATTTTTAGTACCCTTTATTTTTCGAATGGAGATTCATAATATTTGGTATTTAAAATACTAATTTTTCTTCTACACGTTTAAGGTTGTATGTCAAAAAATCGATCTCTGGTAGAATTTTTTCAAGAAGAAGCTGATATTTAAATACGTGAAATTGCCGGCACAATATTTTCTTTTCTTCGCTTCAACCAGTCCCGAATTTCAACGCACTTCATAGTCTAAAGTTTTGTTCTTTATAAATCTTCCTTTCCATCTCACTTGACTTGACATTTTTCTAACTGTTAACAATAACATTTGACTTCCAACTATTCAAACGTGATTGAGAAGGGTTAGGTATATAAAATATATTTAATGACAATTGAAATTATATCAGGTAAGCACCATGGAAATGTAAATATAGAATCGTAATTAGAAATACCCCTTTAGTTATCCTGAGTTTGAATTGATTGATGATCAATTGAGTCCAGCAAGCGAATGTGGTCAGTTGAGTGTAACTTGTAATCTTCAGATAGTTGCTGCTGTATAGTAATTTCGTAATCTAGACAGTTGATCTAGTTGATTCTTCGATCCCAGTCTCGAGAGAATTTGGAAGGCGATTCCCCTTCACTTTCTAATGTCGTTGAACTCAGCGCCGAGTTAGAATTCGGGTTGAGTAGCGGTAGAAATCTGGAGAAGCTGGACTGACTGGATTGCATTCGCGGTATAGATTCGATGGCACTGGACTGGACTCGCGTTGGTCACATTGTAGAAATCGGACGTTGACTAACTAACTGAACTCGCGGTGTAGAGATGATGGTACTGGACTGACTTCTCTTGGAACTTTCGCTTTTTATACAACTTTGAAAGGTCAAGTATGACGAGTAACACGCTATGACCATTCGCATGTTATTACAAGTCACATGCTATTACAAGTCGCATGTTGTGACGGTAGTGTGTTGGTATTGTACGGCTTAATCTACTTTCTCTCTGGGTCAGTCGATTTGTTATCATGTGTGGGTATTATAACGACACATGGTAATTTCATATTGATCATCCTATTTTTCTGTAGATTTGTCTATAACTTGCGTCGATAAAATCACACTCGCTGTAATGCTGTCTTGATCCCTTTATTGGTTTCTTAATCTGCTCGTTACCTGTGGCGGTAGAGTCGCGGGACGTGACAAAACGCATATCACAGTTAGGTTTAAATTGTAGTGTTGCATGATCTACGAATCGGCCGCTGGTATAGCCTTGGTGACTATACGTATATACAGATACTACGAATTCAAAGCCAGTAGCGCACTAAAATTTTCACCATGCGAGCCCATGGAATTTTTTCAAAACAGCATAGAGCACGGCGCCCCACAAGACTCTACTATTTGTACGAAGATGGGACTTACATTCAACCTTAAAAGACTGTTATGACTATATTGTAATTCGATGCTGTAATATGAATAAATATAATAAAACCTCGGCTTTCCCCATTTTAAAACACTATTATTAATTTTTATTTCTAATTATTCTAAATTTTAAAAAATATTTATTGTTATTTGTAATTATTAAAAATTATTTAAATCCAATATTATCCCCATATTAACGAATAGAGCAATGATATGAAAACATTTTTTATTTCTTAAAATTCTTATAAACGAGAACATTAATAAAAATTTTAATAGTCATTGTAAATATCAACTAAGAATGAGAGGAAAGGAAATAAAGGAAAGACGTTCTTGGATCAAAGAACATATAAGAGAGCTCCATTCAAGCGCCACCTTTGTGCGTGGCCTATTCGGTCCTGCCTCAACGAAGGAGGCGAGTAACAAACCGGCCGAGATCCATGATAGCCGATTAAAATTCAACTCAGATACGATTGAACATTTTTAATCGTATCTCGGGTACCCATGGATATTTTTTGAGTTTTCTTGGCTTAAATTAAAAATAAGATTTCAGACCTTATGTCGTGTAATTTTCAAATTTTGAAAAAAAATTTCCTAGGTCATGCAAAAAGTTGAAGTTAAGGTAGAGAATTCGAAAAAATCTTGAATTTTTTTTTTCAACTCCTCACGTGCTGTATTATTTTCAGAAAGTCAAAAAAATATTTATTGAGCATCACTAGACGTGGAATTTCATAAGCTTTCCAACTGTATTTTTAAAAATGCCCTATGACTTTTTTTCACCGACATATCGTGGTTCAAAGTCAGCAGTGATTTTTAATAGCGATGACAAGCACCGTGCGCACAATTTCCGACGGTAGTGTATAGTGTTCTTCATTGTTTCTTAGGTTCATTTGAATTACTTACATTTTACTTCTATACAAACTTCAGTAACTTTTAAACATTAAGATAATTCCAAAATTTTCTATCAATTAGCCATATTGTTAACAACAAAAATTTCTTCAAATTTTAATTTTCACATTTTTATAGAAGATGTATATTTTTTGTTTAAATTAAGGGGGATCACCTGCGTGATACTCGATTTTTGACCCATTTTTTAAGAATTTTTTCTCTGTGACAAAAAAATATTTTTCAACCATTTTTTTTTAAAGCATGATTTATTTGTGCTGCTTTTATACAATTTTTTATTTTGCAGTTAATAATTTTGAACATGGCGTAATTGTACGTTGCTTCAACCTCCGAGAAAAGTGATAGTCATCCAGTGTACACGATTTCTTCCTTCGTGGTGATCTTTGTAAGTTAATGAAATGTACCCAATTTTTATTTGTCTTTGTGTCCTTAGTGACTTACATTTAGTCTGTTATTCCAGGACCGTAAAGTTCGCCTTCTTGTTCTTGTAAGTGTTCACGATGTTCCGCTTGCCTCTCTCCTTGTTCAATTCTGGCTTGTTTTGTCTCCGCGCACATCCTTTGTTACGAGCAGTCTAAACGCTTTATGTCACACAGAGAGGCGCATGCCTCAGCATCGAGCCCCAAAGTTATCTCCATGCTGCTCATCGTTTGAAGAATTCTCGTATACCCTTCATTGAAAATAATTATTGCCAAAAGAGTTGCAATTTCAGTGATGGATTTGCCCGAATGCAGGTGTTTTGGGGCGAGAAGCCCAATACCACTGATAAGTGACTCATTGTTTTTCTGAGTGTGAGCGCCTGAGCATCTCTTTAGTAAATTTTCTGAGGATAAATCTTCAAAAACTGATTTGATTGCGTTCAATACTGCGGTACTTAATGGCACTCGTGTGTGTGTCTGTGAATGTTTCTAAGGAATCTGTTGCCTCGGCCTGACGGCACTTGCATCAACTATGCTCAACAGGAGGGTAACTCATGTTCTGCGGATTTTCATCCGACGAGTTGCAATGAAAATATACTGCTCAAATCGTCTCTCTCATTTTTTCGATAGAATTGGCGTTCTTCCGGATGGCTAATCCGTCAAATTTTATTAACTCCCTAATCGATTTGTCACTGAGCTTTCCTTTGCCGTTTCCTCCAATGCCGTTGTTTTTCTTTTCAACGTTTCTCAATTTTGTTCCCATCCTTTTCTCGACATGGCCGACGCACTCTTTTTTTCCAACTTGAAAGTCATCTCCATATGGATTTAAATCGATGATTCCATTGAACGTTTTAGTATCTTCGTCACCAACATAAGTTGTATACTTCACGCCATACTTTTCTTCGCATCTTTGAAACATTTCGGTGATTCCAATTATTTCAATTTTTCCCGCGCTACAATCATGATTTGATGTACCTGAAGTTCTGAACGTTTAGATGAACGAAATGCAAAAAAAATTTTTTTTTTTTTTCAATTTTGGTGATGCAGTTTGATTCATAGATGCAAACAACTAGAGCCTATGCACAAAAAAGTGAAAAAAATTTTGATTAGGAGATAAAACAACCCCCTTCATAATAACAGTTTCAAGAGCAACACAATATACCAGAATGACGCGGTTGTTACTCAATTTTTGTAAATTTTATTTACCATAAAATTCTCTTTTTTGATACCAAGTAATCTGAGTGGGGTATGAAAATCCGGACGCACCCTTAAAAGCCACCCTACCTACAAACAAACCACTAATCGTTCAGAATGACGTTGTTGTTACTCAATTTTTGTAAATTTTATTTACCATAAAATTCTCTTTTTTTATATCAAGTAATCTGAGTGGGGTAGGAAAATCCGGACGCACCTTCAAAAGCTTGGAATTCACGCTGTCAGCTGCTCATCTAAAATCGAGAATTATGTTTCCCTCTATTTCGTGCAAAAGAGACACAAACGATACGCGAAAAATGAACTGATGAAATATATAATTTGAAAAAAATATATTCCTTTTGCAGGTACAGTCGACCGGTAATCGAAAGAACATGGGCTCGAATCCCAGCGCAGTCGAAAGCGTATTTTTTTCCACGGAAAGATTTCGAATTCTGTCGATTCTACTATACAGTAACAGTTCCTCAAATTATTCCTACATCAAAGATGTTATAAGTGAAAACTAAACTTTCTATTTTTGAATAGTAGTGACATCAAACTGATGTCACTTTGAACGTTTTATCCGTGAGAGATTTTAGTGAAGAACTGACGAGGCCTGCCTGGACCTCTACATATATAGGCAGCTAAACCTAGGAGGGGGAGATCACCAAACACTACATATACGGGTAACTAAACCTGGGGGAAGGAGGTCATCATCTGGCCTGGTAACACCCCCATTTTAGACATAAATTAACCCTTTAATTTTTAGATTTTACCCGTCTGTTATAGACATAAATTAGTCTCTTAATTTACCGAATTCTTACCCTCCTTACTTTTGGTATTTCGGTGATTACCAAGGGTTGCAAGCTAGAATTGTACGTGACAACGTTCGTCGGCGTTGTTACCCTTGTTTTTACACAGAATATACAGAGTTTTTTGGGCATACACTTTTGTATGAATTCGAGTATTCCTAATCTGTACAGAACATAGGCTGATCCTAATCCTAGCGCTGCGTAACCTAAATAGCTTAACCAATCCACAGTTGTTTCTCTCCATGTCCTTAGTCTTCTGTTAGTGGCTATTGATTTTAACATATTTTCTGCATCGTCTAGGCTTAATTTGGCTTGTCGTAATTCATTGTTATCTATAATTTTAGGGAGGCGCATTAATTTACTTTCTAAGGTTTTTAGATCATCGTTAGAGTAACTAATGTTGTAGGTTACATTGAATTCGTCGTAAACTTGTCCCTTTAGATTTTTTGTTAAGGTAAAGTGCGTCCATTCCATTATAGATTTTACAATTTGAACCCGTCAGTAGTGAGGATTGTTTAATCTTTAGGTGTTCTATTCCTGTTTCGCAGTTAATATCTAAATCTACCTCGTTCATTGGTACTATTATGTATCCGTTTAGTACGGGTATGAAGGTATCTTTGTGTAAAGCAAAAGGTGAAGTTTTACATTTGTTCTCTGAGTATCGCTTAAATATCGTAGCTTAGCATGTTTCACTGTCAGTCAACCTAAGATTTGGTTGGTTTCTTTCGCAAATTTTATATTCGCTTATCGTCGTACATTTATTTATTGTTTCCTTGTCAGTAATTACATATGAATCTCTAAATTTTATTAAATGGTCATGGTCGGGAGTTTCTGCAAAATATAGGTTTTGGGTAGAATAAGGGATAGGTATAATATGTTTGATGGTGCCCTCTTCCTGTTCTATAATGGGGATTTTGAGTATATGGGTGAATAGTCCTTTTAGGATGGCAACAGATAGTTGACTTATTCCGATTATGTGCTGATAGCTGGTTTCGTCTGCATCAAAATGGTATCTTGTTCTGTGTTCTTTCTTCAACTTTCTTAATAGTTATTTTTAAGATAGCAGGTGTTAATATTTGAGGATGAATGATTCCATGTTTACCGTCGTTGATACCGTTTATGGCCATGTCTATGTCTTCGATAAATAAATTGCTGGTTAGTGGTTGTAAGGTGTAGTTGA
The DNA here is from genome assembly GCA_030998225.1 of Diplolepis rosae. Taxonomy (NCBI): domain Eukaryota; kingdom Metazoa; phylum Arthropoda; class Insecta; order Hymenoptera; family Diplolepididae; genus Diplolepis; species Diplolepis rosae. The sequence goes on from JAPYXD010000467.1 coordinate 801,400, forward strand.
CTTTACAGTTGGCTATCGCCGCTATGAGAAGTACTAGGGCCCTCATTTGAAAAATAAGGCATACACTGATCTATGTATACTCTCAGTATTTTAACTTTATTCCTAATGCGTAGATTATTATTATCTAGGTAATCTATAACTTCGTAAGGACCTTTCCAGGATTGTTCTAATTTGTTTTGTTTGGTGTTATTTAAGATTTTAACTAGGTTCCCTGGCTTGTATAAAGGATGCGTTCTTGTTATTCCTTCATCCAATCTTTTCTTCGTTTTTTCTAATTCTACTTGGATTCTCTCTCTAGCTTTTCTGATGTTTTCCTCGTGTTTTATCCTCCATTTTCTAATCAGATCTTGATTGGTTAAATTGGGTGAGTTTTCAATTTCAGATGGTATATTTTTTAATCTTCCAAACGTGAGTTCAAAGGGTGTGAATCCCGTGGTTTGATTTACTGTTGAATTTATTGCGAATGTTACATATTTTAGATTTTCGTCCCAGTTATTCTGATTTTCTGCCATGCTAGTTTTGATCAGATTATTCAGGGTTGAGTGCATTCTTTCAATGTTTCCGTTGGATTGTGGATGGAATGCTGTAGTTTTAATATGTTTGATTTTCAAAGCTTTCTCAAATTGGTCCATCAACTCAGATAAAAAATTAGACCCTTGATCAGTGAGAATAGTTTCAGGGGATCCATAAATGTAAATATACCGTTCTATCAGAGCTTCTACTATTGCTGTTGAGGTTTCACTTTCTAACGGTATTAAAGTGGTGTATCTGGTCAATGTATCCTGAATACTGAGTATGTATTTGTTACCTCTAGGTGTAGTAGGTAATGGTCCAAAAATATCCAGTGCTATTTTATCATTTGGATTGAGTGGTATGTCGGGTATTATACTTTCTGATTGATTCTTAATTCGCGTGGTCTTTTGTAGTTGGCATATAGGTTATTTTTTGACATAGTCCTTAATGTCTTGGTCCATGTTGGTCCAAATTCCGATTCTCTTGGCTTTTCCGATCGCATTTTGTTCTCCAGTGTGGAGAAAAAATATGGAAATTCTTATCTAGATAATAGGTTGATAGGAATTCTATTATTTCTTGAATTACTTCTCGCTCCAATAATGTAAATAGAGGATCTCTAAAGGATAATCTAACGATTGAAAGTTTTCTGTTAACGAATTCTTCGATAAACTAACTTAATTTATACAGCCAATCTTCTTCGTTGTACATAGGCATTTCATCCTTAGTTACTTCTTTCCAAAGTTTGCCGATAGCGTTAGGCTTTGTTTTAATTTTACGTTTGACTGGTTGCAGTTTCCAATTTATAAAATACGTATATACATTAGTATTGTCTCCTGGTGTTTCCGTGATATCTTCTTCCGTTTCTGTTGTTTTATTTTCTGATGGTTCTCTCATTCGCCTCACGGTAAATTTAATTTTTTCTTTTAAAATTTCGTCTTTTGTTATTCGCGGCGTGTCGAATGTTTCTATTTTCGGTGACTGGTCTTCCAACCCTGGTTCTTCTTCTTCAGTACTAATTCCGGTTTTTTGCATTGCTTCTTGTAATGTGTCCTTAGTGATGGAAAAAAGTCTGGATAGACAATCGGCTACTTTATTTTCTTTTTCTTTTACATATTCTATTTCGTATTCGTATTCTTCCATACGAAGTCTCCATCGTAAGTCTTGAGCTAGGGTCTTTCACATTGTGTAGCCAAACTAAAGCACGGTGGTCTGTTTGAATTTTGAATTTCTTTCCGGGAAGCTATTGTCTGAGGCGTTTCATAGCCCATACAATTACTAAAAGTTCTTTTTCAGAGATGGTGTATTTTTTTCGGCTTTTTGCAATGTTCTTGATATAAAAAGACAAGGGTGCCCGTCTTGGCTCAATACTGCTCCTAATCCACAGTTGGATGCGTTCGTAGTTAGTATAAATTGTTTGGAAAAATCAGGGAATTTTAAAACTGGTGCGGTTACCAATGCGGTCTTTAAATCGTAAAATGCTTTTTCGCAGTCTGGGGTACAATCGAATATTGTCTCTTCCTGAGTTAGCTTTGTTAAGGGTCTCGCTATGGTAGAGAAATTCTTGATGAATTTCCTATAGTTACCTGCAAGTCCTAAAAACGATTGCACATCTTTTACAGTTGTCAGTGGTCTGAATTCTTTTATGCAGTTTATTTTTTCAGGGTTGGGTTTGACTTCTTCTTTGGTTATTATGTGTCCAAGGTATTCTAGTTCTGGTTTAAGGTATTCACATTTTTCCAGTTCTAATCTTAGTCCGAACTGGTAGATTATTTCAATATCACAATGTCATCTATGTACGCAAAGCATTTTGTTCCGATTAATCCTCTGAATGCATTATCCATCATTCTTTGAAAAGTGGCTGGTGCGTTCTTTAAACCGAAAGGCATGCGATTGTATTCGAAATGTCCTTGGGTTGTAGAAAACGCAGTGTACTTTTTGTCTTCTTCCTTCATCGGGATTTGATGGAATCCAGCTGAGAGGTCAAAGGCAGAAAAGAACTTATCTTTTCCTAAGTGATCTAGTATATCATCGATCATTGGTAATGGGTAAGCATCTTGATCCGTGTCTTCGTTAATCTTTCTGTAGTCAATTACCATTCTTAATTTATTTCCTTTTTTCGGTACTGTCCATAAAGGTGGGTTGTATGGTGATTGACTTTCTCTTATAATTCCCTTTTTTAATAACCTTTCTGTTTCTTCTAGGGCAAACTGTCGGTGTTGTTCGGGTAATTTGTGGGATCTTAGATTAATTATTCTTCCATTTTTAAGTATTATTTGATGTTCAGTAAGGCTAGTACATGGAAGTGGGTCTGATTCCAATGTGAAAACTTCCGAGTATCTGGCTATTACTTTATTAATGAATTCTCTCTGGGCTTTTTCTAAATAATCTAATCTTGAAGCTTTCAATAACTCATTTAGTCTAAAGGTCATTTGAGGTCCATTACTTTCATTTGTGATTATTTTTAATATAGGTTTGTAGCTAATCTGGAGATTTACTTCTCTAGGGTAATCCTCATTATTTTTCAATGGGATTTTTATTTGTCCGTTTCGTATAGTGTAGAGTCCGTCTAGGATTTCCTTATCATCTATAATGATAATATCTTGATCTACTGCGTCAGTAGAAATGGTACATATCTTTTCGGACAATGTTTTGTGGGTAGATTTCCTTTCGTCTTCATCATACAATATTTTTTCTTTGATTATGCTTATAGCAGCTCCTGAGTCTACTAATAATCCACTCTTCCTCTTTTTCTTCTAGCATCTATTGTTCGCAATCTTCCGCATATGGAAGCAATTCATTTTAAGTCTGTCACTCAGTGGTACGGTACTATTCTGTGCTCTAGGTGTAGTATTTGCACTGGGTCGAGGTCGTCCGGGTGATTTAGCGCATATTTTTACTTGATAATTTGTCTGACAGGCTGGTTGTCTTTTAACCATGTTTCAGTTTTGATGGCTAATGCTTGAGCTTCGTTTACTGTGTTCGGTTTTAACAGACGTACCTGCATTCCAATCTCTCTTTTCAAATTTAATAAGTAACAGTTAACGGCTTCTTCTTCCAATTCTATTTAAAGTCTTCGTTTAGTGGGGTTTACGTGCTGGGATTGGACTAGGTAATTTATTTCATTTGTTATTTGTCGAAACCTTGTCGTGAAGATCTGAACCGTTTCATTTAAGCCTTGCTTGCAGCTTTCTAATTTAGATATTAATGAAATTAATGAGCTGGTTTGTCTCAAATTTTTTCTCGGTGTTTATCAAACGCCAGTGTACCTACTTATCTATTGTTTGCGACTCGGGTGTTAGAATGTCACGTTAAAATTTTAAATGTTTATTTTTTAATACAATAAAATGCAGTATAAGTTGCTATAAACTGCTACTGATTTTGAGGTAGTGATACTTAATTTGTTAAGGATGACCAGTGCTTGTGAACACACAGAGTATAGCCAACCCGATCTTGCCTCAACTTTACCTCACCTGTACCGTAGTACAGTCGCCGTGCAACGTACGTAAAGAGGATTTATACAATAAGGTCCAAGATCGATTGAAGAAATGTTTACAATACCTTCACTTTCTAGAAGTAATACTTACTGTGTTACTCGTGGCCTGATGTGGGATCCGTAGACCGCCTGCCTTCCTTGACGAGTCGAAGAGATGAGTCAGCTTCTCACTGCTGCTAACCGGTTGCCTGGCTGGGCGTTGGCTGCTTACCTACGTAGATGCGTCTTTCGCCTGATTGCGGGCCTCGTTCAATTTCAATGGAATCTTTCACTGATAATTTACGTGGAATAGTGGCTACTAAATTCACCAACTAATTTTTATTATCAGCTACTTATTCCTGTTTTCGGGCTTACCGTAGTGAAGTCCGGAGTTCATATTTTTAAAACTTCGTAAAGTTTCTTTGGCTTTTTGGGTCCGTGGATTCCAAGTCTCGCACAGGTCCACGTTCTATGTGGATTTCCGTAGAAATTAAAAACCGAGAACTTAAGCGGATCGTAGCAGGATCGACAAAATGTTACGAGTGAAAACTGAACTTTCTATTTTTGAATTGTAGTGACATCAAACTGATTTCACTTTGTACGTTTTATTCGTGAGAGATTTTAGAGAAGAACTGACGAGGCCTGCCTGAACCTCTACATATATAGGTAGCTTAACCTAGGACGGGGAGATCATCAACCTCTCCATATATGGATAGCTAAACCTGGGAAAAGGAGGTCATCATCTGGCCTGGTAACAAAGAAACCTTAAAGCGCAATTGTGTGCATTGGCACGTATTCTACTTTATGTGACTTTGGTGCGTATACGAGCTTTTATGTGTACACTCGAATCTAATCTAGTATTCATCATGATTCTCGTCCATTGCACTAGATATTTCGCGACTAGTCCCGGCCATTTTGATTTTATCGATCTTGTGTAGTAGTAATGGATTTTAATAGACGCATGTGCAGTTCAAATGTACAAGGTTTTGCCAGTAAGGTGCTAACGCTGTACGAAGAAGAAGAAGAATAAGAAGAAGATTGTTCTCCCTAGCATGGCTATAGGTGCATGCGCAGTTCAATTTTTACATTTTATTCCTCTGTAGCGCAATATACTACATTGCCCTTCTGTTAACTGTAGCGAAAAAAAGAGTTTGCGTTCCGGTGGCGCATAATAGTATATGACGTGCCTAGGCGCACAAAAGAGGCATCAAAAGTTTTGATCAGTATAAAATTATGGATTTTTAAAATTTGGAATGCAAAGGAATATTTAATCCGTTTCTGACAGAGGTTTTTTGGATAATAATTTCGAAACCAAAGAATCTAAAACTATGCGAGCAAAACTTTTCATGCCTCCTGTGCTCTAACATAAGATTCTGAACATTTACACTATAAAAAAAAACCAGTAAATCTTGTTGAAATAGAGCAGAATTAAAAAATTAACGCTTTGATTAACTAATTTTCCATACAACATGTCTTAATCTCACTTACAGCCATCGCGAGACAAACAGAAATAATCTAATGTTTGCGGCAAATGAACACGCTACCACGTAGTACGTTTCGAATGAAGTTACCGAATTACTTGTCATTGGTCAATTAATACCTTAACAAGTATTTATTAAGGTTAAAATTATCATTGTACTTACCGTAATACCAAAATCATCTTCACATTTGAATCAAAAGCGTTTTTAGTTTTACTCGTTTCAAAGTTGTTGACAACCGGCCGGCGTCCTTTCTGTATTTCGAATCTGAACTTCTATTTCCCGTCGCTGTAGAAATGTACTGCGCGAGCTCCACCGTGACGTAGTCTCAGTTAGTGACCTCAGAACGTGGTAGCTGGTAGCCCCCACCATGAATGCTCCCAGCTCATGGCGGCTTTTTCTCGCTTTACTGCCATAGGCTTGTATTGTTGAATGACTAAGACGCCATGAGCTCGAGACATCCATGGTGGGGGCCGGCTGATACCACGTTCTTGGCTCGCTGATCTATTAACTTCTTAATGGCTAGAGGTAAGTCCCCCTATTATTGGTGTTTTTTATTTCATTTTGTGTTGTTATTTTCACGGCACATCTAATTCTGAGAATACCGACAACAAATTTTGCCCTTGCATGACAGGGGTAAAAAATGATAGGCTTGCAACTATCATTGCGAAGTTTATCGAACCCGATGGCATTTTTACAACTGCTGGAGATGGATTCAAGATTTTGGTCGGACAGGTGGGTTGTTATGCCTAACGGTAAGATACCCCTTCTATTAGCACTCGAGGCCTATATAATGTAGAGAGCAGGGCCCGCTCCTCAGTTCTTGTCCGACCAATAAAGTTATAAGTACTGAACTTTCTAAACCACGACTCAGCAACATTCTTCAAACCTCCTTATTGGTTATTACGCATAACATTTTTTGGCGATCCTACCAGGATCCGCTAAGTTTTCTCGGTTCTCGAAATTCTGCGGAATAAATTAATTGGAACCATATAGAAACGCGGACGGCACTGAGAAAAGAAACTGGACTCTACGCACCAGAAGCAAGTGAGAATCTTACGAGATTCATTAAGGCAAGAACTCCGGACTTCACTAGGGTAAGCCCGAAAGAAAATAAAATAAGTGAATTAGTATTTATCTGAATATAATTAGGCGCTGAAAATAGTAGGACCTATACTACGTAAATTCAGATTAAAGAACATTCAAATTGGAACGAGCCCCGCAAACAGGCGGAAGAGGTACGTCACATAGACGGTAAGAACCTAAGAAGAATTGTACTAGGTTGACCAACGCCCATAACCACTATAGCAGCAAATAACTAACCGGTTTCCAGCAAGCATAAAAAATATATATGAATCTAAGCATTGTAACTTCGCGACTTGAAGCGATCTCAGGCCATTGAGTATAAGTCCTCCTTACGTTCGTTGAACGGCGACTGTATTAGATTACAGGCGAGGCTAAGTAGTGGTGAGATCGGGTCGACTATACTCCTGGTGTTCCAGAGCACTGGTCGTTCCTCAAGAAAAAAAATACACTACTATTAAAATCTAAGGAATTGCAATAGGCGATTGCTTCGAACTTTATATTATTAAAAACCGAAACATTTAATATTGTAACGCGACACATCCATTCGTTACGCAAACATTCATCAGAATAGGGAAATTAGGTGAAAATAGGCACACCAGCGTTTTACAAATATCAAAACGGTACTTTGTACCAGATCGACTCGTCACTTTCTCTAAACCTTCCATCCGCGGCAGCTCCAATATCCAGAGTTCATTCACTCGTCCGGGCCAAGTCCCCCTCCCACACCACGGAAGAACTGTTAGGACGAATGCTCGCCCAAATGGAATCCCTCACTCTCTCTTTCAATATGGTTAAAAGAGAAAACGACAACAGAATAGAAGAGAACTCTAAGCTGGCAGTGAAAGTAGACGACAGGGAAACGACACAACGCCTAGAGGTGACAAATGACTCTTCGTCCGAAGAAGAGCGAGAAGACAAGCAAGCACAAGAAAATTTACGACTCAGAAATGAGAACATCAACACACAGCCTTTCGTACGATTCCCCGTCCCCTCAGCACCACACATCATCGAAGAGGACAGAATCAACGCAAAGACCGTGATTGAAACTATACGAGGGATCAACGGACAAGACGACATGGGAATAGAAGATTTCATTAAAACTGTCGAAGCGCTCTACGCCCGCCAGGTCGGGTGACGCCATCAAGTTGTCGGCGAAGGACGGCCAGTCCTCCGCCGACATCTTGAAGGAAATGAAGGCGAAAGTCGACCCCCGGAAGGCAGGACTTGAGGCCCTGTCTATCCGCAGGACCAGGAAGGAAGAAGTCCTTCTGGTCCTCAATAGGGGGGGAGTGTTTCGGCCTTCCGAAAGGAGCTCGACCTGACGGTCGGGGAAAAGGCGCAAATTTCAGCCCTGGTCTCGACGAGGTCCCTCGAAATTAGGGACCTCGACGAGACTGTTGAAAAAGAAGAGGTTGTGTCTGCCCTGTGCTTGGCATTGGGCAGACCAGCTTTTGAGGGGTCCTGCAGGCTCTTCACCCGCTTTGGTGGGGTGAGGACGGCAGTGATCCGGCTAGCTGAGGCAGACGCCGCGCGTCTGCTTCAGCTAGGTAAGTTCAGGATCAGGTGGGTAGAGTGCCGCGTTCGCGAGCACGTGGAAGTCGCCCGCTGCTTCAGGTGCCTTGGGTACGGCCACGGGTCCCGGGGCTGTAGCAACCCCGAAAGGAAAAACGCCTGTTGGAGATGCGGCGCCACGGGACACTTGGCAAGGACTTGTAAGGTGCCACCAAGGTGCCTGTCATGCGCAGACAGGGGCGACAAAGATGTCGCCCATGTGTCAGGGAGCGGCATGGTGAGCAGACAGGGAGATGGACCTACCGCCTGATCCCGGAGCTCGCCACCTGGCTGAACAGAAAGCACGGGGAAGTCGGCTTTTACTTGGCGTGAGCGCTCTCGGGCCACGGCTGTTTTAACGCGTACCTGAGGCGCTTTAAAAAGAGAGACGAGGAGACGTGTTGCTACTGCGACTTTCCGGTGGATAACGCAGAGCACGCACTCTTCGTCTGCGCAAAATGGGGTGTGGCTAGGGAGGTCCTCGGTCAGGCAGTGGGTTCCGAACTTACTCCTGACACGATGGTCCCTCTCATGCTCCAGTCTGAACGGTTCTGGACGCTCATCGAGTCATTCGTCACACTTGTGATGAAGACGAGAGATCTTGATGGGCGTCGAGAGCGAAACAACGGGGAGGGCCAGTAGAAATCGCATCGGGGTCTGCACCCGCGGTCCTGAGTCTCGGGTAGACTTGACTGTCCGCGTTGTTCGGGGGAGGAATCTGTTTGTTTCTCCCCTGGGTGGCGCGGCTAGTCGGTTATCCTAGTGGGCGTGTGGCTGCGGATGGAAGTTCCGAGCGAACAGATGACAGAAGAGTCGTACACGACTTTAATGGAACCAACCACCCGTGACCCGTGAGACGAAAGTATAGATGTGTCTTACTCCAACCAATGGTAAACTCTAACAGTGGAGACGGTCCGCAAATGGTGAACTACTGCACTGGACTGGCTTCAATGACAGGTATCTTTTTTTTTAGTTTTAACGCCAAAAATAAAATTATTGTATTTATTCCAACATTTTCCAATTCAAATTTCCCCATGGAATCATAATTTCTATGCTTCAAATGATTTTTTTCTCAACCGGGTACGCTAGGAGCATTATTTGGAAAAAATTAGTTTGGATCAAAACTATTTATTTAAAATAGTTATTGCACATTTTATATTTTTTCTGTAATTTTAGGGCAAAACCCGTTAGTTTTAAATGTAGAATAAGTACTGTAAGGTAAATCATTGTGACCCAAACTAACTTTTTGTAAGTAATGCACAGTTGTCTCTCCCACAATTCATGGAAATCAACTTTGATTCCGTGCCCTTAGAGTACCCGGTCCAGTGAACGGTCAGAATTCGCTCACCGTTCACTGACCATTCGCTGACCTCGCAAAAAAAACATTTAAATTGTTTCAGTTAGAATTCGACGATACATTTTGGGTTTGAAAGAATCGAATTCAATACGATAATCTTATTTTTCAAATTAAAAAACTAAATGGTGAACCAATGCACTGTCTTGAATGACGGGTATTGTTTTAATGTCCGAGAAGTTAGCCCGCGATTTTTAATTTTCAAAAAAATTAAAGTTGTGCTGCACTGAGCCAAAAAATTTTTTTGAAAAAATAAAAACTAGAGTCAAAATACCTAAAAACGATTTTTCGACTAGCACCGCCATTTTGTTTATTCGAAACTTTCATCTCGCTCTAACGAATTGTCAATCCTGATAGTGGAGACGTTTCGCCAATTTTGGAATTCTGTACTGCCTTCAATGAGAGGTATTATATTTGTTTAGTTTTAAAAGCTTTAAATAATATTACGTATCTACTTTGATACTTTTAGACTTAAAGTGTACCGCAGAATCATAATAGCAACAAATTAAATGTTTTTTATGCTCTTTTTATCAATATTATTACAAGGCTAGTGAATGGTCCGTGAATGGTGAGCGAATTGCCAGACCTTTTACTCGACCGGGACTGGTAGGGATATTCAACAATTTCATAACCAATAGTTTAGTAAGAAAATTAGTAAACATTATTGAATGTGCTCGGATGCAGTTATATTCTTATCGTCCAACTTTGCTCAAATTTTTAGGTAGCTCTTCCGTTTTTACTAATTATCATCGTAACATGAGCAGGTTTCAACGTGTTTGAATGTGAAGAATGATAGACACCTACGAATACCACTGCAACGAGAATTAGAACTTCGTAAGAGTTCCAGAAAAACTGTTTGCAGTACTTATGAAACAGAAACGTCAATAAAAGAAAAAGAAAAGAGGAAAAGTGACAATAAAAAAATGACCAACCCCAGTAAGTAAAAAAAACAAAAGCCGGACAACATGAAAAAAACGATTTGAAAACCAGTGACACGAACTTGAAGAAAAGAAAAACCAGTGAAGTTGAAGAAACTGATATGAGGACTAGCAACAGCAATTATAAGAAAACAGAAGCCAACAAACTTGAAGAAAGCGAAGAGAAAAACAGCCACATGAACTTAAGAAAAAGTAAAAGTAGTGAGCTTGAAGAAAGCAAAGTAAAGGCTAGCGACAGTGATTTGAAGAAAATACAAGCCAGCCAACGCAAAGAAAGCGATTCGAAAACCAGTGACACGAACTTTGAGAAATGAAAAACCAGTGAAGTTAGAGATAACCAAATGAAAACCAACAATACTAACCCGAAAAAAGGAAAAATCGTCGAATTTTACAAAAGAAAAGTAGAAAACAGCGACTTGAACTTGAAGCAAATAAAATGTAACGAGCTTCAAAAACCTGAAACAAATAGCAGCAACATCAGCTGCATGAAGATTAAAACGGGTGCATTTGAAGAAACAGAAATAAAGATCAGTGATAATGATAGGAGGGATTATAAATATTATGAAATAATTCCGACACGTCCTGACGGAAACTGTGGTATGAGAGGCCTCTCCATTGGAATGGAAGGCCATGAAGAATTGCATTTTTAGATTCGACTCAATGTTGTAAATCACGTTAGAAGCTTTTGGCATGAAGTTGGAGAAACAGTAAATAATGATAGAGTTGCTTGTGGAATTGAACCATATGAAACAGTAGATGAATATATTTCTGTTATGAGAAAAAATGGCGCATATATTACTGAGTTTGAACTTGGTATCTTCGCCCAGGTGTACAGAGTAGAAGTGCAACTATGCATGTTGCATAATGAAAAAAATCAAAAAAGTATTCTTACAAGTGATGATGTTTTCATAGTCCAGTCTTTCAACTCCTCTGTGAATGATAAAAAAGAAAACAATGCTATCTCAAAGAAGCCGGTAAAACTTTTATTTAGTGGTAACAGAAATTCAGGACACTTCGAAGTTTTGCAAGAAAGATCACGGGATTGTAGTAAAGTACGTGAAGTACTCATGAATGAATACGCTGTAAATGTTATAAGTACAAGACAAAAAAATACTTGGGTTGAATTTCAGGCAAAGTATGCAGAAAATGACGCAATTATTAAAGCGAAGAACATTAAGGTGGCTTGAGCGTTTGGTGTCGTATGAAGTGAGGTGCACCGTGGGGGCACGTGTTACATGAATGCTCATTGCTACTTATTTTTTTAATAATCATATGTATTATAGTTACATCTGAGTAGAACGGTAAGAAATCACGGAAATTACATTTCTCGCAATTTTCTCTTGAGTGAAGTCGTCAACCCTTTGTTTTTATAATACTAATAGAGTCCTCAAAATCGAAAGTACTATTATATATTTGATTTATGGGGACTTGTGTTTTGTTCCGGAGTTTCGCTGATTTTGATGAGGAATCCCATAAGACTACGTGTTAAAGTGACATTTTTTCGGTAGCGATTTTTTTCGGCATTGAGATCGTCAACCACGGTATTTCTTTTTTCCAAATCAATCTAGCATATTTTATTAAGATAATCTGTAAGTTTCAGAGCAATCTGTAATTTTTTTCAAAAACGCTCAAGCCACCTTAAAAGAAAATTCTCTACTGAAAATAAAAAGAAGAATACATATACGAAAACTGAAACAGTAAGAGAAGAAGTTCCAAGGCAAAGTGAGAGAGAGATCGAAGAACTAAATAAAGTGGAGGAAACAGAACTCATTCCAGAGAGACATAAGAAAGTAAATGTAAAAAACATAGATAAGCGCGAAGTAAGTCATGGAATCAAAGAAGGTAAAGGAAGTTTGAAAAATATTAGAGAATGATCAGAAGCAGAAAATAAATCTATCGTAAGGAGTGAAGAACGTATAAGATCTGAAACGATTAATGAGAATATGAAAATATATGAACACAGTCCTCTGGAAGACGCAAGTAATGATAAAAACAATAAAAGGAATGAAAAAATAAGTGAATATTTCGAAATCAACATTTAAACAAGAAGGCACGGTAGAAGTGAACAGGAAAGTAAGGACAGTGAACAGGTAAGTAAAAGTAGAAAACTAGCGAACCAAGTCGTAGAAAAAAACCAAAAATGTGAAGAAGATCAAAGTATATCGAGCAAAGTAAGTGAATTTCGAAAAGAAACCGGTAAGCTCAAAAAAACCGAAGAGAAAATCAGCGACATTAATTGTAAGAAAACAAAACCCATCGAGCATGACTGCAAGAAAGTGAAAATCAGCGAAATCCACAAAATAGAAATGGCAAGCAGCGTCTGTCATTCGAAGAAACCCGAAACCACTACAAGAATGAAAAAAATCATAAACACAGTTCCGACAATATAGGTGGCGCTGGTGTCGCGATAACAAATAATAAATGAAACGACTTTATTTCTCACGTGGCGTACTTGCTAACGTGCAAAGAACGAACAAAGAATATATTTTTACACAGTTTTTGAGGTTGTAAATATAGGTGGCGCTAGTATCACGGAAATATAACAAAATGATTTCAACTTAGCCACGCTTTTATTGATGAGTTCCACTGTTGGTAACGCAGTTTTCCACCCTACCCGAGAATTAAGAAGAAGGGTTCGTTGGGGTGAGCAGATGGCGCTGCTCTCGCTAAAGGGGTGAACCCCGAAATCAAATGCACCCGTATCACAAGTCTTAATAAGCTGTTCACTTGGCCGCCTAGACAGCGTGCACAAGCGTTAAAAAAGATGGTGATCGGCAGCCTGGGAGGCGTACACCGTGGAAAGGGATTGATCGAGATGGCAGCCTATACAGCGTACGCCATGAGAGGAAGAGAGACTGCCTGGGCATCGTACATCTCTCTCTTAGGATGATGGAAAACCGTCTCTGCGCCTGGGCAGCGGACCAGAGGACGGGTGGTGGCACAATAGTTTATGGTACAGCCTGGACAGCGTACCCACAAGCAACACTTATCTTCTGGATAATCTGCTGCTGCTCCTCGGTGACCCTTTGGCTGCTTTCCGTAGGTGCTGCTGCTGGGACATGAGTCCCGACTGGAGATACCGCTCATGATTGCGCAAGCTAGGTTATAGCCTCGCGGTTTCGAGTCTACAGTGAGCAAGCTCGCGCTGCGAGCCTAGCGGTGACGGTTCGAGTCGCTGCCCCTGTAGATCTGCTATGCCGCGGAGCGCATGTAGCGCTGGCAACCTATATGCTTGCGCGGGTGGGTCGACGTGACCGTTTCAATGAAAAGAGGTAAACTACATTGAGTGAGATAGGTACATATCAACACAAAAGTACTGTTGATGAAAAGAGAAACACTGACGACCTACATGAAAAAATTGTTACTTTGTAGGTCAGTAGAAAAGAAAAGGCATTCAAAACTTATACTGCATTCCCTGTTAATAAAGACGGAAATGGCCTTTTTAGGAGTTTTTCTTTTGCTCTGTATTGCCACGAGAAAAAACACTCCGAAATTAGAAAAAATATTGTGGATTATGTAAGCGACAACTGGGCAGATACTGAAACAGTACTAAAATCGGCCTGTCCAAATGTCAAGGAGTACGAAAGTGCACAGCAGTACTCCGATTACATGGGAAGAGATGATGAGCCTGGCGCCTTACTCGAAATTGCAATATTTTCAAATTTGTATGAAACAAATGTAGTCTTTTGTCAACATCACAGCAATAAACTACCACTAAACAGTGAACCAGAAGAAATTAGTAGTAATGATATTTTCGAATATGATTTTGCTCCGTATGATGAAGGCACTACGGCAGATAGTACAATTTACGTTTTACTTATTGGAATGTGGTTATCAGGATACTGGTATGTTTTGAAAGAGAAACCAGCCACTTGCAATGCAGCAAAGGAACTTCAGAATATTTTGTTCGAAAAAGAATTAGGATCCACACCTCAAGATATGTTTCCTTACCAACGTCAATGTCTTGAAGCGGCTTTTGATTACTAGGATCTGCAAAGTTAACATTTCTAATGATTTGAAAGAATAAATTCGGTTGAAGAAGACCCTCTTTCAAATAACTGCTAAGAATCCATACGAAGAATTTAGCCGAGTTTGGCTGGAGTTCCTGGACCATTGTTTCGCGACTTTGAAATTTCGCATTGTATACGTTGAACCTATTCAAAGTAAATTTCAAGAATAGGAAATATGCCAGTGTCAAAGGATTCTGCATTTTTCCTAACAAGTCTTTGGCCTTCTCTACCTTCTCAGATACGAGGACCATAAGATACTGAAGAATAACTTCCCAATTCTTTATTATAATATCTATGCATCGATAGCGGACAAGCCAGCGAGTTTCAGAATGACTAGGAATTTTTTGATAGTCATTTCCTAATTCCAAAACAATCGATCTAAAAATAGCCGTTCGCTTGGAGCTAGCATTAAGAAAAGCTGGCAAATCTTTGATTAAATCCTCTACATCTGGGATTGTGGCACAAGCATATTTTGCTACAATTGCTGACGAATGCGAGACACACGAGAAAACAATTAAACGGGGACTTTTTTCCTTTAATTTTGTTTTAAATGAGGACCTATTGCCGACCATCACCTGTGCATTATCACAAGCTAAAGCACAGATATTAGATAAAGGGATTTTCTGCCCGGACAATGCTTTTTCGAACGCATCAAAAATTTTAGAGGCAGAACAATCCGAAGCATTTACATTAATAAGCTGGAGCAATTCCACCCTGACAGAAAATGTCGTTGGCTCCACATATCGAACCATTAATGACAGCCACTTTTCTAGAGTCCTGTCGGTCGTTTCGTCTTCGTACACTGAAAATGATTGCTTACGCAAAATATTTGCCATGCGATCAGTTTCAGCAGCACATACGACGTTATTTACAACTAGGACCATTTTAGTGTGGCTTAATCTAACGTCTTTTAAAACCGAAGGTTCCATATCTTGGAAAAGTCCTATCAATTCTGATGAAATCGCGAATGGTAAATTATGCTCTACGGAAAATGTACTAATCCTAATCTCTGCTTCTTTTACTTTCTGTTTGAAAGTAACACTTTCCGGAATCGTGGAATTTGTGAATTCTGAAGCAGAAGAACTTGCTACACAAGGTTCAACACTGTAAGAATTGGCAGTTACATTAGAAGAATTTTCACTTACTACTCCATAACATTCTAATTTATTTGAAAACTCTTGCTTCTTTCTGTGTGATAAAGATGCTTCATGCTTTTCAATTTCCGATTTGCCACATAGCAACGTTTTATTGCAAATTTTGCAATGAAATCTTGTTTCATCTGCTAATGTAACCACCCACTCTCTCCACGACGGAAATTCCTCAAACCATCCCAACTGAAAGTTTTTTGCATTTTTTATGACTTTTCTAGCGGGTTGACATTCGTTTGAACCAGAGTTCAAACGGTGGTCAACCTTCGTTTGAACCTGGCTGTCCTTCAAAACACTCGAATTTGGGTCAACCGGATTACTCATTGTGAACAATAAATTATACGACGAAGGAAAACAGAATTATTTGAAAAGAATTAATAAGATGAAAAGTCGATAAAATTGAGCGAATGTGAATAATTTGTAATCTGCACACAAATTAAGTTTCACAAAATAAACTTACCCACAAGCATCAAACAATAACGTACGTAAGAGCACTCACGTATCACCAAATAATAATATAATATTCTTACTTTTGCCGTTTTCAATAAGGAATTACGATAAAAATATGAAGAATCCACACTCTTGCCTTCTCAAATAACGCATAAAGCGAGAATCAAGTATATGTTAGAAGAAAACAAAAGAAGGTTGCTATTATTATTTGTTTTCGTCTCCAATTTGACCTCTATACCGTTCGTTTGCGATTTAAAACATTGGTAACTTTTTGGCTATTAATCTGATTGAGCTACAACTTTTCAGAAAACTTTCTTTACTAAAGTATTAAAATTTTTCTCCTGTAGATAGTTTCAGAAAATGTAGACACTTAATACAATATTAATAAAATCGTAAAATTCTGAAAATTTGTTAAGCTAGCGCGAGTGGAAGTAGAGAAAACAATTTTTTTTAAAAATGTACTTCTCCCAATTACTTGAAAAATTAGAAGTTTTAAAAATTTTTGCAAAAGGAAAAACGATGTGCCTTGAAAGTGTGTACAAGTCCTTGAATTTCAAATTCGAACGATTTTTATAATTAATTATCCTGTGCATTTAAAGATACAATTTTTGTATTTGTAATAAGTTTTCTGCAATTACGAAAAAATTTATTTAGAGTACATAAAATTTATTGAACTATTACTAGTAAACTCTACCTCCGTGGTGGTGTGGAAAGGAGTTTTATTTCAGAATATTTGGGATTCTCTAAGAATGAACCAGTCTTTTATTTTAATATTTCAAATGTGTTTTCTTTCTTTTATGTTTAAGGCAAAAACTAGATCTAAAAAAAGCAAAAAAACCTATTTCTCTAATTGCGTCCAAGATTAGAGCCTAATCTATGCAACCGATTGTTAAAGGTTTTAACAGTTTTCGCTTTAATTTAAAAAGCAAGTCTTCATAGTATTTTACTAAGTAATGGAAGTATGTCTACAATTGTTTTCTTGAGTCCTACCCAAAGGTCAAACATGGTGCAAAAATGTCGTAAAATAAGAAAAATGTCTGAGTACTTTGAAGAAGTTTTTCTAAATCGATATGTATCATATTCCAATAATATTTAGGAATATTTATTAAAATATTCATCTTCTAAATTTTTTGATTAATGTACAGAGTACACTTTATATTTGAAATTTGTATACACTCTAAATCTGAATCAGTCAAATTTTCACTGATTGAATCAGTGATTTGCCTTTTCACTAAATCATCAGTGGAAACAATATTTTTCACTGTTAAATCAGTTACTTTTCACTGAAGTAATCAGTGAAATTTGACTGATTCACAGTAACCTGTTTTTAGTTATTTAAATCAGTCAAATTTCACTGATAATCAGTATATTTTGACTGATTCATATTTGAAATTTGTACAGTTTTAAAAAATCCGAAACTTTTTGAATTTAGTAGTTTATTTATAAAATTTGAGAATGTTGTAGTTGATATTTCTATATAGAACTTTAAGCATTTATGGACATAAAATTTCATTTAAAGTTTCTTCTATCGGTATTCAAAACTTTCAACAATTTTGCAAGATCAGTCAAATGCAAAATTTGACAGAGTATTTAATCAAAATATTTACATTTATTTTTTAAATATTCTGAAAATAATTCGACTAAAATAATGATTAATAAGATTTTGTAACATTGTGGGAATATTGGAACGCTGCAAGATTAAATTTTGAGTACAATTTTCAATTAATGAATGTTTAAAGAATTGAGTGAAAGCATCAATTAAAAAATATTTTTACTTTATAAATTTGATTAAGTGCAGTAATAAGAAAATTTTGACTTTCTATAAAGCATTTCATTTATCTGATTAAAAGTCTGTGCATACGTCACTAAAACGTAAGATTAAGAAACTTTAAACTGCTTTTACCATCAATCTATGAATGTGGATTTTAAACCGTAATTTAATGTGTCTTTTTTTTTTTTTGATAAAATATTTTTAACATAATTTTTTGCTTAAAGTAGCCGATTTACTCGATTAAAAATTGGTCAACTTGTATATTTCAAAATTCTGTAATAAAAGTATTTTCATATTATGTTTTTGTATCCTATGCGTAGAATTTTAATTTTAAAATTGAGATTTCTCACAAAGAAGAAAGATTGTCTTATTAAAGCAGTTTATTCCCAGAAATTAAAAATCATTTACTTAATATTTCGATTCCAAACATTGAATATTTATTGACTTTGAATAAAACAGAAAAAAAATTTTTATGAAGTTTTAAAATCTTTTTACAATGTTACGAATTGGGCCGAATTTAGAATTACGAAATCTTTCATTAGAAAAAGAAAAAGTCACTCACATGAAATAAACTTCTGTAAGAATTATCAAGATTGAAGAGATGTTAAAATATTTGAAAAATAATGCAATTGTAAAATTGCAATTTATATCAATATTTGGCAAATTTTTAGCTTTCTCAATCAAAGCATTATCCGGAAATTTTTGGTTCCTATAAAAAGATGGAATATTTATCAATTTCTTGAATGTTCATACATTAAAAAAATATCGAATTAGAGAATTATATGCAAAGTATTTTCCATTAAGAAGACATAAACATGACATAATAAGTTTTATATCTACATTTTCTGCTTACTTTTTTGTGGCTTAAGCACACATTTTGAATTCGAAATACAAAAATGCTCTACAGAGTTGAAGTATTTCCTGAATCAATTATTATTGATCCTGAATTCTATTGGAAAATTTGTTGTTTACTGTTCAAATCTTACTACGATTTCAGACGGACAGACAAATTAAGAACTACAAAATATTTCATCCAAAAGATTGCACTCCTCCATAAAATCTTGTCAAATTGTAACAAGATTTGAACACTTCGAACGAACATTTTTATGTAAAATTTAAAGTTGATTGATATTTATATGTTAATATGGAAATACCAATAAACACATATTTTAGCTTTTTAATTTATCTACTGCTATTAGACAATTTTCCATTTCCGTAGAGATTTTAAGTTTTGGAATGAAAAGTTTGTGCTTAGGCTACAAAAATGTGAGATGAAAATATTTCTAACATATAACTGAAAATATAAATTATGAACTTGAATTTTATGTTCATTTTATCTTGATAGAAAATATTGTTCTAATTGAAAAATTGTTAAATGTACAAAATTAGTAAGAAGTATATAAATTTGAATGGAAAATTATATATTGATTCAAATTTTATACATTTATTGTCACTAAATTTCACTGAAAGTTTATTTTTGAAGTGTTGAAATCCTCATGAAATTTTCCAAGATCATACTGATGTTTATTTCATACAGACTTTCTTTAAGAAATTGAAGAAAAGTGTTATTTCTTGAACTATATACTTCGTAAATTCAAATTCGTCGTCTGCTTCGCGCCTCTTTTGCACGTACTCGAGAAAAATACAATTCTTAATTTCGACTCGATAAACGAAAGCGTGAAATCTAAAAATAACTTGAAAACTCAAGCATTGTAACGAAGTCCGTCTTCGTGCACCTTCGGCTTTACACGAAGCTGGTGACCGCAGCGTGTAGCAGAGCCGACACACTGACACGCCACGTTTGCATGTGTTTCTCCCAGATGGGAACGTGGTGGGGGCCGAAAAATCCCACGTTCTGGAGACACTGGTCCACAGCGATTCCCTGACTAAACCTTAAATTCCCTGATTTTTCCAGACCACTACGATTTCCCTGACTTTTCCCTGACTTCCCTGACTTCCCTGACTTGTGGCAACCCTGTCACAAGCAATTTCATCCATGAATAAAATACATATTATTAGATTTTGTTAAAAACAAAATCTTTTTTAGAAAGATAGGTTACATCTTTAGTGTTTACAGAACCACAATGATGATATATCAAATATAAGGGCGTGTTCATATGCCCGTGAAGTTAGCACAGCAACTATGATAAAACCAACTTTTTTTATATGAAATCGTTTGGTGGTCGTTTGGTGGTGTTTGGTAGTCAAGTTTTGACGTTTGGTGGTCAAAATTAAAAAAATTATGGATTATTCAAATTTGGGGTGCTAACTTCACGCTTGCACCCCACTTTTTAAAATTTATGAAATTTTTTTTCGGGAATCGTTTGGTGGTCGTTTGGTGGTGTTTGGTAGTCAACTTTTGTCGTTTGGTAGTCAAAATTGAAAAAGATATGGAATTTTGAAAAAAATATGTTGCACCCCAACATTTACTTTTCCGAATTTTTCTTGCCCCAATCGATTCGAAATCGTTTGGTGGTATTTGGTAGTCTGCTTTACATGTTTGGTAATTAAAAATAACGCGATTATAATAATTTTCTAAAAGAATTAAGTGTCAACGCGCAGCTGGCCGCTTTGGCGAGTCGGCGGCGTACTCTCGTACTTACCATTGGCGCGAAAATTTAAAAAAATACAGAGAATGCCAGAAACACGACAAATTGTTTATTAATATATTATTGGTGTTAATTAGATAATTAGAAATATGAATAAGAAATAAAATGATTTATCATGCTAATTTATTTGTCATTGCGGGTATTTTATAAATAAAATCTTTCAAATGCACGATTTAACTTCATTGTTTACAACTATTTTTGAAGAAACATCTTTGAAGTTATTTTCTATTGATTTTTTTATCGATTTGATTTGTATTTAATTGATTTTATTAATTTATAATGTAGTTTGTAATTAGATAATTATAAACATGAATAAGAAATCCTACCGATCATTTTTACAAAATCGCATGTCAATATCACTAAACGAAATTGATTGGAATCAGACGTTCATATACATTGATATACTTAATCGGTGCCTTAAATGTAAGGAAACGTTCTTTAACTGGACACATCCGATAAAAATTGCTGAAATAAGAGCATTTTTTGTATTATTGAAATTTAAGAAAAAATTAATTGCAATATTGGTTTCTGATAGAGCTTATAAATCTTTACTAACACTGGTCAACAAAATATGACCTATGTGTCTTACAAAAAACCTTATTTTAAACTGAATATAATTTGTCTTTTAGTCGACTGCATGTCATTGATTTCTTTTTTTGATGCAGAAAAAATTTCAGAAAAGTTTATAGTTCGACCAGCTGCAACTGTTCGAAAGATACATGGCAGAGAAGTTATCTCTTTCTATAGAGTTGTCAGTTTGTCGGCTTACAAGTGCTTGAGCCGAATCATTGTACTGTTTCTTGTATCTTATTGCATTAAAAACTACAATATTTGCAATATTTACAATATTCACAGAATTTACAGTATTTACAAAGTTTAAAATATACTATCTTTATTATTGGTTGTTAGCTCCTGTCGAAAAATGATTATAAGCTGCTCTATTTTCCAGTTAAGCTATAGGTAAGACTTTGCCGTGAAATGTTGCGGCAACGTTATTGCAGTGTATGAACGTCTGACTCCAATCAATGTTTTTTTAGCGATATTGACATGCAATTTTGTAAAATTCTCTTTAAATATGCTTTGTGATCGGTAGAATACACAAACCCGTATTCAAATTTCTATATTAATTTGTATTTGAAAAAGGATTACAATATTACAGGACAACATTGTTGCAATGTTGTAACAATATTGATTGGCAGCGGACATTCATAATTGCAGCAAAATTTCATCAATATTGATACACTGTTGCCAACATTACGGTAACGTTGTAAATTTAAAAGTAGAAATGTAAAGACTACAATACTTGGTAAATAAACTAGACAATTTCAGTATCTAGTATAAAGCTTTTAATATTTAAATTGTTTAATGTCATAATGCATAATATAAATGGTTTGCAGGCTAAAAGGAATCATCGCTTATCGTCCAGGTCATTATAATGCTCTTTGTAAGAGAATAACTAATCACTGGGAGGTTTATGACGGTCTGAAAGACAATGTGAGTGCCTGGAAAAAGAATTGTTTACTAATGCCGCATGGAGCCATTTATATAAAAATTAATGATTAACAGTTAAAAACAGATTGTAAAATGAAATTGTGCAATACAGTTAATATATCACAAAATCCTTAAGCGTCTTTCTTATCGAACCTATCACAAACTACCCGCAATGACAAATAAATTAGCATGATAAATCATTTTATTTCTTATTCATATTTCTAATTATCTAATTAACACCAATAATATATTAATAAACAATTTGTCGTGTTTCTGGCATTCTCTGTATTTTTTTAAATTTTCGCGCCAATGGTAAGTACGAGAGTACGCCGCCGACTCGCCAAAGCGGCCAGCTGCGCGTTGACACTTAATTCTTTTAGGAAATTATTATAATCGCGTTATTTTTAATTACCAAACATGTAAAGCAGACTACCAAATACCACCAAACGATTCCGAATCGATTGGTGCAAGAAAAATTCGGAAAAGTAAATGTTGGGGTGCAACATATTTTTTTCAAAATTCCATATCTTTTTCAATTTTGACTACCAAACGACAAAAGTTGACTACCAAACACCACCAAACGACCACCAAACGATTTCATATAAAAAAAGTTGGTTTTATCATAGTTGCTGTGCTAACTTCACGGGCATCGTGTTCATAGCATTCTCGAACACATATATAGTAACAACGCAGTAAATTTGAAAATTTAAATGAGACAATTTTGATTGAAAAACTATTTTTGAAATTTAGAAGAGAAAATAATTTTTTTTGTGGGTTCTTCTAAAGGTTAGTTTTTTATATTTATTATTAATGTAAAAGTAGACAAATGTGAAGATAAAATTGAAAGTAGAAAAATCATTTTTCCATACTTTTGATAATGTTATAGAAAATTGCACTAAGATTTTCTATATCTGTTTTATAATTAACACTGGCATTTTCTTTTTGAATATAAATCATTTCTAACATTAATCGTTTTTTTAAGTTATTTTCAAAATCTAAAATTTTTGTGTTTTTAAAATCGAAAGAATGTTTATTTGTAATAGCATGTTCTGCAAGTGCAGTTTTATTTTCTTTATTTTTGATAGATCTAGCGTGTTCAAGTAATCTGTCATGTAGAAAACGACATGTTTGTCCAATATATTTCTTATTACATTGGATGCAGTTAATTTCATAAATAATGTTGTATTTGAATTTTGTTTAAATTTTATCTTTAAGTGTTGGAAAAAAAATTTTTTGTAAAGTATTTTCAATTGTGAAAATTATTTGTATATCATATCTTTTAAAAATTCTGCATAATTGTTCTTGAAAATTTTGGATGTATGGGAAAATAATGGTTTTTCTATTTTCTTGATTATCTATGTCGTAATTTCTATTCATGGAAAAGGTTTTTTGTTGATTGCAAATTATTTCTCTGTAACGTTGAAAAATTTTTTCATTTAAAAGTTGTAAAGGATAACCATTCTTTAGCAAGGTAGATCGTACACAGTTTAAATTATCAATATGAAAACATTTATTTGATAATAGTATAGCTCTATCAGTAAGGGAGTAGATGATAACAATTTTGTGAAATAAGATGTGATTTGAGAAAAAATTAATATAACCACCAGACCAAATTGGTTTTCTATACCAATTTGTATAAATTTTATTGTTAATAATTTGAATATTCAAATCTAAAAAATTAATAAATAACACAGATATAATATTAACGAATGCAGACAAAAGTAATAAAACCATTATTATGAATAGAATTGATTACAATACAAAAATTTACAACCTTCTTGATAATCCATCTACATACACAAAAATTAAATAAGATCCAACCAATGAAATAAACAATACACTAACTATTACTTTAAACAAGTTAAAAAATAAAGAAATTATTGATGATAAACTATATAAATTTCTTCATTGTAGTACCAATGTTGCACCAAAATTCTACGGTCTACCTAAAATTCATAAAACAGATTGTCCTTTATGACCGATTACTTCCTTCATTGGTTCACCATTGTACAATTTATCAAAATTACTTTCAAAATCTTTACAAAAAACTGTTGGACATACTGAATATTATATTAGAGATAGTTTTGATTTAAAAAAAAAGATTTCTGATATTTTTATTCCCAACAACTACACTATTATATCACTTCATGCAGTTTCTATGTATACTAACATTTTATGGAATTTAATTAGAAAATCTGTTAAACAAAGATGGAATCAAATTAAACTCCACTCTTTTCTTAAACATACACATTTTGATAATATTTTACAATTTTGTCTTGAATCCTCTTACTGTACTTTCAACAATGAATATTATAAACAAATTTTTGGGCTACCAATTGGCTCACATTTATCTGTCATTGCTGCTAACGTTGTCATGGAAGAAATAGAAATGAAAATTTTAATGAAATTACCTCATAATATCATTTTTTATTACAGATATGTAGATGACACTTTAATATATTTGCCTAAAAACAAAGTGGAAGATATTTTATATAGATTCAGCTTCATAGATAAAAAACTCAAATTTACATTAGAGACATCCATAAATAATAATAGTAATTTTTTAGATTTGAATATTCAAATTATAATTTATTAATTTATTTATTATAATTTAAACTGTGTACGGTCTACCTTGCTAAAGAATGGTTATGCTTTACAGCTTTTAAATGGAAAAATTTTTCAACGTTACAGAGAAATAATTTCCAATCAACAAAAAACCTTTTCCATGAATAAAAATTACGACATAGATAATCAAGAAAATAGAAAAATCATAATTTTCCCATACATCCAAAACTTTCAAGAACAATTATGCAGAATCTTTAAAAGATATAATATACAAATAATTTTCACAATTGAAAATACTTTACAAAGAAAAATTTTTCCAACACTTAAAGATAAAACTCAAACAAAATTCAAATACAACATTATTTATGAAATTAACTGCATCCAATGTAATGTGACGTCCTAAGTTTTAAATTAATATAAATATTTCCTACCTAAAGTCTAGAGCCAATTACCCTAACTATGTTCCTCTGTTTATTGTTAAAATTAACAATTAACCGGGTAGAGGACAAGCCAAATGAATCAAATTACAATTATTGTTAATAATAATTTATTATAAAAATACAAAATTTATTTTAACCCAAGCGACTTTTTATTTGTTGGTTGCAGGCTGTTTTTCTTTGGTTGGTCGAGTCTGATTGGTCCAACCCTAAAGAAAAACACACCGTGAGTCTAAAGGGCTCAAAAGAAAAGAGAACTTTAATAAAAACAAGTTATTTGACTTACCGGTTGTTTTTGATGAGGTGGCCTCTTGAAAGCGATAATCCCTTAACTTCTGTGTATCCTCTGCTAATCGGGTACCTCCCCTAATTATCCTTGTTGACCAACAGTGGCAGGTCAATCCTTTGCTTAACAAGTATCCTTATTTTGATGCATCGATTACAATGACACTAAATCCAGTTTTATTGAAATTCACTCCGTTGTTATTATATTGGTTTTTCCGAACACGTGGAAATTACGGCCACTTAGATTTATTGCGGTACGGCGATGAAAACCGGTTCTAACGATGCTGCTTGATTGTACGCTCCCTTAGACTCCCTTAGACTCGCTCGGACTCAGACTCCGACGCGCTTAGACTTGCTTAGACTTTGACTGGTGTTTAGGCCTTGCAGCCTGGTTTATATTGTCGTCTGTAGTTTCAACTCGTAGGTAGAAAGTATGGGAATTTGAGTTCCATGGTTTCAATAGCTTTTTCGAAGTCCATTAGAATCTTAGGTGTCAGTGTGGTGAGTTGAGACTATGGGACAGTTTGCTGGTGTGCTGCGTTGGTGAGCTTAGGGACTCACACCGATTTTCCAAGTCCGCGTGGGTCATGCTTTCGTGGTATGGGTGTACTCACATCTTCTCAAGGGCTGTGTAAACCCGTACCATCAGGTTTTCAGGTAGATTTAGTCGCAAGGGTCAATGACATTATTTGTATACATAGGTAAGTAATAGAGTAACTATAATACAATTGTTGTACATAAATGGTGATTATGATTTGTTTATAATTCTATTAATCTTTATATTTAAACATTGCTTTTGTTTATAAAATAACATAATAGTAATAGTTATTAACGTATTTTATAATTAATTGCTGATTGTTGATTAACATCAAATAAGAATACTAACAATAATGATAATTATTATAAACATTATTATTATAAAATTTGAAGTAACATTATTATAATATTTGTTGCAAATTTCAGTAACAACATGAAATAATTATAATGAAAGTGATTGATAATTATTGCAAATCAAGAAATTGGAGTAACATTGTTATTATTTAATATTTGTTGCATTTTGAAATTTAATGTTAATAACAATATTAAATATTAATAATAATAGTGATTAATAATAATTTTAAATATAAAGGTTGAAATAATATTGTTGTTATATAATATTTGTTGCATTTCGTTAATTGTTATTATTAACAATAGTAATAATAATAGTTAATAATAATAAAAGGTAATATTTGTTTTAATTAGTATTTTATCAATAAAATCAATTGTTTATTGATATTTTAGTTAATAGTAATAGTGAAATTATTTATAAAAACAATTACATGTATCTAGCAACAATATTTATAGCAACAATAAAACGTGTTATATGATATAATAGCATAATAGTTTTATATGATTATAATATATAATATAACTGTCATGGATACGTGACACCTCCCCCCCTAAATTCGATCGTGGAGGTGATAGAATAGAACTGTAACGATCGAATTCTCGGTAGAGGAAAAATTAAAATGAGTTCATTAGTTCCCTGAAAAAATATTGTTATAGGATAAGAGGTGTCTCGCATATGATTCCTATCGAAATATTATTTATGGAAAGTTCACATGTATGCGGTCGTAATTTATATTTAACAATGGATATATATAATATTTTAATTAAGTCGCAGGTTTTTATTTCTCGTGGGTCCTTTACATGTATAAATCAAGTGACCTCTTTGATAGCACTTTTCGCAATCCCCAGTCCATTTATATAAGATTTTACGACCTTCAAGACTTTTTGGGATCGCTTCTAATCCGTTTTGTTCACTAAACACATAGTTTTTATTTAATAATTCTAATAGTTTACGTGCTGCGTCATGCTTGGCTTGTTTTTTATTAGTAGATCGTTCGCTAGTGCATGTGTAGTTTATACAATCTTTAATTACCGTACAATTAGCAACGAATGTAGGAATATTATTGAAATATGTAGACGTAATTTCGTAGTTTGGACCTATAAAATCATATTCTATGCTTAATTCGTTAATTAGTTGCATAGGGCTAGTGACGGTGGCAGCGTTTATTGTTCTAAATGGTACTTCCATTCTTTCTGGAACATATAGAAAATATATTTGCAGAAAAAGTAGAAGTTGCTTATTTTCTATATTTCTTTAACAAATAAATTATAAGGCTGCAGTGCATGTTAACAAAGCTTATATTAAATCGTATATTTAGATGTAGCAATTTATATGAGAGATATTTTTAAACGGTATGCAAATACGAAGGAGGTCGCCTATATAAGGGACATCCTCCTGGGGGATTTCTTCAAGAAAACAATGTTCGTCAAGTGGTTTCAAAGTGATTTGATGCATTAGTGTTATGCCATTGATGTCGAGGCTACTGCAACAAAAGTAATCAGAATACTTTGTTGGGCTTGATGCAATCATTGTATTTTCCTTTGCGGCTTGGGGGGTATGTGTATTCAAAGGCAGCATTTTCCTGTGAGAAAAATATTATGTCTTTAAGTCATAATGACAACGAAAATTCGCTTTATGTAATTAAAGAAAAGAATCTCTACTAGAAAGATAGGCTAAATACATATACACATTTTTTTTCTCTTTTTTTTTTATTCATGCCACTATTAGAAGAAAAAGTATTTGGGAGCATTCAAGTTTAAATTCATGCATACTAAGGATACTAAATACTTTTCTTTTACATCTTTTTCATAGTACATGCGTTATAAGATGAATTTTTATATTTCTATTTCAATTCCATTTTGTATGAGATTCTGATTGTCTAGGAACTTATCGATGCATTGAGTACATTGAAAGGCTGTACAGCAAATGGATATTATTTTGATGTTACAAAAGAAACAGACTGTATTAAATCGGCGTATTTGTCCGATTGAATGCCAAGTGCTTCGACGTTCATAGCTTTCTTTTTCATAATCTGACAATTTGAGGTAACAATATTCACAAATACGCATTGCCGAGTGAGTTGATTTTACATAGATCAATGGTGTATTTTCGTCTAATTTGAAACATTTGGTGATGAATAGTATGTCATAAGTTTCTGGGTGATGTTCTAAGCAAATACCGTCGAAAGATTTCTCGTTTTCAGGTATTTCTTGAGGAGGTTTCATGATTCTAAAAATGATAGAAAGAGAGAAAATTTTTGGTTATAGGCAAGTTACTAGTCTGAGTGAAAAAAGTTTACTGATTTATGATTTTACTGCTTCTAGGTTTTATGACGTTGGTTGGGAGGCATCCTCTTTTTGAAAGTTATTCACAGTGTGATAATTGGAGTTTCTAAGGTTGTCGTTTTTTTGACAAAATTTTAGAAGGGTTTAAGTCAAGAGGTTTGTGTGTTTTTATGTATTAGAAAAAAAAATAGGGAAAGTTTTGGAGAAATGAAGCTCGAAAGGGTTAACTTTGAGAGTGAGAAGAGTGTTAGTCGAAGTTTAGATCCTTTGAGTAAAACATGGAATCGTTTCAGAAGGAAAATGTTGCAAATGAGTTTTCGGAATTTTTCGGAAACGAGTTTTTATCGTTGGATGATTTTAATTTTGATTCCTTGATTGATTTTGAGGTTCCAGAGTCTAGTTTGAGGTTTTGCGAAAGCGGGGAAAATAGTGAAGTGTGTGTAGATAGTGACTTTTGGGCTGATTTAGATCGAACGTTCTTTGGGGAGTCGGAAAAAGACGGCGAGACTCTTGATGAGTCAATACTTTTTAATCAGAATGAAGGACAAGAGAAAAGTGTTGAAGAAAGTGTAAGTGCTGTGCATATGGATGTTGATGAATCTATTAGTGAAAATAGAAATGCTGAGGATAATGAAGTTGTTTCTCCAATTGAAGACTCTGTTGTTCAGACGGAGAATATACGTGATTCATTTGAGGATGTGAATCAAATGCCTCGATATGAGTTGAGACAATGGTCTCATGATATATGGAAGGAAGTGACACATTTCAACATTTTTAAAATAAGGATTGTTGAAGGTGTAAACCATCATGGACCCGGATGGTGGGCTGATTTTCCTTTGGCACAACAGGAAATGTTAAGAGCTCAAGTAATTTCTGAGTACCATTCGCAACCGTCTGTTGTAT
This sequence comes from Diplolepis rosae, assembly GCA_030998225.1. NCBI lineage: Eukaryota > Metazoa > Arthropoda > Insecta > Hymenoptera > Diplolepididae > Diplolepis > Diplolepis rosae. The sequence goes on from JAPYXD010000467.1 coordinate 830,635, forward strand.
TTAAAATAAGTGAAAGGTTTTGTCATTTTAATGAAGAGCGTCTTCTTGTGCTGGTAAGCATTTTTATATATATATATATATATATATATATATATATATATATTTTTTATAACAATAGATGAAAGAATATATTTGAATTGTTTATTGCAGGTTGATAGTGATCGCGTTAGGTATGACAATGATGACAAACGAGTTTTATTGTCGCCTAAATTTTTCGTTTTGAACAATGGTATGCGTGTTCAATTGCCTTGGCTGTGGGCTGGTTTTGACCGTTCTTGGCGTTACCGTAGAGCAGCTGAGGTTAAAAAACAATTGGACGAAGGTGGAATGGAAGTGATAGTTAAGGTTGACAGAATGCGATTTAGAGTCGTAAATTCTGTACTTGGACAGGTAAATATAATCGAAAATAGAAATTGATTCATTTATGAATTTGTTTTTGAATATTTATTATTTGTTTATAGTTTTTACCATGAGGGAAGAAGAAGACGAAGGAAAAAGTGGATGTGACAGTTAGTGACTGTGTTTTAAGTGAAAATATTTGTATATAAGTGAAAAACGAATGGATGATTACACTAAAGTGTTCAGAAATTTAGGTTGTGAGTGTGAAGTTTTGAGCTGTTCAAGTTGGATTGGTTCGTTTTCCAGAAGGTTCAAATCTTGGTGAGTTATGTATAGGCACAATCCGAATAGCATGAAGAGAAGTGAGATAATAATGAATACAATTGTTACTATAAAAATGTAAAAAGATAATGTTTCAAAGTCCTTGCTGATTTCTGTTCTTTTATTATAAGACTTTTGAAACTAAAGAAATGTAAATAATTGTTGTTCAAGGGTAGATAGTGAAATAATTTCATTATTATTCCAAGAACTGAATAAATTTTTGAGTAGTGGATTTGAGTTTAATGATAAGTTGTAAAGATTAGGAGCAATTTTATGTAGTGAAGTTGAATGGCTTGTAGTGGGGGTAATTTTTAGAAGAGATTTTGATTTTGTGTTAATCTGTGGCAAGACTAAATTATTTGCTTCAATGATGCAATCGGATTGTGTTTGTAAAATACCAGCGTTATTGACAGTAATCTGAGTGGAAATTTTTTGTGGACAATGGATTCGAATTTTTGTAGGAAAAGGAGTGGAGTATAACCATTCTTGATAAAATTTAAGTGGAGTCCATTGGATGTTATTAGTTATTTTTAGATAGAATTGGCACTGATACAGTTTATTTTCTGTAATGAGTGCTGTTTCACAAATTTGGTTTTTTAATGTGCTCCATTCAGGGGGAGTGAAAGTACAAATTTTTCCAATTTGTGTTGAATGACAGGTATCATAGAGATAATCGTCGAAGGTAAAATAAGTTTGTTTGTCATTTGAAAGTGCCAAATAGGAAATTTTAGATTTGATGAAAATGGATGTAGTCAAGTCTGAATTAAATGTGTGATAAATAGGGATTGAATAGGGTTTGAATATTTGATATTTCTTTTCTGATATAAATGGAAGAGAGAGTGAGATAACTAATTTCTTCTCATAAAAGAAAAGTTGGACTTTAGCAATTATTAGAAGTTCAGAAAGAGTGAGGTCGTTTGCAGTTTGGTATGGAGAACTTATGGATGCTAGATTCTTGATCGAATTGAAAGGGATTAAAGACAGTAGAGTAGGATGCCAATTACCATTAATTGCAAAAGCTAAATTAGTTGATAGCTGTTGTATACTGAGAATATAATGGTGTGTAGCGTCTTTGATGTTAGTTATCCATGATACTTCGAACATTTCGTACAAGGAATCTGTTGAATTTGGAAACTTTAGATGCCAGTTTTTAAATCTAGCAATTGTGTTTTGGGCATGGATGATTTTTTTACAAGTATCTGTTAGAATAGAAGGAAAAATATAAATCTGTTTTTCGTACCAGTCAAAGGTAGAATTATCCGACTTTTGCATTTTGATAAGTGCTGTTTTAAAATTTTGAAAATCATCTTTCAATGTGATGTCGACAGTATTTTTTAGAATTAAAGAAATTTCGTTTAAAACTGATTTTATTTTTCTTTCTTTAATTATTATTTGTGCTGTTATTTCGTTGAGAATGCAGTTATTTTGACAATGGACAGTCAGTTCTTTGAAAGTGTCAAGTATTTCGTATCCAAAATTCAAAAAGCTTAATATATTGATATAAGAAAGAAGATGCCAGCTGCCAGAGGTAAAAGTTATATTGTCTAATGGCTCGTAATAAATACTAGAAGCGTTTGAGATAGAAGTTATAATGAAATTGTCAGCTTCATAAGATTGTATAGGATTTAATTTGATGATTATGATGAGAGTACAAATCCTCAACATGTCGCTTCTCGAGTTCCTAGAATAAAAGGGTCTTTTTACCATCATTTTTATTGGTGACAGCATGCAGAGAGATTAACTAAACAAAAGTAAAGAATTAGATTAGTAGTCATAATTACACACATATACCATGCTATTAAAAATTAAAACTAAAATAAGAGTTGCGTGCGTAAGAGATTCATGCTTATCGCCTAACAATTGTAATAAGGATTTGATGGTCTAAACCCACATTTCATGCACTTTTTATAGGAATTTGTAGGTGATTGGTTGTATGAGGTTGAAGGTTGAGGAATTGGGTGGATTGGTAAGTTATGTCTAATTCTTTTTTTGAAGGGCAGATTATTTATTTGTTTTATATTAGAACGTCCATTTTTGTTTGATTGTGAAAGTGGATTGGTTTTTAAAGAATTGGATTCGAAATTTACAGTCAAATTTTGAAAGTCATTTTGAAGATTACTAGCTCTTTCTGTTTCTATTTTCTTAAGTATAGAATGAATGAGTTTACAAGCTGCCTGGTCTTTTGCTTGTTTTGGTGTGCTACCAATTCCACATTCTTTCATTTGATCAGTTGTACAAATGCTCATATAGGTTGAGGATGTATTTGAATATTTGATACGGAAAGTTAACATTTGTGGTTTTGAGATTCGGAATTTTTTACAAGTATTTTGTAATTCTTTAAAGGCATTTAACTGGAAGGATTGATAGGAATTGGAGACTTGGGCTTCTATTTCCGGTATCATTTTCAATAATGTTTCTGTAACATGCTGCTTTGTTAGTTCAGGATCATATCCCAGCCCAGTTACTTTTTGTTTTTTATACTCTGCAGTGATTTCAAAAAATAATTCATTTTTCTTATCCTTTTTTAATTTATAAGAGTAGTTCATGCTGATTACTTTTTTTAAAAGTGAAAAGTTTGAGGTATATTAGATAGTTCTGTTAGTTCACTGTGTGGATATAGGCTGGTGGTTTCGTTTTTCTTTTGTTTACCTGTTTTAATGTTTTCTTCAAGTAAATGTGTAGATATATCGGGTGCTGAAGGATTCGTATCAAGTGGTTCTTGTTGTTGGCCCTGTGCCCTTTGGTTTTCTCTACCTAAATGTAATAGAAGGTTAGTTACGGAGTCCCAAATAGCTCCTATTAAGTGAAATGACCAGCCAAAAACAGTGTAAAGTGCATAACCGTGAATTATGGTATCAATTATTATTTTAATGCCTCTTATGATAATGATAACTCCTATAAATCCTGCGCTAACTGTGCCGAAATTCGAGAATACTGTCCATATTTTTGTCCAAGTTGAGTGAGCAATTTTTTCAATAGTTTCCTCATCTAAAAGATTCATTAACGAGATTCCTTGATTTAAAGTGGATTGACCCATGATTCCGCGAGCTAATGTGTTGAGAACCATCGGTTTTTCCGCGGGAAACATTATGTGATCGCGCAGTTTGTTTAAATCCGATTGAGAATATATACCGCTTGTTGCAAGATGAGCCGGATTTGTATATCGCCATGTGGGTTTTGTCAAAGGTTTCATTATTTCTGGGGGTAAAGATTCGATTGGATTTGGAATTAATTTATACCAAGCATTTTCCAAAAAATACATAATTGGAACAAAAGAGTTACAACTTGTTTGAGTGCCTTTGTTAGTTAAGATGTGAGTTCTTGGTGTAATAAAAGAAGTCTGATTTCCTCTATAGATTGGTAGGTGTAGATAACATTCTTCTGTTTTGCGATATTTAACCTCAACTGGGATGCATTTAATTATATGCACAACTTCTCCTGCAATTATTGACATGTAACCTGGACCTTTCATTAAATGATAAGCAAATTCATCAGGAGCTTGAGTAGCTAAAATTAAGGTATTTTTAAAAACTTGTTGCTCTAATTTACATTTTTGAGTTAAAACATCATGATATAGTTTGTTTACTTCATTACGAATGTGTCGTTCAATATATACAAATTTTGAATTGATGTATGTAAATAAATCCATATTTTGGACAAGTGGTTTCTTGTTTAGAAGCGTTGAGGATCCTGGTGTGATTTCAAGTATTAATAATTTTGGATGTTCAGTTCTAATCATTAAAAGATTACAGATTGGATTTTTTGCTTTTTGTGTTAAAACGAAAGTTATGTCTTGAGTTGTAAGTGAATATAATATGTTTGGGCTTTGTGTTTCATTATCTTGAGTTTTATTTGCGTAACCTTCATATAATATTTCATATTTATTAAAATTGCAAATGTCATCAGGCAGAGGATTCCAAAAAGTTTGTCCTCCTTCCATGTCGACACAATGGGATTCTGAAAGTGAACATGTTATTCCTGATCGTAAGTGTATTTTATCTGTATTTAAATTCACGTTAGCATAGTATTCTTGAAGTGTTATTTCTAATACGCCTTAAACGATTACGTTATTCCATGTTCCAAAAGGATCTGAATATTGAGTTCCAGAGCAAACTCCATTCATAGCCAAAGATCCGGCTAGTAGTACGCTGTGATAAGATGTTTGATTAATTTTTAAATTTGAGATTTGTAGGTTTTGGCCCAAGGATATTGTACCTGATGAGTGTAGTGTATCACATTGTTGGTGCGAAATTTCATGTATATATTCACTTTGTCCATTAGTTACTGCTGAAATATGTGAAAGCATTCCACAGTAAGATATAGTACGTCTAATTTCGATCTTGCATTGTCTTACTTGGGTGAGTGTGAAATCACTTATTTGTAAAAGTTGAATGTAAGTTGTTTCTATGTGTAATTCAGGTTCAGGTATATCACATTCTCCTACCTCAAGAAGAGACAGTGTTGTTAAATTAAGTTGATTGGATCCACAGTCGTATCCGATGATTGCTTCTACAGTTGCTGTCATTAATATCAGCATGACTAAGGTTGTCAGTTTTTTCTTTCCGGACCCCATGTCTAGAAAAGGATTTTTCTAGTTAACAAATTTTTATTCATTTTCAGAAATAAAATTTATTTGTTCACTGATTTGTTATTCTTATTTACATTGGGTATAATAAATACTTTTTCAATACTTATTCAATGAGATCCAAAATGTCTGCTAATAATCCTTGTCCAGATTGTCGTAAACTTAGTATAAAATTGTGGTATGCGAGTGGACCACGAGTTTTTATTGCGAGTATTATGTCTTCTATAGTTGATGGATTTGTTATATCATAAAGCCATAGTGGAATATTATGATCATCTCGGTTGAAGATTTTATTTCTTATTAGGAAAGGCCAAATTGTTACTATATCTATGTTGTTGACAAGAAGATCGCAATATTTATCTATTCTTTTTCGATGGATGGGATCCATTGAGGAACGATATCTGAAAGTAGTTTCCAATTCAGTCTTCCTTATTCAATCGAGCACGTTTTAGTCGATTAATATGCACTACTTTTGGCTTATTTTTAATTTGAATTTTAACATTGCCTTTTCCTAAAACTTCTAAAATTTTATAAGGACCAGAATATTGATTTTCGAGTTTTTTAGGTTTTGGACCACTTAGTAAAAATACTTCTTCATCAACGTTGAAATTTTGTGGGCTTATATTTCTATCGTAGTACTTTTTTGATTTTTCTTTTGCTGCAATAAGATTATCTCTAGCAATTGCTCTTATTTCATGGAGTCGGGTTACTAATTTAATCAAGTAATCATCATATGTTTCTAGTTTTTCATGTTCTGGAAGGGGTTCGCTTGAAGGTTGTCTGGCTAATTTACCAAAAACTAATTCGTATGGACTGCAACGAGTTCCTTCATGAATGCTTGTGTTGTAAGAAAATGTAGCTAGTTCTATCCAGTCATCCCATTCAGAATTTTTACTAACAAATTGTTTTAAATATTCAGCAAGTACATGATGAGATCTTTCCAAAGATCCATTTGATTGTGGGTGAAAAGCTGTTGTTTTGAATTGACGAATTCTAAATATTTTGGCTAATCTTCGAATAAGATTACTTAAGAAATTTTTACCTTGATCCGTAAGAATTGCTCTAGGTGATCCAAAAATACATATAAATTTCTTTACAAGAGCATCTGCTATAGTACTTGCGAGAGAATTAGGAAGTGGTATTGCTAATGAGTACTTAGTAAAGTTATCTTGAATTGTTAATATATACTCATTTAATTTTTGTGTCACAGGCAATGGACCTACAATGTCCATAGAAACTTTTTCGAAGGCAGTTCCAGGAGTATCAGTTATTATCATAGGTTCTTTTGTTTTTACGCGTACAAGTTTCTTTAATTGACATTTTAAACAAGTTTGAATATATCTTTGAATATCTAGTTTCATATTTTGCCAATAATAATTTTGACGTATTCTATTGAAAGTTTTAGTAACTCCTTTATGTCCACCTAAGGCCGATGAGTGAGCTTCTTCGATTAATTGAGATTGTTGTTCTTTAGTTGCATATTGTGTAATTCCATTACATATTATGATTTTTATTGGTGAGTCAGAAAAGGCTAATTTTATGGTACTTAAAATTTCTTCCCATAAAATATTATTAATTTCAGATGTTTTTGCTATACTAATTGTGCGTAATTTAAGGCTTTTTGCCTTTGAATGGAGTGAATAAATTGATAATTTAATATTCTTTAATGTATCACTTAAATTTTCTTTTAATTCAGATTCTATTGGTAGTGCTAAGTGGTACTGTAATCCTCTACGAAATTCTTGTGCATGACCTACGCAAAGATTTTTAAATTGGGGTAACTCGTTACGTTTTAGTAAAATTTTAGAACCATTATCTCGTGGTTCGTTTTTGGTTGGAATAAAATAAGCATAATAGTCCTTACGCATTGTAAGTTGATCTCGACATTCGATTATATTGCGATTTGTCGTTAATTTTATGGCCGGCAGGTCCTTTTCAGCGGGAGGTGGTTCTGGTGGAGGTCGATTTTCTAAGTCTTCAGATGCCATATTTTCGTTTTGTGAATATAAATCATCATTAAAGTTTTCGTGAATTCTTTCTTCAGTATTTTCTAAATGTTGATTCTTATATTGTAGAGAATTGTCTTCTGTTAAAATATCGGATTCATCAGAAAAAGAATCTAAATCTGTGTTTTCTTTGATCAAAGGATCTTTATTAAATTCATAATCTGAATCAATTGTATTTACATCTTGTTCAAGATTATCATTTTCTTTTCCTTTCTGTTTCCTTTCCTGAGGTTTGTTCTTATTTTTTATTACAATTTTTGGTGTATCCTTTCTTGGTCTGCCTCTTTTTTTTCCAGATATAGGCACTGATATAGTTTTATTTTTGATAATTTTTCGTTTTTCTTTTCTTTCAGGAGGTTTGTCGTCGCTATCTTCGTCTTTTTCTTCATTTGAGTCTGAAAAATCTTTATATGTTGGCTGGTTATATATTTTCACATTTTGTTTCCTTGCTTGATTTCGAGTCAATATTGTATTTATTTTTGACTTGAGTTTTGCATATTGTTTTTGCTTCAATTTTGATAATATATAGGGTTTCCCAATAGGGGTGATATGATTTTGAATGTCCCTATCGGGCTCATTTGAACTGAAATTTTTGACGTCTGCTGTCAGTTGTCATCAGTAAGGTTTGCCATTTAATCATGAGTAGTTTCACGCTTCCACAACGTTTGGAAATTGTCCAATTATTTTATCAAAATTCGAGAAGTTTTATCGGTGTTCAAAGAGCATATCGTGCAAAATATGGTCGTCATTCTGCTCCATCCGCGCTCTCAATTCGTCGAATAATCGATAAGTTGGAGAGTGAATTTACTCTATTGGATACTAAGCCTAAAAATCGTATGCGTACCGCACGTTCTACACAGAATATAGCCGCCGTACAGGCCAGTATCGAGGAAAACCGTGAATTGTCCGTGCCACGCCGATCTCAGGAATTGGGCCTGTCCAGGATGACTACCTGGCGTTTTTTGCGATTGGATCTTGGCCTGCATCCCTATAAGATGATTCTGGCCCAAGAACTGAAGCCTAATGACCATCGTTTGCGTCGGGAGTTCGCGGATTGGGCTCTGGAATCAATTGAAAATGATCCCAATTTTCATCAAAAAATCATCTTTTCTGATGAGGCGCATTTTTGGCTCAAGTCTCGGGGGACATTTGGCCGATATATTGTTTAAATCATAAATGGCATAGAATATCCAATATAATAAAAAAGATTTCGATCAATTCCGAATGAATATTCAGTGTTTTTTTTCAATTTCAAAACATATCACTCTTATTGGGAAACCCTTTATATGTGATTACCAAATTTTCGGTTTCGTCATCAGAACTTGAATTTTGATTGGAGGATTGTTTTTCCTCGAATTTTGAAGAATTTGTGGCTACCGGAGGTTCGGGCTCGCCATCAGAATCGTTAATATATGTTTGTATTGAATAGAAAGGATTTGTATGTTTCGTAGAATTTGTAGATTTTTTAGATTTTGTTTTCGTCTTATAATTTTCTTCTTTATTATTTTCTTTGATGAAATATTTTGAATCATTATTGTTTTTAGATTCAAATGTATTTGTTTTATTTTCAGTTTCTTTAATATTTTCGACAGGATTTCGAGATAATGCATCAGCATTAACATTCGTTTTTCCTGCTTTATATACCACATCGAAGTCATATTCGGCTAATTTAAATCTCCATCTCGTTACTCGAGAAAAGGGGTCTTTAGAATTTTGAAACCATACTAATGGTTTATGGTCGGTTACTAGAGTAAAACGTCTGCCGTAAAGGTAAGGTCGAAAGTGCTGAACTGAGTATACTATTGCTAGTGCCTCCTTTTCATAAGTGTCAAATTTTCTTTCACTGTCGTTAAGTGTACGAGAAGTATAAGCTATCGGTTTATCTTGTCCTATTTTTCCTTGAGAAAGTATGCCTCCTATCGCATATCCGGATGCGTCTGTAGTTAATATAAAGGGTTTGGAAAAATCGGGTCGCTGCAGTAAAGGTTCTTCGCATAATTTTTGTTTTAATATATCAAAAGCTACTTGTTGTTTTTCAGTCCAAACAAAAGGTGTATCCTTTTTTAAAAGTTGTGTCAAGGGACTCGCAATTTTAGAGAAATTTTCAATAAATCTTCTGTAATAACCGGCTAAACCTAAAAATTGTTTAAAATTCTTCTCATTTTTTGGTCTTGGAAATTCTTGTACAGATTTTATTCTTTTAGGGTCGGGTCTAACTCCGTTTTTGTCTATAATGTGTCCTAAATAAGCTACCTCAGGTCTGAGAAATTCACATTTATCAGGCTGTAAATGTAAGTTACTTTTTCTAAGTCGATTCATAAGTTCATCGAATTTTGCTTCATGTTCTTCTAATGTATCTGCATATAGAACAATATCATCTAAATAAACAAAAAGTTCTGTTCCTTGTAATCCCGTTAATACTATATCCATAAGTCTTTGGAATGTCGCTGGCGCATTTTTTAATCCAAAGGGCATTCTATCAAATTCGTAGTGTCCAAATGGAGTTGAAAAAGCTGTTTTATGTGAATCTTTAGGATCCATGGGGATATGATGGAATCCAGTGGCTAAATCAAAGACTGAGAAATATCGTGCGTTTCCTAATTGATCTAAAATATCAATAATGTTTGGTAATGGATAAGAGTCTCCGAGCGTTTTGTCATTTAATTTCCTGAAATCTAAAACCATTCTCCACTTTCTTTGACCATGTGAATCTAGTTTTTTAGGTACAATAAATACTGGTGTATTATACGGTGATTGAGAAGGCTTAATTATTTTATTTTTTAAAAGTTCATTAACTTGTTTAGTGATTTCTTCTTTGTGTGCTGGTGGAAATCTATATTGTTTTGAGAAAATTGGTCGTTCGTCTACTGTAGGAATTGAATGCATAGCAGCATTAGTTGGTTCTAAAGGTTCATCTGGTATTTGGAATCTATCTGAATGTTTAACAATTAATTTTGTTACATGATCGAACTCTTCTTGATTCAAGTGATCTAAACGAAGTAATTCTTTGATTATTTTAATTCTATTTTCTCCTGTGATTTTAATCGATAATGATTCAGAAGCTGAAATAACAAATCCGTACTATGCTCCAACTTTTGCAGCTTACTTCTTAAAAACATTTTTACCTTATGGTTCTATGATCGGTGGGCTCATGTTACCGTTTATTAACAAAAAACTGTCCCGTGTTAGTAATGCTAATGCAGAATCCCATTATGAGAGTATACAAAAAAAATGTTGTACCTTTACGAAATAATAATTCCACTGGAGATTTAACACGAGCCGTAGCTAATTATTCAAGATGTTTAGTAGCTGAACAGAAATTAAATATTAGTGCCAAATCTTACATCCGTGTTGTACAGAAACCCCTATATCCGGAAGCAGCATCGAATCCCTTTGAGATAAAAAAATGGGGACGAACCAAAAAAGCCATAGAAACTAAAAATGTGAAGAAGAAGAAGTATACAGTTTATGCTGGGAAACAACTCTTCAAAATAGGAGCAAAAATTATTTCAAAAGAAACAAAATGAAAACGAATAAAACGTGCACGTGTTCCAAACAGACTTGCAGTGAAAGGGTTTAACAACACTAAACGAAAGAAAAGGGAATCTAAACAACACAACGGTAGCGCTACTACTGAAGAATGCAAAAACATTCGTGAAAACCTAGAAGACAGCATTGTAAAACAATTTGAATTGCATGATATCAGCGTGGATCCAACAGCCAAAGCTCTACTAAAATATGATATTTTACCAAATGGGCTTGTGAACAGCGTACCGTATTATTTATGGTTAAGCTCAGAGTACGTGAAAATAGGAATTTACAAACCTAAAACGAATTTCCTAATAGTTATCACAGAATTTCAAATGGCTGCAAAACAGTTCGACTCAATTATAATTAATAGTTTCACAGCAACGAACATGGATGACTGGAAAGCCAAAAAAATTTCTTATATGCCTACAGACATAGCGAACAAGGCCATTGGTACTTTCGCGTCCGAAAGGAAGAGTTCGACGTCCGATGTTTACAAAAGAAGAGTACCACTCAAGGATAAACTGCTCATCCCTTACATGTTTCAAGGTTATTGTGCACTTTTTCATGTGAATGTAAAAGAAGGAATTACTACACTATTGGATCCATGTGAAGCAGCATTCGATAAAGCACGAGTCCACGAAGCATTCTACACATACATAAGCAACTGTAAAGTACCCTGTAGCTTAAGTAACCTAAAGCATACAATTTGGCAGGAAAAGAACATTGCGGAACGACCGTATTAAGCAGCAAGTGACACAAGTAATTTTACAATATATGTGATGCACTACATATATTGTATTGAGAACAAGATTCGTTTTGAATTAGCATTCGATCCAGAACAATGCAGAGCGGAAGTAGCAGAAACATTGATTCAGAAGTCGGACGACATAACTAATAAATGTATGTGTTGTTTTTTATATGAGAAACCAAGCAAGAAAAAAGATAAACGGAAGATCTGTACATCATGCACCTGATGTAGAAAAGCAGGAACTTCAAAGCTTTAAAAGAAAAACAAGACATAGAGCAATCACAAAAGAACAAGAAGGCATGAAAAAATATCCACAAACTTATGAACAGTTCCAATGTAAACTTTGGTGGGGTTAAAGCACAAAAAATACATGATCTGATATAAAATATAATTAGGGTACCTGAAAACACTTGACAAATTGTGACATCCTCTGTACATTATCGACATTAAAATATGTTTTGAAATCCCTCTTTATTTAAAAAAATTTCTTTTCTCTAAAAATCAAAAACCTTTTATAATTAACATCGTTCATTAACCTTAAAATCCGTCTCTAAAACCACACTTTTATCAAGTAATTTATAATTTCCTGTAAGTAGTCAAATTCTACGAAACCTATTTTTGAAATGTATTTTTCATAGCTTTATGTACTTTTCACAGCGTTGTGTATTTTTACTATCTGTCCTCAGTCCGGACTCTGTATGATCCAGTTAAATATAATTAACTTTCTAGATGTACAGCAAATAGAACTCTTAACTGAAATACTACCCACAATCGTACTCCCTTTTGAAAATTTTACATAACTACCGCTAGCAAAGGATAAAAAATAGACGCGGATACAATTATGAGAAGTCTCCGACATAATCTAATGTAAATATCATAAAAAACTTTCTCGGTTCCGAAAAGGGCCAGTGCTCTTATAGTTAAGCTTTAGTAAATACAAATAGACCTAGATGCATTTCCTGTTCTGAAATAACGTCATATAGGAATAAATTTTAATAAACTTAAAATTCAAAAAGCCACAAACAAACAAAGAATAAAAATTAACATTATTTTTTTTTTCACTTAATAATTATATAACAAAAAAAAATTATTAAACATATATTGCCTATATTTCCAACGGACTAAATGATATTTCAGGTCTATTTGAAATTAAAATAAGAATGATTAAAAGTAAACATTTAATAATGTTTTTAATGTTAGTTAGAAAAATGGACGCATGATAAGTTAATACATTTATGGGTCACTATATAATTTTAAGTTTATGTTATTTTAAAACTAGCATTGAGAATCTAAATATTGCCAAATATGAATTTTCGATTAAAATAATGAATGTTCTCTTTTTAGGAATCCAATCAAGTCATAAGTAATCTTATAAGTATTTATGTATGAAGGAGTGAAGCCCATTTGTAATTTACAGGATTATATTAAATCATTATACATTTCTTAAATTTCAAGTACATTTCATGTCATCTCAAAATCATTCTAAACTTACTTTTAATTATAATCAATAAACTAGACCATCTCTCTTTCACACATATATATTAAGTAATTTAGAAATACCATATAATTATTCAATTTATAATCAAATGACTCCATTTAAACTTAAGAATATATATATATATAGAAATTAATACTAATAGCGATTTCTAAAAATAAAACTAAGAAATTTTGTTTTTCGACCGAATCATGTAGATAAATACTTATATTTGAATATTTTTATTATGAACTTAAACTATTTCATCTTATTTCATATATTTGTAAATGATTTGAATTAATTGTTAATAATTATTCATACTTATGTAAAAATCTATATTTACTGTAAAATCAATACAAATGTCGACATCTCTGAGAAAAAAGATGAACTCGAGGAAAGTTTGATACCACCCATTAGACCCAGATATCAGGCCCGCTACAAAATCCACCTATGAGAATCAAGAGAGTAACTGCTCTCGCTTATCTACACCAATTAAAAAAGCAAAAGATAAAAAACCAAGTAGCGTTAGAACATTTTTTATGGAAAGGGAATATAGAGCATTTTTTAAAAAGCTGGAAAAATATCTAAAAAAGTCAGTCTTTTCTTCAAATTCAAACTCTAACAAACTAAACTTGCTTTAAAAAAATCTTTTTGAAACGTAAAATCAGTTAGTCTTTCTAAAAAAAATCTCAAATCACAGTTTTCTTAAATATTCTTCTAAAGAAAGTTAAAAAAGATCAGTGGTATCAAAGTTTACATCTGGTTTCACGGATTTTTCTCAAGGATTTCATCTACTTCTCCAGGACTTTTATAAATAAATAAAAAGTAAGTTGTATATCAAAATTGGCTGTTATCTATTAACTCTTTCTTTCTCTGTGTTATAATTATTATTTTAAAATATAATCCTCCATACAATTTCTTAGGTGCCAGTAACCATTCTGGTACTAGAAATTGTACAAATTCCTCACGCAACCTATCCTCGAGTATTAAACAATTTGACGTGCTCCTTATGAGATGTACGATTTTGTTTAATACTCAAACTCCATCTCTCCAAGAGTAATTTTTCCCCTAGAAGTGACTTTAGGAAAGAATTCTAATTGTAGTATTCCCGAGTTATTGGAGTGCAAGCTCCAGACTCAAAAATAATTGTAAATTATTTCTTCTTAAAAGAAATAATTTAATAAACACAAAAAAGCTTGTGTGATTTCAGACGTCACAAATAATCAAGACGAAATAATGAAAAGGAAATATTCTTTTCAGCTCCAGATTCTCTTGAGATTGTTTATAGCTGTAAATAAAAATTTAAATAATGAGGCTTTTGTATTACATGTATACGTAAATAAATGTCAAACAATGATGTTATTATAAATACGAGTTTTCTTGTTCCGACAACGAATCCTTACCCTTATGGAATGCATTTCTATATACCACAGATGAACACAGACAGTCGAACTGATCATCTGGAAAGCTAGATGTTCCGATTACACATATCTTATAAGAGTTTTCCATACTTCAGCGTCCAGATGAACAGTTTGATTCTTTACTCTCCGTGCAATATCGTTCTAAAAAATCGGAACAAACACAGAAAGACCGACTAAAAATTGTTTCATTATTTTATCAATTTTTCATTAGAGTGCTTTACAATTTTGAGACAAATGAGACTCTCAGAGAATTTAACCAATGAAAATACCGAGCTTTAGAAAAACGATAACTTCATTAACAACTACGTCGTTCTGGACGATTAGTGGTTTGTTTGTAGGTAGGGTGGCTTTAAGGGTGCGTCCGGATTTTCTTACCCCACTCATATTACTTGGTATAAAAAAAGAGAATTTTATGGTAAATAAAATTTAAGAAAATTGAGTAACAACCACGTCATTCTGGACGATTAGTGGTTTGTTTGTAGGTAGGGTGGCTTTTAAGGGTGCGTTCGGATTTTCTTACCCCACTCAGATTACTTGGTATAAAAAAAGAGAATTTTATGGTAAATAAAATTTACAGAAATTGAGTAACAACTGCGTCATTCTGGTATATTGTGTTGCTCTTGAAACTGTTATTATAAAGGGGGTTGTTTTATCGCCTAATCAAAATTTTTTGTCCCTTTTTTGTGCATAGGGTTTACTTATTTGCATCTATGAATCAAACTGCATCACGAAAATTGGAAAAAAAAAAATTTTTGCATTTCGTTTATCTGAACGTTCAGAACTTCAGGTACATCATGATTTGCAGTGCACTCTTGAGCATGTTGTTCATACTAATCGTTAAATGACTGAATATCTTCCTCTTTCAATTTTTGATTATCACTACAAGCCTTGCAAAAACTCGACATTACAATTGAATCAACGACTCTATTGCTATAGTATCCAGAGTAGACACACCGTATAAAGAGGAAAATCCCCGTTTTCGCCATGTTCCGTCTCCCGAAACAGTCAAGCAATTTTTTGGTTGCCAAATTTATATTGAGTTCTCTTTCCAAGTCAACTGCGTATTTCAAAACACAATCATAAACTGTTTTTGCCGAAATAAGAATTTTTTGAACGCACGACTGGTATGTTTCATTCGCAATGGCGGTACAAATATCCATCAGTCCACAAAATATATTTAATCCTTCTTGACCTATGCCTAATAAGCGGAATAGAAAAACCATTCGACGGTTGATTTCATATGCATTTTCAATCATTGAACATAAAGAAATTTTCTTGTCATTCTTGCATTGGCATTCCATAGTAAATTTTGAAACTCGCACCGCGATTCATCTCTCGCAAAAACTCTACAGTTTCTTTGCAATCTTTGCATATGACGAAAGAGGAAATTGCAGCAAAAAATGAACAAAATTCAAGAATACAGTATCCGTAAGAACTATTTATCGGCACTTCTACTGACCTCCTATTTGCCAATTTTTTAGCTGATGTGCTAGCGTCTCCTGCAAGCGTATTTTGGATATTCTTTTTTTGTACATTTTTAGGAGATGGGACGCCATGTTTTTTTTTTTGGTCGAATAGGTCGTGAATAAGGGCCGATGCGATTTGTGTTTTTAGGCATCTTCTGACTATTTTAGGGCGAAAAAGTTCTCCTGAGTACAATTTGTCTGCAAACGGGATGTTTTCACCACAAGTGTTGGTTTCGAACTAAACTCAACTAACGAAAAACCCAAAATATTCAAGGGAAGAAGGAGAGACAAAAACAACAAAATCATGTGTTTCTCTATCAATTAGACACGGTGGACGGATTGAAACCTGTCTTGGAGACTACTTACAACTCTGCGAAGTCAAGGGGCCTGAAGCATTGTGACCGAGCATCATTGATCATCTTCCTACTCACAAACCGTGCCAGATTACTACGAATCCTTTTGGGGACGCTTTCTTAAGACTATGAAGAATATTTTTCTAAAAAAAAAAATTCGATTTTTCGAAAATTTCACACAGGTGATCCCCCTTAATAAAAACACTTGAACATCGAACTTTCTAGCTTGGTCATCCAAAATATGCGTGATTCGAAGAAAACGCCAAAATGCAAAATTGTTTGCTCAAATGAATTCTACAAATTTGTACTTACACTTATTTTGCTTAGATGTTTTCCATTTTGATTAAAAAGAACACGTATAAAAACAATAATTTCGATTTTTCATACCAAAATATTGAAAATATGTATGAAACGGAATTCTGCAAATTCAAATGGAGAAATTTTGGATAAAATAAAGAGCTTTTGTTTTGATTATAGAAGAACATATTTGAATATTTTATATTTGATTTTGTTACCCAAGTATGAGGAATATGGTAAAAACATTTGAATGTAGATTTATTTTCTCAACATTTCTCATTAGCAGTTGGAAAATGAGAGATTAATTTAAAAAATTAAGATATTGGAATCTGTTCAAACTGTTTAGAGAAGAAAATGAGCCTCATTCCTTAACATCCTATTAATTTTAAAGAGTAAACTTTGGAGAAACTGCATTAAAGTTTGATCTACAGTAACTGCTATTAAAAAACATTTTTTAAGGTACTGAAACATTTCGACTCTTGGAATTTTAATTTTATTAATATTTAATTCTTCTTAACACGAATTTTTGCCTATTTGAGCCAAAAGTTTCGCTTTTCAAATCAGAGTTTAAATTTTATACCTATCATTTTTGATCAAACAATTTTCTAAATTTATGTATGGCAATTTTGCCCTATCTTAGATCAAAATTGTCCCTTTATAGTCTACGAGTGGCTCACACGGAGGGTGAAAATTTCGCGAAGCGGAATTCTTAATTTAACGAGCTAGAATGCCGAGTAAAACTCACGATTCTCGGTTCTTTTTGAGAGAAGAAAGTAAACGGGTGCGTCCTTGTGACAGTTGTACGAGATTGCAATTCTACGATTTTGAATCTACAAAGCGTAGAAAAATTTTGATTAATTCTTACGTTGTTAATTTCGCGCAATCGCGCCATGAACAAAAGCACGTTCTAATTTTGGGGAATTGTCCCTACTCCTGAAAATAAAAAGGTTTCGACCAATGGTTTTCTTTTATTCGTACCATATGTAATGTTTCTCCGTTTCCCTTCTCCGTTAACCCCTTCCTCCCTTTTATTTAAAATTAATTTTAATAAAAATAGGCATCAGGTGTGAACAGGGCACTGCAATATTTGTGACACAGGCCTGCGACATATCATCATTTGCCTCCTCCCGGAAAATATTCAATATTTATATTTTACGCGCGCAACTCGGCAGGCTTTACCCAGTGGAAAATAATAAAATCATGAAAAGAATAAAGAAGAAAGGAATTACCAAGCAAGCGAAGTTCCCCGTGGGGATTCGACACTTGCGTTGCGTGGACGTGGAAAAAGAATTTCAGGTGAAGCTCCCCGTGGGGATTCGACACCCAAATTTCCTTGGAATTTTGTTATATAATTTTGGAATGCTACGTTCGATGTGTCTCTCGATATGAAAGTTCACACTACTAGTCGCACGAGTTAAGCTAACCGGGTTGTGTAATGAGTTTTCTCTTCCCTTTTTTTAAAACGTAAATTTTTTTGAAGAAATTCCCAAGAATAATAAAGAAATCAAAACTTACCTTATTAGGGTGCGCAAGCAGACTGAAATTTTTGAGGATCTGCAACCAAGCACGTTAACTCGGTTTTCCACCTCTTTAATAATTTCCCCCCTTAATTAATATGCGCGCGCCTCAATTAGCGACCGCGATCGATTCTAATCAAATCAATAAATTAAGAATTTTATACACGGTCTTTTCCCCATTTTCGCGATGGTTTTAAGGTTGGAAATCGGTATCAGAAAAAAGATAATATTCTCGCGATTATGACGATGTTTTTCAGATTTCAAAAAGTCGCATATTTCGTCCCGTGGAAGCATTCAAAAATTGATGTGCACTCAAAAGCGAAAACGCACCGCGCGACGATGACGAGAAAGCCTTTCCCCCATTTCACCTCCCGCTGGCGTGTGCTACTTGCGTGGGCGCGGGTTCCTATTGGACAGCGGTGTGGGCAGGCTTGAACGTCGTGTGACGATTTTTATAATAAAAAGGAAATTTCAATAAATCAACCTCTATTTATTATCGTTAAGTGACCCATTTTTACAAATACAGTTATTCGTAATGTTTAATACTAATGGATTTTACGGCACAATGATAATTATCTTTACTTATAATATCAAAAATCTATAATACTTGCAATGTGTCAATGATTATAATTACTTATTTAAAATGAAATAACAATTATATTTGCTTATTTACAATATAATAATAACTGTATTCACTTATAACCATACAGTTTGGTTCATTTATTTATATATTACATTTGTTCATTTGGTTATTTTTTTTAATCATTAATTAAAACTCCCATACATGCAAATGAACAAATGATCCTGCTATAAATAATAAAAAAGAATATAAAAAAAAGTAACAGTGTGGGACGCCCGCCTATCCAGCGGACCATGCCACACACTGCTTGATCTGAGTGATTGGTCGGGTGGCAGCAACCACAGGTTAGTGTGGCGCTCGCTGAGAGTACGAACGAAAATGTCCGTGAAAAGAGGCTGCTTCGTTCTCGACACATTCACTTCCGGTTTGGAAGTAAATCGTCTATTACTGGGCAAATACTTAACGAGACATCGCAATTCTTTCGTGCGAGTCTCGTGGGAACCTACTTGTTCTAAAAGTAACCCTAATTTCGTGAATTCTTCCCTCGTTTCGTCGCAACAGGCGGATACTTGACGCTGGGCCGTCTCAGTACTTATAGTTTTGAACGTTCATTGAACGATGGAAAATATTTTTTTTCAAAACTGAATGATTATTTCTAGCCTCAGTAAATTGAAAAGTAGCATATGGGGCAAATTCGCAATGATTTAAAATGAAAAAAATTATTTGAGCTTCATTTTTTAATTTGAAACATATTTCTGAGTTTTTCTGCAAGTGCGGCCATTAATTTTCTTTCCAAAATTATGTTTAAAAAAAAGCTTGACTTTTTCCCTTTAAAATGAGCCATGGTCGAAAGTGGGGCGAAAGAAATTGGTGGAGATATATATATATATATATATATATATCCAATTTCTTTCTTTCTTTGCGTTCAGCGTAAAACTAATGAAAAAACGTTTCCAAGACCTCCATAAAAAAGTAATTTGGATAACTTTTGTAGAAGTTATGGTTAATTGAGTATCAGCGTGCGCGGTAAAAGGTTGAAAATTCGAGCCCCTGTATACTGACAACCCGTCGTATTAGAGATCTTCTCTTAGCGGAATTGAAAGAGTGTCACTAGGACAATAATTTCGCGGACTGTCAAGGATATCGGAGACAAAAAGTTTTTAGGCGGGTACACTTGACGAATTTTGCCCCATATATTTTATGACGGATCTTATAAAGGGTTTCCCAATAAGGGTGATATGTTTTGAAATTGAAAAAAAACACTGAATATTCATTCGGAATTAATCGAAATCTTCTTTATTATATTGGATATTCTATGCCATTTATGATTTAAACAATATATCGGCCAAATGTCCCCCGAGACTTGAGCCAAAAATGCGCCTCATCAGAAAAGATGATTTTTTGATGAAAATTGGGATCATTTTCAATTGATTCCAGAGCCCAATCCGCGAACTCCCGACGCAAACGATGGTCATTAGGCTTCAGTTCTTGGGCCAGAATCATCTTATAGGGATGCAGGCCAAGATCCAATCGCAAAAAACGCCAGGTAGTCATCCTGGACAGGCCCAATTCCTGAGATCGGCGTGGCACGGACAATTCACGGTTTTCCTCGATACTGGCCTGTACTGCGGCTATATTCTGTGTAGAACGTGCGGTACGCATACGATTTTTAGGCTTAGTATCCAATAGAGTAAATTCACTCTCCAACTTATCGATTATTCGACGAATTGAGAGCGCGGATGGAGCAGAATGACGACCATATTTTGCACGATATGCTCTTTGAACACCGATAAAACTTCTCGAATTTTGATAAAATAATTGGACAATTTCCAAACGTTGTGGAAGCGTGAAACTACTCATGATTAAATGGCAAACCTTACTGATGACAACTGACAGCAGACGTCAAAAATTTCAGTTCAAATGAGCCCGATAGGGACATTCAAAATCATATCACCCCTATTGGGAAACCCTTTATTTGTAGGGCCTTAATTATGAACATAATCATTAATTGAGCACACCGATCAAATAAGGGCCTGTCCACTCAAAAACGGGTAGAAGTATTGACCACTTTCCAAATCGAGGCTAAATTTTCTTTTTCAAAAAAACGTTAAACAAAAAATACTGTGATGCTCAGCTCAATAAAGCGCATCTTTTTTGTCATATTAATTTTCTTCCCTGATAATTTGTTTATTCACTGTAAAATAAACAATAGGTTTTTTCATACCTTCGAAAATCAATGCCGTTTGGAACTAAAATTGCTAAAACTCAACTAATATTCAACCGATTTTGTTGAAATTTGGTTTATGAATTCCCATGACGGTATACTCTACACCGAAATCATAGAATTTTCGAAAAATATGTTATTATAATTATTATTTATTAATTTATCAGCAGCAGTTGGAAATCAATCAATTTTTTTTCGACATGTGAGGAAGTTTTTTCCTATTGTAGCTAGGAAAAACTTCCAGCGGAGGAGTTGGTGAGGATTGTTTGAAAAAGTTTTTGGGAAAAAGTGATATTGGTTGGAGCAATACTTGATGAGATAGAAACGTTTTATTGAGAGCGCGGACAAAGTCGCCCGCGCGCCCGTTGTTCTCGTGCCCGTATAAAAAAAATACATTTACTTTGCATGCAATTGAACGATGGTTGTTAAAAAATTTATTTTGAACATTTACAATGAAATTTTTGATAAGTTTTATCAGTTACAAAACCGCTGACACTTATTTTTTTCAACTTAGAATCTTAGACATATTACACCTTCTGACATTGTGAAATTCAAAGAGCGTCGCAAATTATGCAATATAATTTAAATTTATGTCTTTCATGCAAAATAATAGAAAATGACCGGATTAATGTATTCATAGAATTATTTATTACGCGCTTCTACATTTTGTAATTACATCTTTTCTTATTCTATACTTGTATTCGTTGGAAATACATGCTCAGTGATGAGATAATTAATTTATTCTGAAAATTGCACTAGATGAGTTTTTGATATTATTTATTTTATAAAATCGTACTTAAATAATATCTACAGTTTCATTTTATGTGTATTGTATACAGAAAACAGAAGTTGCGAGTTCCATTGGTATAAGTGCAGCAAAAATCACTGATGTCAGGTCTTTGCTTCGTTATTTAAGTCCAGAAGGTAAAGAATTTTTTCACAAAATAATTGAAGATTCCTCTTTGAATTCTAATACAACGAAAAATTCGAGAAAAATTGTGCAAAATAAAAAGTAGAAAAATCTATGACAATAGCGAAAACGTCTGTTTTAAAAGATAATTCCGAAACAAAACTGCGAAAGTTAAAGAGAAACAGTTTCTCTAAATTAAAAGAAACTAGTAAGGTAGATGTTAAGTTTTTAATGCATAGTTTATATTAAAAATAAAAGCGTGATCTAGTGCAATTTTATTTTGTTATTTTGTTATTTAGTGCAATTTTTTTAGTGCAATTTGAAAATATTTTTCAAAAAAGTGGAGGTCATTCCTGAAGTAAATTTCAACGAGGAATTCAATGGTGACCTTCATTTTGACCTTGAAATTGACCTTCATGGCTTTTTCAAGGTCAACTTTGTTTTTCAAATGGAAACCCCCTTTCTTCACATCTGCAATCGATAGAGCGAAAAATACTACGTTCAAGTACGTACCCAAGCATTAGATCAATTGTAACTTTCAAGGTCAATTAGAGGTTATTAGAAATAAGAAAAGTTTTCCAAGAGGTCAGTGCAATTCCTGAAGTATTTTTCAACAGGGAATTCAAAGGTGACCTTAATTTTGACCTTGAAGTACGTACCCAAGTCATAGGTCAATTGTAACGTTCCAGGTCAGTTAAAGGTTATTTGAAATTAACAAAGTTTTCCAAAAGGTCAGTGTAATTCCTGAAGTAAATTTCAACGAGAAATTCATTGGTGAGCTCTGTATTGATCTTGGTTAAAGCGTTTTGAATATTGTAAAATCATATATATTGGAAATTTTTCATTAAAAGTTCCAAGAGTTCTGGTGAGAGTTCTGTCCATATGAATTTTACGAATCATGGATCTATCAAGGACCTTCAGAGAACTGGTCGGCCAAAATCTGCAGGATCTCAGGAGATGCAGATGGACATAGCCCAAGCATTTGTTAAAAAACCCACACCTTAGTTTACGTCGAGCTAGTGATGAGCGTGACGTTGCTCCTGAGACAGTGCGAAATATTTTAAGAAGCATTAATTTTATTCCTTACAAAGTTCATCTGGTACAAGAGCTCAATGAAGTCGATCCTGATCGTCGGGTTGTATTTTGTGAAATTATGATGGACAGAATTAATAGAGATCCTCTTTTCTTGTACAATACAGTATTTTCAGAAGAAGCTACTTTCACTTTAAAAGGTAAAGTTAACAGGCAAAATTGTAGATATTGGTGCGACACAAATCCTGATTGGATGTTGGAGAGTCACACATAATATGCACAAAAGATTAATGTTTGGGCCGGTATCTTGAATGATACATTGATAAGCCCTTTCTTCATCGATGGCAATCTCAATGCCCGTGCATATGAAGAGCTTCTCAGAAACCAAATTGTACGAAGAATAAGGGAGATTACAGGCGATAATTTTCAAAATATTTGGTTCCAGCAGGACGGAGCAGCGGCTCATTACGATAGGGAGGTTCGAGCATATTTGGATACTCAGTTCCCTCATAGGTGGATTGGAAGAAGGGGTGAAATCGAGTGGCCTGCTAGATCTCCTGATCTGACGCCTCTCGACTATTTTCTTTAGGGTTATTTAAAGAGCAAAGTATACTCAACGCAACACGAAAGCTTCGACGAATTGCAGAATCGGATTCTGCAAGAGGCTACTTTGATTGATAGGGAGATGATTCGTAATGCTGTAACTCATTTTTACAATCGCATAGTTTTTTGTCAAGAAGCTCAAGGTTTTCAGTTCGAACATCTTCACTGAAGCGTGAGAGGCAAGGAGACTCACGCTAATCAAGCATCCCAAAGGGAACAGAATTTACTACATTCACCTGGTTGTTCCTGGGTAATGCTGAACGTCAACGTAAACTGCTTGGAAATAACCTTAAAAAAACCTTGAAGATCATCACCAAGATCAATACAGAGCTCACCAATGAATTTCTCGTTGAAATTTACTTCAGGAATTACACTGACCTCTTGGAAAACATTGTTTATTTCAAATAACCTCGAATTGACCTTGAACGTTACAATTGACCTATGACTTGGGTACGTATCTGAACGTAGAATTTTCCGCTTTATCGATTGCAGACGTAAAAAAAGAGTTTCCATCTAAAAAAACAAAGTTGACCTTCAAAAAGCCATGAAGGTTAACTTCAAGCTCAAAATGGAGGTCACCATTAAATTCCTCGTTAAAATTTACTTCAGGAATGACCTTCACTTTTAAAAAAAATATTTTACCTGAGGAAAACTTTTTTAATGAACTCTCAATGTCAAAACGTTAGTTAAAGTCAACATTTTCATCATGGTAAAGTTACGAACCAGCAACGTTTGGAAATTATTAAAAATTACTACCGAAATTCTGAGTCGGTGGTCGCAACTTCAAGAGCAATTACTCCAATTTTCGGCCGTAATAGTCGTCGCTCCCGGCAGGCTGTGCGTGCTATAGTGGATTAATTCGAGACCGAATTTACACTATTGGACATTCCGGTGCCCAAAAGACGTCGTATTGCTCGAAGCGAAGAAATAATCGCAGCCGTAAGTGCATCGATTAAAAATGAGCCAAATCAGTCGATTCCATGTCATTCTCAAGAATTGGGCATCGCTCAAACGACACTGTGACGTTTTATGCGAAAAGATCTTGGCCTACATGTTTCAAGATTAAATTGACTCAAGAACTAAACGCCGAAACTTCTCCAATGGGGCTCTGGCAAAGCTTGAAGAAAATAAAGAATTTCATCGAAAAATCATCTTCAGCGATGAAGCTCATTTCTGGCTCAATGGTTTTGTTAATATGCAAAATATGCGTTATTGGTCAGCAACAAACCCAAATGTGCTTCTTGAGACACCGTTGCATCCGCAAAAAGTGACTGTTTGGTGCGGTTTTCATGCCGGAGGTGTGATTGGGCCGTATTTTTTCGTTGATGAAAACGACCATCATGTTAACGTCAATGGAGAGCGCTATCGTTCTATGTTGGAACATTATTTGTGGCCAGAATTGGATGAACTTGACATCAAAGATATGTGGTTTGAACAAGACGGTGCCACTATCCACACAGTACGCGTCACAATCGATTTATTGAAAGGCAAATTCGGTGAATGTGTTATCTCGAGAAATGGTCCGGTTGAATGGCCGCCTCGTTCATGCGATCTAACGCCATTGGATTTCTTTTTATGGGGCCATATCAAGTCACTGGTCTATGCCAACAAGCCAGCAACTTTAGACGACCTCAAAGACAGCATCCAACGCGAAATTGCCAACGTTCTGGTCGAAATGTGTGCCAGAGTGGTGGAAAATTGGGCCCAAAGAATCGATCTCTGTAAACGGGCTCGTGGTGGTCATATGACCGATATCGAATTTCATTCATAAAATGTAATGCTTGCACTACACCCACAATAAATTTGAACCCAATATCTCAAATAATTCTGTGTTTTATTCATAGATAAAATTTTTATGTTTCTATTGGAAAACCCTTTACAAAGAAATGCAATGCGGAACCTTGCAGACCTCAATGTATCACCAGCTGTCGAGACTCCCAACAATATGGCAAGAGCGTAACTCGAACCGCCCAGCGATGAGAAGACTCGCGACCGCCTGGAATGAATCGTATACACTAAGCAGTTTTCCTGTATCTATATGAATGCCTATTACAAGTTCGTTATTAGATTTGCATTGCAGCGGGTCTTACTCCACATATAGTATGTTATCCGGACAGCAAACTTTAAACGGACAATCAAATTCAGGACATTCCGTTAATAGTAATTAAATAATAATCGCGAAAAATAAGAAAGTGCATTACTCAATACCTATAAACCTTTAATTATGTAAATCAATTGAGATTGAGCCACATAATTAAGGGTTTCTCAGAACTATAATGGTACACCTCTCTATTGACACCACAGTACTAGAACTAACTGCACCGATGTTTCGAGTAATTGATTATTTAACTATTTAATGGGATAAAGCCAACTTTTGGTCAAGAAAAATAATTACAAGCATGGCAATTAATAAAGCCGTTCATTGGTAAAATCGGATAACTCAAAACTCAACCACGAATTCTCAAATTATAAATTACCCGATTTGATCAATGAATAAGTTTGTGCCAGCCCACCTAACCTAAAAATGAGCAATAAATAGAATCAATAAAATAGCCATAATATTAATTCCCATAATCTAAATTACGGTGAGACAAAAGAAAAAGTGAAAAAATAAAAATTTAAGATGGAACTTCGGAAAACGCAGTTACTTCTAGTGAATTGAAAAAAATGATCCTTAATTTTCAATAAAAACAAAATAATCTGTCATTCTGGGCAACTGAAGTTTTATGCAGTTGCATGCAAGAGGCAATTATTTTACAGAATTATAATTTTATGATAAAATTTACAAAAACTATGCTACAGTTTCATAATAGTAAGAAAAATTCCAGAAAATGCAGTGCATTTTGCAATTTTAAGATACTTATACTGAAAATCATCTTGAGGATCGTCAAATTTGACGTTAACCTTGTAACATAGAAATTTGAAGGTTTCTAACAGAGTCCGACTATAATAGTAATAAAAAAAAACACCGATGTGTCCTTATCATGATTAAGAAATAATTTCTATATAAACACATATATATATTATGAGAATTATATGTATATTACACACACATATATATATATATATATATATATGATGTTATGAAAGTATAAAAAGGCATGGTTATTTAAACCACTACCACGAAAGCCTCAATGAGACATGGCAGCATGGGGACTCTTCAAACAGAATGCTGCCCTGCTGAAACTTTATTACTACAGTAGTCTAATTCGGGTGGTCCTACGGCACAATTGATGAAACTCACCTCGTGACCTGAAAATATCTCATAAACAAAGCTTATAATACGTACACCAATCGGATTGGGTTACATAACCTAGAGCCTCCTCCTCCCTGTATACGCACATACGTGTGTATGGGTGTATACGAGTGTACCTGGGGTCATCAATCATAAATTGACGAGCCCATATCTAAAAGCATAAAATTTATAACTAGGAGCTAGTAGTCAATGGTATGACTAATCTTATAATTACAATTAGGTCATTATCACGCCATATTTGGTATGCATTTCTATCCTATAATAATCAAACATACAGCCAAGGATGGTCGCAGAAGAAGCGAAAATTTTTATATTCATTTAAAAATAAATTAAATTCTAAGTTAGGGGAATTGAAAAATCAAAACACGAAAATGAGAGAGACGGGCAGAGGGGAAATTTATAAAATATATGTGACATAGGTATTTACAATATTAATAACATTAATATTAATAATAACGAGAAGACAGCACCGGATCCTCCGTTGGAAATAGCACCTCCTCAGGCCTCGGATCTGAAACACAAATCAATTAATAAGTAACAAGGAAATGAAAAGAAGAAGAGAATTTAATTAGAACACGATGTGAAACGAAATCTACAACTTACACCACGGAGCAACATAATGCGTCCCGTATCGGCATGGGAGGACGTGATAGGGGCCACGCAGGTAGCTCCCACGGTGATAGAAATCCCCCATGTACCAGGCACCGCTGAAACATTTAAGAAAAACGGGGATAATAAACAAAATATGCAAAATCAAGCTAATTCTAAAGAGCAAACGACGACTTACCCAAGACAAACAGAAGGCAGCAGAGGAGAATGAATGCACTCCTGAACTGCCGGTGTAGAGATGTCTGCCTCTGTGAGAGCTAGCAGCTCCAGTGCTCGAGCATGCGCGACCTCCTGCGCTCTTCTAGCCGCCTGATTCGCTAACGTTGACCAGCATCTACGAATTAGGGTGTTTTGGCGCCCGCCTCTGTTTCCTGTCTACTCGATTTTTCACGAGACCGACTGACGGTCTCATTTTCTTGTTTTGCTTCGTTACAGAAATTGTGATGCATCTTGAGAACGATCCGGCAACGGCAATAAGAGGGTTAGACGAGAATGACATATTAGAGGAGAAAATCAAAGAATATATCGCAGCAGCCTTCAATAACAAACGGTATAAGAAGCTAAGTGACAATGACAAAAACATGTCAAACTCATTTAATGATTCTAAAATTATTTAAATTAATTAAGTTAAAAACCATAGAGGGTCATTACTAATTTTTTCTTGAATCCTATATAAACGCAATATTGATTCACCTGGCGATTTTTTTCCCAAGGGAGCATTCAAGTATTATGCAACGCAGTTTTTCGGGACCCCCCGCCCGTAACGCGGCGCAACAAATGGGCTAACCTCCGCTAGCAACCCTAGAGCGTTATGTAATGCTTAAACGCTCTCTAATTTAGGTACAGGAAATCCAAGAAAATAAAGTACTAGGTTCTTCGAATCAAAAAATTTCGAGAATCCCAATAATCCAAGTGAATACGCTTAGAATTAGGCAGTAATTCAGATGAATTCTCCAGTAACTTGTAACTCCTCTGCAGCCTAGTGATTAACATTCACTGATTGGTTGCTTGGAGTCCTGCGTTCGATTCTTAAGGGAGGACCCTGGTTTAGAGGGTAAAAAAAATCAATTTTTTGAAAGTCATCTCATTCCATTAGAAAAAACTGTGCCGAATATTATGCAATTTTTGGCGTTCTAAACCAGGTTCCCCCCTTAAGAGATCGTATTGACATAAATTTACTTCTACCAGCGGTAATTCAATGTAATGCATTTGAGGACATGAAAGAACCAGTCCATATCATCGAAATCGTGATTATTTTGTCTATAAACTTTCATCCAGGCAAAAAAGATATGAAGTCCAAAATGTGTGAGATCAATGGAAAAGCACTAAGGAATGTCTAACAACTCTCTAATTTTTTAAGTTACAAAATTTTTTTGTTTGAAATATATTCTTTTATGATGACGAAAATTCTAGAATTAACAGACTTTTCTTAGTAGCTTGTCTTGAATCTCACAAACTTGCGACTTTATATCTTATTTTGCATGGTCAAAAGTCTACAAACAACAAAATTACCATATTATTCATATAGTCTGGTTATTATGTCATTAATTTGAAAGGTTTTTCCCGTTAGGAGAAACAAAATAATTATTTAATTCAAATTATTTTTCAATGTTTACCAAATCATTTCAGTCGACTATGTCGATCATTAGAAGAGTGTATCACTCAACGTGATAACGGAACACTACTGTATCAACTTTATCAAGCTGTGATTTAGAATTAACGTCATTCTTGACTAGATGGAATTTTCGAAATATATTTTTGGAAAATTGTTCAATGAAAAAAGGAACGCTTCCACTCCGCTGGGTATATAGCCCAGGAACTTTCGATTGACGGTCGAATGCTCCGTAGCTCAGATGATAGGGCATTCTACCGGCAATCGAAAGGTCCTGGGCTTTATACCCAGCGGAGTGGAAGCGTTTCTTTTTTCATTGAACAATTTTTCAAAAATGTGAATGAAATTAGTGAACCCCATTGGAAAATTGTTTTCGATTAAAGAAATATTTCACATTAGATAACTGCATTGATTTCTTTGATTCGAAAAAAATCTGTTGCATCGTGAACTGTTTTCTGTGTGTCACCAACAACATTCACCGACTATAGAACCCTGCTTGAATGAATCCGAAAGAAAATTAAAATTTTCCCCGCATAGCAAAAGTAAGAAAGAAGGAGTTAAAAGGAAATAAATGCATTAAACTCACATTGCAAACCTACACCAAGAGTAATATAATCGAATTGAATTCGTATTATAAGAAGGCCTTAAATCATTGTCAAAACCATACTCGCAGGATCCGGACAAAGCAGATAAAATGCAAACATTAGAAAATTTCAATTCTCCGACTTTTTCTGGTGTTTTTGTGAATAACAGCGATTTTTGTAAATCATAAAATTCGAACTCGGAACAATAATTCTACTGCGTAATCAACACTAATTTAAAATCCAACTAGGTCCAACCCTATATGACACAACCCAACCCGACTAGACTTATTATGTCATACCAAATTATGAGCAAATGAGAAGAATCAGACCTCCGACTAGAATCTCTAGACGCCCTCGGAGCATATCGATGTGTAACAGTGGGAAGCCTCGGAATGGCGCAATTGGCTGCTGTATTATGTACTTCCTTGTCTTGACGGGATTTTGCATCAACGTTACCTTTTACATTTGATGGAATTGTCCAGAGTTGTATTCATTTTAAATAATACATCTATCTCAGCAACTGACTTGGACACTGCAGAAGATCTTCTAACGCATTCGTCGCGTCTTTCCAGCAAAACTACGAAGAAAAAAACATCTCTTTTAACATCCACCTCCTAACTCATGTTATCAAATCAGTCAGAAATTGGGGACCATTATGGGTATACTCTATTTTTCCGTTCGGAGCTTTGAATTGAAAAATTCTAAATTTCATCACAAGTCCGTACCGTAGAGCTGACCAAATAGTGACACGATTCTTTCTGTTCAAATTGCAGCGAGCGCAGTAAATGACGTAGCCATTGCTCCCGAAACGCAGGAAGATATACTACGTGTGTTAAAAAAATTAACACTCAATGTACCCAGAAGAATGTCCGAGGGACATTACTTCTTCGGAGTAGGAAAAACAGTAATACGTTATCCTGATGCCGAAGAAGTCTGCCTGATAGAGAGCACGGGACAAGCAATCTTCCCCAAACCCTCATAAGTGTATATAAGAAGGCTGTGGTCAATGGAGTAGAGTATCAAATAGCCGATAATGTCAACAGAAAATTCTGCAACTCTATTGTGAATTCCCGAACTGGATTTTTGATCATCAATAGTATTTTATCTTACAGATATGGAGAAGAAACTGTTGCTGGTATCATCGCAAGACGAATTTAGGATAGAGGTAGTGAATATGGAACAAACCACATGCGGCATATTGTACCTTCAGAAGAGACAGTGTTTTCTTCATATCACAAAATAATATCACCAGGAATGACGATACAAGCACCAGAACATGTTTGTAGAAATCAAAATAGGTTACGGGGTAATTAGTCGAATAATCTGAATGGAATTTCGATATTTAAAGTTAAATGGTTTCAAATCCTACAAATAACGTTACATTTATTGTATTCTCTTTTTAGGAAATTCTTCAAGGATAGTCAATTCCTGTTTTTTTTTTAATATCAATGCTACTTTTTGTGAAAAGGAAAATTGAATTTACATTTTAAATTGCAGCTTATTTGCCAAAAATGTAATGTAATTAAAGTATAATGATAATAAAGTAAATAAATAATAGAAAAAATAAAATAATAGTGTAGTGAATAAAGTATTCAATTAACCTAGATTTATTTTTTATTGAGAGATTTCCAAAACCATAATCTCATCCATGATTACAATAACTTTCCATGTTATAAATAAATTTTAATTAATGTAATTAATTTATCCAGTTCGCAAACTGTAGAATTTTATTAACTCACATGAGGGC
The DNA here is from genome assembly GCA_030998225.1 of Diplolepis rosae. Classification (NCBI taxonomy): domain Eukaryota; kingdom Metazoa; phylum Arthropoda; class Insecta; order Hymenoptera; family Diplolepididae; genus Diplolepis; species Diplolepis rosae. Next base: position 861,850 of record JAPYXD010000467.1, read on the forward strand.
GCAAAAGTTGCAGAGATTTTCAAACAATCTGGACGTGCAATCATTTCTTTGGCCATTGGACCGGGAATTATAGGAACTATTGGTAGTATCAGTCTCAAGTAGTCATCGTCTGTCTGCGAAGGCAACATATTTTTGTCGGTCTTCCAGAACTCAATGAAATTGTAAATATGTCTTATACAGTCAATGTGAGTTGGAAAGTAAAATTATTAACTTCTGAAATTCTAATTTTTTTACATTCAAAAATTTCTTGGCTCTAACAAAAATTATATTTACAGCTATGGCTTCGTACCTACGATTCTGGATGCTATCGTCAGGAGGTGCAATATCCAATACGACATGCGAGTTAATTCGGTAGAGGAAGTAGTCGAGTAAATTTATCATCTACCTGCAAATAGCCAGAAGATTTACCTGAAGATAGAACGAAGTTATTATTTTTGAGAGATTAAATTGGATACCAGATGATCAAATTCATCATTGATTGCTGGATCATAAACAGAGGTTGCTTGGTAAGTTTCTAGGAAACAAATGTTTCTTTTGTTTTAAATTGAGAACGTATTTCAAAGTTTAAATTTTATTAAATATCATGGAGATTAATATCATCTCCAATTTTCTAAAGAATCTACAAGAACGATGTATCTATTCTAAGAGGGAAAATTCCATTGGTGTTTGGTAACTGATCAACAAACGGGCACACGGAAAAAATTTGTCGCTTAAAATTTAACAGACTATTCAAAGAGTCGTGGACAGAAAGTAAATTCGGAGAAAGTCTTGTAAGGTTTCAAAGACTTTTAGGAAACAGTAGAAAAAAGTCGAATAACTGTTAGAAAACCAGGTCGAAGAAAAAAAGTCGCGTATTTATTATTATAAAAGTATTTTAAACACTAACTGATCTTTTCTAAGAAGTAATGAAAAGTTTCATAATCTTTGGATTCATTTGTCACAGATTTTAAAAGACCATCGAATAATTTGAAATGAAGGTAATTCAAACATATATTTTTGTGAATTCTATTCTAAAGTCCATCATATTTTATATGCCGTCTTCTAAAATTTTCTCGTCAGTCGCAAAAAGCAATGCGCAGAAACGTAATTCGTAGCATCGCGCAGCAGACAATGCAGCTCGGCTTTTTGGTTTGTAATAATTTTGGTTAAATTTTGAGATTACGTATCATTTGGCTTCGTTTGAATCTGGATTGAAGCGTACATTGAAGAATTAGTTCCGAGTAAGTACATGTTTACCTTGATAAAGTGTATTATGTCAAATTTGAAATTTATCTATTTTTTTAGTTTTGCCTTCAAACTCTGAATGTGATCGAAATATTTTACACAAGTCTCCACGACATGTATCGGCTATGCGGGTTAAGGCGTGCGATTAGAATTGGGTTAGGATGCGTGCGTGCGTGCGAGCGTTCGAGCGTTCGATTCTGGGTGCTGCGAAGTGTTTATAAAAAATTGCGTTTCTGTAATGTTGTACAGTGTTAAATATAATAGTAAGTTCATATTAGGATTATATAGGTGATGTAAAAGTGAAAAATAATTAACTATAAGTGCAGGATCATATTCCAGAAAATAATATTTTCCTTTTTACACTGTTCAACATCTTCTTTGACTGTCACTTAGACTTTCAATGCCTGGTTTAGAGAAAATAAAACCCACGGTGTTTTAAATTTTCCGCGACTGTCACTTAAACTTTCGAATTTACGTTTTACATTTTCAGCAATTATCTATCATATTCTTCAATAAGGAGGTTCATAATATTTAGACGACTTTCTAACCTATCCACGAGTATTACACAGAGTCGATGACTTTTTAAGCGACAAATTTGATTCCGTGCAGGCTGCAGGTGTTGTAACCGTCAATGAGGTCATTCACTCCTCAATATCAGCAAAACAACGGAAAAAACCGGCAGCGCGAAGAAACATTCTCCGATGTGAATTTGGAATGTGCCCATCGAAGAAAAGTATGAAAGGACCCCGCATAAAAAAAAACAAGTCATAATTAAACTATACCCTTTTGTGGGATTTTTTCTATTTTTATGAGCTACGAAATGAATAAATCTTCGAGAAATTCAGTGGAACCAAATTTTCCGTGCATTTGATGCGGGGTCTTTTACCGTTATCTTGTACAAAATAGAGAATTCCTATAAAATGTTAATGTGACCAAAAAATGATTTAGATTGTAAATTTCGTGTGTAGCGACTGTTGGATTGCAAGAAATGTTATGTAATCCTTCTTTTCCCGTAACTGCTTCAGATCTTTTAATCTCAATTGCGAAATGAAAAAAAAACTCCCCTAGAACAGGTTGAAAGATATTGAAGTTCTGTAAAAAATGTCCCCAGTGTAAAGTTTTTGTTATGAGTTTTTCGTAATATGTTAAGAGAGTAATGAAAATTGTAATATTTTCTTGAATCTTAGTTAAATAACTTTAGACACTAGTCGCTTTTTTTTATTATTTCCGATCGAAATTTTCAGTTTTCAATTTTATTAAAACGGTCTTGTCCGTCAATGGCAAGCCATATTAGTACTTATATCATAAAATTTCTTGGAATTGTTGTAAAAAGTTTTTCTGAATTAGTCATGGAATCCATTTTTGTATTAGTTATAAGCGTAATATTATGTTATAGTTTTTAGAAGATTATTGTGGATTTATAGAATTTATTTGTAATGTAGATCATATTTGGAATTAGATTCTTAATCAATTTGATGTGAGAACTAACTTAATTTTATTGATTCAATGGAAAATTTGATTTTGAATAAAATGTACATAGCAAATAATATATATAGATTCAAAATTATCTCCTAAAAAAAAAACATAAAAATAACATAACTCTACTCGTATTGAATGATATTGTATGTATAATTGCATATTTATATGATTTTAGTTTTAGGAGACGCACTTGTATTAATTTCAATTGAATACCGTGCTCTTTTGTGAATTCGACATAATTCTGTATAGAAAAACTTTTTTTTGCTATTGACTCAATAATATCAATTTCCCAAGATTTTTCAACAACAATGAATTTAATAATCCAAATTTCGCTAAAGAATCATAATTGCAATGCTTTTAATGTCTTTTTTACCGTTCTTAGCCGTAATAATGCGAGGTCATAGAACTGTCAGAGAACGGTCAGAGTATTCTATGACCGTTCTCTCACACGGGTCCGCTAGGTACTAGTTTCAAGGTTATGTGCGAAAAATTATCATTAAGGTTGAATGTAAGTCCCATCCCCGGACAAATAGTAGAGTCCCGTGGGACGCCGTCGAGCTATGCTGTTTTGAAAAAATTTCATGCACGGAAAACGAACTCTGCAGTTTGCTCGCTCGCGACAGTGGTGGGCCTCATTCAGTTTGGCAGAATTCCTGCCGCTAGCTATGGGTGCGTGATCGGCAAAATGTGGCAGTTAGAATCACGAACACTCTGGGAGTGTGACGCCACTGTCGCGTGCGAGCAAACTGCCGAGTTTGTTTTCCGTGTGGGCTCGCATAGTGAAAATTTTAGTGCGCTACTGGCTTAGAAATCGTAGTATGTGTGTATACGTATAGTTACCAATGCTATGCCAGCGGCCGACTCGTATATCGTGCAACACTGCAATTTAAACCCAACTGTGATATGCATTTGAATAGCTGGATGTCAAAGGTTATTGTTAACAGTTAAAAAAAATGTCAGGTCAAGTGAGATGGGAAGGAAGATTTATAAAGAACAAAACTTTAGACTATGAAGTGCGTCGAAATTCGGGAATGGTTAAAGCGAGGAAAAGAAAATATTCTGCTGGCAATTTTACGTATGCTTCCAAGCTGGTTGTGTGTGAGTGTGTGTGTATGTCGAGACCTACATCAGACAAGCTGAAAAAAGGGAACAGTGTTGCCGGGTCGCGATAACGTTACGTTTATCTGTTTAAAAGTGACTGAAATTTAAATATTCTAAATTAGACTATCTATAAATCTGCATGGTGGATAGATTTGATTTTTTTTATAACAATTTATATTTTCAAGCAGCATAAATACCGACATTTTTTAAATTTCTCTACCAGAGCGTTTAATTACTACAAATTAGAATGTGGAGAGTGCCTATGAATTGCCCATGAATTACGTGTTAAAATGGTCAACTTCGACATTAACTATCTCTGCATCGGTACGGTTGAAAAATTTGAAATTAATTTAGCATATAAATAATTATTCTATTTAAATGCCAGCTCCTTTTTTAAAAAATTCTACCAGGGATCGATTTTTTTACATACAACCTTAAACGGGCAGAGTTCAATCTTAATTAAACAGATGGTAATGGTTTTATATAAAATTACTAGTTTTAAGGTTATGTGCAGAAAAATAACCATTAATTGAACCAAACTTGATATGATTAAAACAGATGGTAATGTTTTTATATAAAATCACTAGATTCAAGGTTATGTTAAAAAACCATCATTACTTGGACCAAACTCGATCTGATTGAAATAGATGGTAATGTTTTTATATAAAATCACTAGATTCAAGGTTATGTGCGAAAAACCATCATTAATTGGACCAAACTCGATATGATTGAAATAGATGGCAATTTTTTTATATAAAATCACTAGATTTATGGTTATGTGCGGAAAAGCTTTATTAATTGGACAAAACTCGATACGATTAAAATAGATGGTAATTTTATCATATAAAATCACTAGATTTGAGGTTATCATCGGAAAATCTCAATTAATTAAACTTATTGTAAAACCATCACTTGTGCAAATCAGATCGATTTTTGTGCAATTACTGATGATTTTTTGCACATAACCTTAAATATAGTGATTTTATATAAAAACATTACCATCTGTTACGTACGGCTATTATCAATTAAATAAAATTAAAATTAAAAAGTAAATTTTATTACCTTCAATATATTTTATTAATAAGTAGGAGTACGCGGAGGTCGTCCAAACTGCCGAATTTAGTTAATATAAATATTAACTAAATTCGTTTATTATTATGTGGGGTCGTTGGTCTTCTACTCTCGGACTGAGAGTGTATTCTACACACCTACGCTTATCACTTTTAATTTTGAACGAAAGAAAAGGGGAAAGGTGCTTTAAATAACTTTAAATCAAGTGGCTAAAATTCATATAAATAAAAAGATAATTTTATTTTCGAGGAAAAGAAAGCAAATAAACTGATGTGAGCATTTTTACATAAGTCAAAACAAGAAAAAGTAAATTAGAACGATACACAGGTACATTACCGCCTTCTTGTGTTTATTGGCGTTCCTTAATCCTATCGGATGTCCTGGGAGCAAAAGCAAAGAAGAGAATACGTGCTGGCTGCTGAAGTCCTGGAGGTCCGGGCCAAATTCGATTTAATGTTTCCATGGTTCCGAAAAGGAACCACTCTCTTAAATTTTATTTTCCATAGAAAACTCGATCACACTACACTAGTCGGGATTTTGGCATACATCTGTAAGGAAGTGGGGACACACCGACACGGCGCTCTTGATTGTGTGTGCTCCCACATGGGAGCGTGGTTTGCTATTGTTGTCGCTCGACATACCACGCAATCAAACGAAAAAAGGGGGATTCCCTAGATTTGGTAACTATACACACATATACATACTAACACAATCAAGAAAAAGTAAGAGAGTTTCCTACATTGTGGTAACATGAAGCGTTACGTCGCCTAAAGGCCAGAATTTTTTTTTCGGTGGATTCGAAAAAGAATGATCGATTTTTCAAGTTTCGCGACCATTTCGCATGTAAAAAATAATGCATTGCATTTATTATTAACAAACTGCCTACATGTACCGAAATCAATAATGCTATAATAAATAGTGTTAAAAAAAAAAGCAAAAAAAAAAAGATGAACGCGGGACGCCCATCCAGCGACCACGCACAGAGCTGCTTAACTTGGGTGATCAGTTGATTGGCAGCATCCACAAGTTAGTGCAGCGCTCTCTGAGAGTACGAACGAAAATTTCCGTGAAAACTGAGTCACCGCGCTTGAGCCATATACACTTCCGGTTTGGATTTTTTCCCCCCTCTCCGCTTTTATTTTCCTCCTCGACAACTCCGTTTCCAACAGCTGCCTCCAAAAGCTTTGAAACTTTAACAATGTCCAACGTGGAAATGGGTTGTTGGTAATACTTTTTGTGTATATCTTTATGATAACCTAAGTGATCTGCTAGGACACTGACTTGATTATCTGTTAATTTCAATGATATGCACTTGGTACCTATATGCTTCCTTAATTTTGTTCCTCGTAATGAAATTGGATTTTCCGCACCACAATCGACAGAGTATTGGCGCATTAGTTGGCAAGAACGGAGGTAAAGATTTTTTTTGTGTCGTAACTTTGTTTTCCTAATACATACGGATTATTTTTATTTACTTTTGCTTCGTTTTCTGTAGATAATATTAAATCTATGCACTTGACGAGTTATGATGATAAGAGAACGGATACTTTTCTTGCCAACTTTCCACGAATAGTGAATGGGACGTATTTTTTACTGCATCTTGAGCTTCTGGAGAAAGTGACTCATAAAGTTGTTGGTGTGATTTAATATCAAGAGTTTTATGACTTATAATTTTCAATCAGCACCCTCCCAATTTCACCTGGCCGACGACGATTGAATAACTGAATTGACAGCAATGTTGATTTAGACAGTTTCTTTCATGCATCGGGTGTAAACGACTCTCTTAAATTTTGATATGCATTTCAAGTAAGAAACGTCCTAGAAGGCGCAAACGAGCTCTTATCATGTCAGAATGATGATCTAGTGCATATTTAGTTGTTAATTTACATTTGAAACATTTTCAAGTGTTGTTAATATATATATAAATTATTTTCTCAAATTTTACCTTCGAAAGGTTTGTTTCGGAACATTTTCTCTAGTTTCTGACATTTAATCACTTTTAATTCGCTCTTACATTCAGAGCACACATCAGATTTAAATAGTGTCAAAGGGACACACATGAAGGTGGAGCGTTTCGGCGGATTTTTCCCTCAATAAAAAAAATATAACTCACGATTTTCTTTTGATTTTTTTGATCACGCGAAGCTAATCAATCCGACGGGTTGAGATCCGTTTCTCTATTAATATTGTGCTTTCTTTAGCGTCCAGGTTATCTGCAAATAGAAAACGGGACAAGATAAGAGATCGTGCAGATCTTTTACCAGGTGTACAAGTATGAAACCGGTAATTTTTTTGAGAAAATACACGTTTATTTAATAAAAATGGTTATACATTCAATCTTCAAAGTAATGGCCATTGCTAGCCACACATTTTTCCCATCTCTCTGGCAATTTGTGTATGCCTCGCCAAAAAAATTGTTCGTTTTTTGAGTCAAACCAGTCATCGAGCCATTTTTTCACATTTTCGTACGAATCGAAGCGCTGTTCAGCAAGTGCGTGCCCCATTGATGAAAATAAGTGGTAGTCAGATGAAGCCAAGTCTGGTGAATAAGCCTCATGGGGGAGGGCTTCCCAGCTGTACGAATTTACCAATTCCCGAGTCTTTTTTGTTCGATGTGCTGGTGCATTGTCTTTCAGTCAATTCATGCGGCACCCTTCTTCCCACCTTCAGAATCAATCCCATGGCTTTTAAACGTTGAGAAATGCATTGATGGGTCACATTTAATTGTTCTGCAAGTTGTTGTTGCGTTTGACCATCATCTTCATCCAATAATGCTTGCAATTCGGCATCTTCAAACTTTTTCGGTGGTTTTCCACGTTCTTCGTTTCTCACATCGAAATCGCCACTTTTAAACTTATTGAACCACTCGTTGTACTGTGTTTTGCCTAGAGCATGCTGGCCGTAAGCTTCCACAAGTATTCGATGGGCTTCCAAAGCAGATTTCTTCAATTGGTAACAGAAAATCAATGATGTCCGCAAATCGTAGTTTGAAGGCACAAAAATCGACATTTTTACTAGCGAAAAAAAATTAGTTGTTGTATGAAACTTGATTGTTTATGAACTGAATCTTGTTGACAGAACTCAATGCGAAGAAATGGCGTCAATGATTTGGTTTGACAGAGCGCATAGTTTTACCTAGCGACACATAGATGTCATTACCGGTTTCATACTTGTACACCTGGTGGTCTAAGATATAACGGCTCGCAATGGTTCGAGTAAAGAGGGGTTCCACCTGAAAATAAAGTTGGGTCGAGTTAAGAGCATAAGTTTGAATTCACAACATCAAAACCCCCACAACTACGCGTTACCAAAGAACTATTCATATATACAATAGGGAAATAAAATTTCAAGGTGGACGCTTGCCAATGAGGTGTGGTTGAATTTTTAAATAATTCTGCGATGCCTCTTACGAGTAAAAAACAGACTTACTTAGCAGCAGGCACAGAGATGGTGGGAAATGAAGAAACTGCGATGTCCCAATCGGCTTCAAAGCAGTTATACTTTTTAGGGAAAGGATATTTTACGAGCAGCTCCGAAGTAACGAATTACTCGCTTCCAAGGGAACTGTCGTGGAGGAATCTATGGAGGGAAGAAGCTATCACTTTCCGCGTTATTTTCACGGCACGAAAACTCAAACTTTCAATCTTTCACTATCCCCACGACTTAATTTGACTTAGATGCTCTTAACTCCCTAACAGGGAGGGTTGGTCCGCATGTAGCAAGCGGATTCTCAAAATCTATCGTCCAAGTGATGCTACAATGCATCTAGGCGAGAGACGAGCTCCGTTTTTTAAAAAATAAATGGTCCGAGCGCGACACTTCGACCTACCTGAAGTAGGTGTTCCTGGCGAAGTGATTTTCGTCGATTCCTGACTTCCCTCGTCACCTCGGTTGATCTCTGATTTGCCCCTATCAATCCCTACCTATCTGAACTTGGCAAAAGAAGGGCTAATTTTGCCATTTCCAATTCGTTTCAATCGCCCGATGGGGAGCCAATAAAAGTTGTTAACAGAAATTTATTGGAAAAATTAAATTTTTGTTGAATAATTAATATTTTGCCGCATTGTCCAGTTGGTACGGTGCACGTTTCGCTGCGCGTTAAAAAAAGCTTTTCCTCATATTTTTAACTTTGCTAGATCCGGAGGAATATCCCCCTTTTGCATCTCCATGCATTCAGGTATAGGAGGAAAAGAGAAGACCTGATTATAAATAAAGGAAAATAAATCCACCTGTCATCATTTCATGAACGGCCTTGACCCACTGTTTATGCGCGAGACGTAGACACAAATATTTTCATTAGTTTAAATGCCCTCACTGGTTACGCAAAATCGCGCCAGTGCCGGTTTGAGGTAATTTATTGAAATTAGATAATATTATTTTACGAATTCAATATTGTGATTCTCATAAAGTAATAAATAGAAAGATATATGTAGAGATTAAATAAGTAAGTGATATTTTATTCTAATCGAGACTGGATCGTCTCACATTATCTTCACGCATTCTTGAAACGGTTAGTCGAGTTTTTGTGCTTGCACTTGGTGTATTTTATCTCCAGTCAATCGTCTCAATACCAAGACACATCTGCTACTGCTTTTTCGTCCGGAACATCTTTGAAAGTGACGTGACAAAGACTTTTTGGAGAAAAATCCTTTACATATAGCACAAGCTGTGTATAATGTTGTTACATGTCGAGGAAGCTTTGAAACTGTTCTCTGACAAAAAGTACAGGCATTGTATTTTGATTTTTGATTACAAGATTCAACATAGATATTTTTATTATCTGCTGTAGTTAAATTGCCGTCAAACACTAAATCCAAACTATTTAAAAAAGACCCATCAGACATAGCTTCAGAAACTCTTGATTTGCCATTTTTAGGCGTTTCTTGCTCAGTCTCTGAAGCAGAACTTTCGTCAGATTCAGGTGCGTATTCGGAATCATTATCATCGTCTATATCTTCTCCATGTGACTGCGTAGTTGAACACTTTAAAATACCGCAAACAAAAAATACTTACATGCAATGGATGCATTCATAAATACTTTAAAGAACAAATTATACGTGTCGGTGTACATGTTTTTGAGTATGTGTGTAGGAATTTTTTCTCTTAATAAATTGAATTCTATCAATATTCTCTTTAAAATAAGTCCAGAATGAAGTCGTTCTATTAAATTTTAGATAAATTATTGCGAACAGGGTCAAAATTTCAATGTTTTCTTAAATTTTAAATAACTTTTGAAATAATCAATATTTTTTTATCTTCTTGTGCTCATTTCAAAGCTAAGATTCTACAAAATCGCACTAAATTATTGTTACGTCAGGAACGTAACACTTTTCTTCTTGAAAGATCTCCTCGTTTTATGTAAGGATCGGAAGGATCCTCTCTAAGGGATGAGGAATAGTCAGTGATTGAGAATGGTTAATGATATAAAATATATTTATTCACGATAAAATTATAATGAGTAAGCACCATAGAAATAGAAATTGAATTGTATTGTTGAAGTACCCTTGTAATTAAACTGAGTTGTAACTTGCTTGGTGATGAAATAAATCCAGTAGAGCGAGTGTGGTAACTTGAGTCCTCACTAGTAACCTTTGAGATAGATGTTGTCAGATAGGAAATTCGTAGTCCAGCCGGTTGATCTAGTTGATTCTCGATCCTAGTTTCAGAGAGAATTTGGAAGGCAATTCCCCTTCACTTCTAAAGTCGTTGAACTCAGCGTCGTTTTAGAATTGGTTTGGGTCGCGGTAAATATCTGGTGAAGCTGGACTAGACTGACTGGATTCGCGGTGTAGAGATGATAGAACTGGACTGGACTCGCGTTGGTTACATTGTAGAAATCGGACGTTGATTAACAAACTGAACTGAACTCTATTGGAATTTTCGCTTTTTATAGGCCTCTGAAAGGTCACCTATGCTGGGAGTAAAAAACAAGGTGTACCACCTTTTCCATATTTGGTATTGAAGCTTGAGGTCGAATGAGTTGCCTTTTCCGATGAAATTTATTACCTGGCATTAATGTCACAGCCAATTATATCTATTCTATTTGAATCTGCTTTTCGATTTTAACGAAAAGGTCATCTATGCTGGGAGTAAAAAACAAGGTGTACCACCTTTTCCATATTTGGTATTGAAGCTTGAGGTCGAATGAGTTGCCTTTTCCGATTAAATTTATTACCTGGCATTAATGTCACAGCCAAATATATCAATTCTATTTGAATCTGCCTTTCGATTTTAACAATTTTCTAATTTCTATTAGGTCTTGTTGTATCTTGAGTCGATATAATCACGGACATGGTAACATTGCATTGATCCCTTTATTGGTTCCTTAATTTGTTTATTACTCTAGGTGGTAGAGTCGCGGGACGTGACACCTCCCCCCTTAATTCGAACGCGGGGAGTTAACGATCCGCGATCGAAACTTAGGTAGCAGAATACATTTTTAATCCAAAATGCTTACTCAATCTACAACATATTTTTAATTTAATTTGACAATTTATAACATAATAGCTTCGTTTATACATAATTATAGGAATTAACATTTAAAATTATTGTTGCGAATTAAAGATTTATAAAAAGTTTTACATAAATGCATAGTAATAACAGAGGATACAAGTCTGGAAATATTACAGTCATTGATTACATATGTTGTAGTGGTAATTAGGTAATTTCACAATTTTTTTTTTTTTTTGATCGATAATAACAATTTAAACTTACAACATGACGATTCTTGATGAAAAGAAGATTAAAAATTGTAAAATTTTATCGATTAGATACAAAATACTAAAGAGTAATTTCCAAGAATTACGATCGTTAATGTATATATTAGTAAAAATAAAATCTGGAAAGCATTATAAATTATTGATTATACATAGAAAGAGATTGACATATATAATATTAATAGAGATTGAAAAGAAAATATTAGAATTGTTGATTACATATATTAATTAATAGACGTCGTAACTTGGTACATTAAAGAGAAAAAACTTTGTTAAGTCTGAAATTGATTTCTTCCAAACATGGCATTGCGATTGCTTATTATTACCTTTACAGGTTTCTGAAAATTAATTTCATGAACTTCAATTTGATTAGTGTATTATTAACTGAATAAAATAATGATAAGAAAAACCATTTTACATAATGTCACGTCCCGCGACGCATTAGAATGTACTATAGGCATAGGCTAGGTCTAGAGAGAAATCTGGGGAAATTACTAAAAGAGAGAGAAAACCACCTATTGAAAAGAGAGGTATAACTACGTCACACGCAGCGGGAGACTGCGCAACGCGTGACGTCACCAAAAAATATAATATAAAAAGGACACGCCGCCAAGGGAAAACTAGTCTTGTGAGCAAAATTAAGTGCGGGAAATTTCTAAAATCTTAAAAGGATTCACAGCGTGAGATACGTGTTTAGTTCAGTTTTCCGAAGAAACGTGTCGTAAATTCTCTGATTGTACTTTCAATCTTTGAAAGGATCTTAGAGTCAGTGTAGAGTGAAATAACTATTTTTGTCCTCCTCACACCAGTGGGATATTTGTTTCTGTCTTCCTCACACCAGTGGGATACCTATTGCTGTCTTCGTCGCACCAGTGGAAGAATCTTTCTCTCTCCCTCACACCTGTGAGGATCATTCATAAAAAAGGGACTATTCACAACTCAACAAAGGTACCGAAAATTCTCTCTATTCTTTACCTATTCCCTGTGCCATTGTTTGAATCATTGTAAAATTTTAACCTTGTTTATATCAGTGTTAATTTAAATAAATTCAATTTGTATTACTTTACTAATCATTGTGTACTTTTCATTGACTTATCCTCATCCCTAAGAGAGGATCATTCGATCCTAACTTAAAACGAGGAATCTTCGATCAAAGTAAGTATTTACGTACTTGTGACGTAACATACTTCCTTTTTTCTGGTGCATCGGCCGGGAAACACAAGTCAATTGAAATTGAACACATTGGTTCTTAATAATAAATAAATAAATAAATAAATGATTATGAAATATTATTTCAACTTTAAAACTTAAAATTTCAATAAAATAGATTTGTTAGATCACAAAGGGATTTGACCTTGAGGCTAACCTTAATGATTTAATAATCAGATCATTTCTTTGAAATTTTATAATTTATATAAATTGTTTAAAAATAAAATAAGTTTGAAAAATCACGCAGGGATCTGACCTTGAGGCTAACCTAAGTGATTAAGTAACTTATCTTATTTAAAAAGATATTCTAATTTGTTAACCAAGTTTTGATTTAAGTTAAAACAAACATAAAAAAACAGAATATTTTTATTTGCAAAAAAAAATTTTTTGTCCAAAGATTTGCACTTAAGTTAACTTTTCCAATATAATAAAAATAATTTATGAATATTTCTAATGATCATTATTATAAACAAATTTGTTTAATTGTTATAAACAATTTATAAATAAATAAAATAAATTATTTTAATTTTACATAAAGGGCACATGCAGTTGGTAAAGAAAAATATTTTATTATTTTAAGAAATTTATTATTAAAAATTATAAATTTACAAACAATTGAGCGATTATTTATTTAATTTGAATATTTGAAATAATTATATTTTTATATCATTATTTTATTTTCAAATGACGAAATACAAATTTCATTTCAAATTATATTGTTATTAAAAATAAATAAACAAATTAAAAATAAATTTTACTAATCTCATTTTATTTTTCTTAAAAAACAAATTTTATATATAGTTTTTTTATTGTTATAAACAAATTTAAAATAACAATAAACAATCAACGCTCAATACAAAATATTGTAAATTTATAATGACTCAATGTCAAAACCAAATATCCCTTTAGAATCTACCCCGAAAGTTATAACACGTAGTCAAGCTAAACACGATAGTCAGCTTGCAAAAATAGTAGATTTGAATCAAAAGGGTAATTTAAAAATAAAACCAATTAGAAATAGAGAATATTCAACTGATAATAAATGCCAAAATATCCCTGATCCAATCCCTACAGAACAAGAATTAGATAACACTCTTAAGTTAGATGATTCAAGTTTAGACAAGACTCTAATTAATAATCAAAATATATCACGTGAAAATTCAGAAAAAACTAGCGGCTTTCATTCAAGTTTCTGTCCAGATTTAAGCATTGTAACAGGATCCAGTAATCAAGATCAAACTCTAACGAATGAATTATCTTATTTTGACGAATTCAATTTGCTAAGCTCAACAGTAATAACAGTAGATAATAAAACTTTGAAAGAAAGATTGGAAACCTCATTGGCACGCGAATCTATAATTAGTAACAACGATAGCGACGACGACAAAAGCGACACAGAAGCCATAAATCAGGATAATCCCGTAAGAGTAAATAACGAAGAGATGGCCGTGGTCATACCCAACAGCCAGCAGGTATCCTTACGCGACGCGCTAGAGGTGGTCCCATTGTTTGACGGAAGTAACCTCCCATTGTCACATTTTATTGAGGGTTGCATGGAGGCAAAGGCAATGCTACCGACACCTGCAGCTCAAGAAAACCTCGCAAGGCTATTAAGAGGTAAATTAACTGGAGAAGCCAGAAAATGCATTTTTGGTTCTACTTATACAACAATAGAAGAATTGATAGAAAAATTGAAAAGAGTATATGCCCCTGCGAAAAGCGTGTACCAGTTACAGGGAGAATTAGGTAATACATTTATGTGGGAAAGAGAAAATGTACTTTCCTATGCTGCTAGGATAAAAGAAATTGCCGACAAAATCGAAGATGCTCACAGGCTCAATAATAATGGTCAGGTAGATAATAATTTTAAAGTAAACCTTGAAAAAGACGTAATTCAATGTTTTATACGCGGTTTGCGTCCTGAGTTAGAAATTCGTGTTGAAGAAAAGGATACTTTTAAAGAAGTTATTAGCGACAGTATTGATATAGAACGAAGATTAGCTGCAAATTCCGCACTACGAAGAAATAAAAATATGGATTATTCAAAAAGTGACGAATCATCTAATAATAAAAATAACAAAACAACCCGATTTAACGTAGCACTTGAAAACAAAACTATTTGTTTAATTTGTAAAAAACCAGGTCACACAACTGAAAAATGTTTTCATTTAAGTAAAGCTCAAGATGCAGTTTTTAATAATAAACAAAAAAATTTTTTGTTGCGTCCTAACCAACAAGGATATAGTAATTTCAATGGTCAAAGAAGTAATAATAATAATAATTTTGCAAGAAACAATTACAATAATTTTTCGAATAACAATTTTTTAAGAAATAAAAATCATAATTTTAATAACAATAACAATAATAATTTGCAAAATAGAAATAATAATTATAAAAACAATAATAATAATGTTTTACAACAAAGACACAACAATAATAACAATTTTCCTAGAAATTTTTACAATAATAACAATAATGTTAATAATAATAATAGACAATGGAATCCAGGACAGTATCAAAACTTTAACTTAGGACAGTCTCAAAATCGAAATAAACCATATGAATATAGGTTTTTACAAAATAATAATAATCAACAAAATTCAAATTATACTGAAGTAGTTTGCAATTATTGTAAAAAACCCGGTCATTTAGTACGAGACTGCAAGATACGACCAAATAGCCAATCACAAACAGCTCATCAGGAAAACTCCAAAGCTCTCCCCAGCACGGGTGCACTGAGGAAAGCATAAATCGAGAACCACTGGCATCCACTTCTAACGATCATACAACAACAACAATAAATATTTCAAAGTCCACTTCAATTCCATCAATTATAATATCAACGGAAGGTTTAAAAAACCCAACACACATGATGATTGATACTGGTGCTGCTCGAAATTTAATTAAACAAAAGGTTCTCAACCCTGAAGTACCAATAAATAGCCAAAACGTATTAAAACTTACAGGAATTAATGATTTACCACTTTACACATTAGGACAAGTAAAAATAAACATTTTTGGTTACCCAACAATATTTAACATTATTCCGAATGAAGTCCCAGTAGAAGAAGATGGAGTATTGGGATCAGAATTTTTTCAAGATAATAGAGTGAATATAAACTATACTTCAAGATGCTTAGAAATTGAGAACCACTGTTACCCTTTTAAATCTACCAATACATTTACTATTCCAGCTCGAACAGTTACAACATTTTATGTTAATATAAAAAATACAGAAAAGAGTGAAGGGTATGTACCTCGATTACATATCCAAGATGGCGTCTACGTAGGTGACGCAGTTGTAAAAAATCACAGAGGAAAAGCTTATTTAAAATTTGCAAACACAAATGAAATCCCAATTACATTATCCGTCCCATTAGTTAATTTAGAAGACTTTGAAGAACAAGAATGCTATAAACAAATTGAAAATTTAATTAATTTCAAACAAACAAATAACGAAGATTTATCAAGTAAAATATTAAATAACTTTTTAAAAACTGACAATTCTCTAATTAACTCATGCAAATTTTATAATGTAACAGACGAAGACAGAGTAGAATGTATTAAAAAACTTCTTCGATTAGACCATTTAAATCAAGATGAATATGAACATGTAGAAAAATTAATTAAAAATAATGCAGACAGATTTCAAATCCCAGGAGAACCACTTGAAGCTACTAATGTATTACAACATTCAATTCCAACTGTAGATGACGCTCCAATTTTTTCAAGACAATATAGATTTCCCCCAGTTCACAAGGAAGAAATTACAAGACAAGTCGATGAATTATTAAAAAATAAAATAATCAAGCCCTCACAATCACCATATAACACTCCAGTGTGGATAGTTCCTAAAAAACCTGACTCCCAAGGAAAAATAAAATGGAGAATGGTTCTTGATTTTCGTAAATTAAATGAAAAAACAATTGGCGATTCGTATCCTTTACCTAATATAAACGATATACTTGATTCTCTAGGATCAGCAAAATATTTTTCAGTGTTTGATTTAGCTACCGGTTTTCACCATATAAAAATGGATCCAAAAGACTCGCATAAAACCGCGTTTTCTACACCTCACGGTCATTACGAATTCGATAGAATGCCTTTCGGTTTGAAAACAGCACCCGCCATATTTCAAAGATTAATGGATTTAACATTAACTGGCATAATCGGAACGGAACTTTTTGTATTTCTTGATGACATAGTTATATATGCAAATACTCTAGAAGAGCACGAAATTAAATTTAACAATTTAGCAGAAAGACTTAGAAAAGCAAATCTTCACTTACAACCAGACAAATGCGAATTTTTACGACCTGAAGTAGGATATTTAGGTCATATAATTGATAAAAATGGAGTACGTCCAGATCCAAAAAAGATAATAGCTGTAAAAAACTTTCCAGTCCCAAAAACACAGAAAAATGTTAAACAATTTTTAGGCTTAGCAGGATATTATAGACGATTTATTGATGGATTTTCAAAAATTGCAAGTCCTTTAAATCAACTTCTGAAAAAAGATACACCTTTTAATTGGACAGAAAAACAACAAGCAGCTTTCGAAATTTTAAAAGCAAAATTATGTGAAGAACCACTTTTACAACGACCTGATTTTTCTCAACCTTTTATACTCACAACAGATGCCTCAGGATTTGCAATAGGAGGTATTTTATCACAAGGTAAAATAGGTAAAGATAAGCCAATAGCATATGCTTCACGTAGTCTAAGTGATACTGAGAAAAAATATGATACATATGAAAAAGAAGCTCTTGCTATAATATTTTGTGTAACTCATTTTCGTCCTTATTTGTATGGAAGAAAATTTACTTTAGTGACTGATCACAAACCTCTAGTTTGGTTTCAAAATTCTAAAGACCCTTGTTCACGAGTTTCACGTTGGAGACTGAAACTCGCAGAATATGATTTTGATGTAATTTACAAAGCAGGAAAAATGAATGTAAATGCAGACGCTCTCTCAAGAAACCCTATTGATGATAACAAAGAGAAATCAAGATATTTACAAGTTGACGCCAATGATACTTTTATGACTTCCCAAGAAAAAATGTTTTCGAAGAAAACTTTTACAAGAAAAAACAAGACAACTCTAAAAATGAGGTAAGACCTTCAAAACGAAGAAACTTGAATCCAGAAATCGTACCAGACGACGTAGATCGTTTTAGCGAAATTTCGGAAGCCCAAATATTAAATATCGACTCAAAAATCCCAGAATATTTCCAGGAATTTCTTAGTGAAGAATTATTTAGTGAGATTGGTAAGAATATTTTAAAATACACAAATTTATTCAAAAATATGGCTTCAAGACTTATTTTTATGACAATATTTTTATTAAGTCCAGTGTTTTCCAAAAAATACGAAAATTTATCATGGAAAACTATTACTACGAGAGCTCAAAAGAGAATAGAGCAAGAAAAAGCAAAAAATTTGAATCGAAACGAAACTCAAGAAAAATTAGACGAAAATTTTTCTTCTAAACCTCTTATGAAAAAACCACGAGGTAGGCCAAGAAAAAATCTACTTACAAATTTGAAAAATATTCCCTCTCAAACAAAAAGAAAGAGAGGTAGGCCAAGAAAACAAATGTTTGAAAACGAATTACCAGAAATAAATGTGCAAAAGGGAAGCCGAACAAAAGTAGAATCAGATTCCGACTCTGATCCTGATTATTTAGATTATTTGAAACAAACTCAAGCCAAAAATAAAAAGAAGAAGAATGCCAAGAAGCCAAAAAATATTAATGAATTTGAAAGTAAAGAAAGTGAGAATTATTTTTCAACCTCAGAAGATGAAATCAACGACATTGAAACCTCACACGAAGGAAATGATGGAGAAAATTATGAAGAAAATTGGGAAGAGAATTTTGAAGATGATCTTGAAGACGATTTTGAAAAGAATTTCGAACAGAATTTTGAAGAAAATTTTGAAGACAATCTTGAGGAAAATTTTGATGAGAAGTTTGAAGAAAACCAAGAAGAAAAATTGGAAGAAGAATTTGAAGAGCCTTATTTTGAAGAAAATTTGAGATTAAACCGAAGATCTCAAATAAATTGTGAAAAAATCGATAAAGATCATGATAATTATAATCGTCCACCCCCAGAACCTCCTCCTATAAACTCTCAAACAGAAAAAATTATAACAAAGAAAAATTTAGTTGAATGTCGCGATCAATTAACTATGCGAAAAGATAATTATGCATATTTTGTTACAACAAATGGAACTCCTCGCGACAACGGATCAAAAATTTTAGAAAAACGTGAAACTTTACCAAAATTTAAAAATTTACAAAAGGGGATAGCAAAAGAGATTAAAAAAGGAAACTACTACCATTTTGCACTTCCAATTGAAGAAGAAACTAAAGATAATTTATCTGAAACTTTAAATAATATAAAATTATCAATTCATTCATTACATGAATTATCTCAAAAATTTAAATTACGATCTATTAGTATATCAAAAACTTCCAGAATTAATCACATACCTTTGGAAGAAGTGAAATCAATTTTCGATTCAATTTTTTCAAATTCAACTACAAAAATTATAGTTTGCAATGGAATAACGCAATATCCAACAAAGGAACAACGAACTCATTTAATTGAAGAAGCTCATTCCTCAGCATTAGGAGGCCATAAAGGCGTTACAAAAACTTATAGCCGAATTCGCCAAAAATTTTTTTGGGAAAATATGAAAGTAGACATTCAAAAATATATTCAAGGCTGTTTACAATGTCAACTGAAAAAATTAATCAGAGTCAAAACAAAAAACCCTATGGTAATCACTGACACACCCACTACTGCTTTTGAAAAAATATCAATGGACATTGTTGGTCCACTACCTGAAACAAAATCTGGTAACTTATATATTCTAACGATACAAGACAATTTTACCAAATATTCTTTAGCAATACCTCTTCCTAATCACCAAGCTAGTACGATAGCAGATGCTTTCGTGAAAAAATTTATTTGCATATTTGGATCACCGAAAGGAGTACTTACTGACCAAGGCAGAGATTTTTTAAGTAATTTATTAAAAAGATTGGCAAAACGTTTTAGAATTAAACAATTTCGTACCACAGCTTTTCACCCTCAATCAAACGGGTCATTAGAACGTTCACATCATGTTTTAGGAGAATATCTCAAACAATTTGTTGCAAAAAATTCAGAATGGGATGATTGGCTTGAACTAGCAATGTTCTCATATAATACTAGTGTACATGAAGGCACAAAATGCACACCCTATGAATTGGTTTTTGGTAAACTAGCTCGTGAACCTTCCAGTGAACCTTTATCACAACAAGAAAAATTACAAACATATGACGATTATTTAATTAATTTCGTAACACAACTACATGAAATGCGAACACAAGCAAGAGAGAATCTTATTTCAGCAAAAGAAAAATCGAAATTATATTATGACAAAACATAAGTCCTTTATAAGTAAAAATTGGAGATTACGTGTTTTTATTAAAAGGAGGAAAAATTAAAAAAACTTGACAGCCATTATACAGGGCCTTATGAAATATTGGAAGTGTTAGGAAAAGGGAATGTCAAAATAAGCTATAAAGGCAAACCTACTGTTGTCCACATTAATAGACTAAAACGCTCACATGTGCAAGTACAAAAGTAAATAAATAAAAATAGAAACAAAATATCTGTACCTTAATTATAAAAAAAAAATATATATATATATATTTATATATATACATATACAACTTAAATAAGATATAGAAATTTTATTTTGTCGATAAATAGTAAAAATATAAAAAAAATAAATTTTTTTTTTTTTGGTTATGAAAATATATGTTTTATATATAAAATAAAAAATATATATAAAACAAAATAAAAATGAATTTTCAGACATAACACATTATTCCAGATATAATGGAACAAATTCATCGCAAACGCATAGATGATCTCATTGAAATAGTTCCCTGTTTTATCGACATGGTAGCTCTCTGGCCATACTTAATTCAAACTGGAATTTTTAAGAAAGACGACTGCAATATCCCCACATGGAACAGAAATCTAAACAATCCAGAAATAATAAAAGACATTTTTTCAACAATCAAAACAAGAGGACCGGACGCATACAAAAATTTAATTCTCAGTTTACGGCTATCAAATCACATTGTCATAGCCGACATGTTGGATATAATGAACTAGGAACGCAAAATACAAAAAGTAAATCAATAACTTCAAAAATATACATATTTAATGATAAAACATTTTCCTATTCTTATATTACAAAGCAAGCTGCTAATTGGAACCTCCTTTTTCCAGAGATGGGATTACGAGGCTTCCTTTTGGCACTGCTCACTTGCAACTTCAACTATATAACAACAGTCTACGCCATCATAGGATTCGATTGCGGTTCAAATCAATCAAATATTACGACATTATCTTTACTAGAGGTAGGAGAATGTGATCTACCTCGATCTCAAGTACATGTTGAAAGAACTTATATACAACTTTTACAATTAACTGGATTTTCAAATACAAAAGTAATACAATGCAAAATAGAAATTCGACGCGCCATCTCTCATTGTGGTATGCATTCTCACAGTTCCATAGTAGCAAATGGCCACAGTGAATATATACATGATGTTACACGAGATCAATGTAATCAAATGCACACAATAGGAACATTTTTAGTAACCCCTTCTCTTCAGATATCAAAGTTAAAAGTAAATGAAACTTCATTTCATAGCGTTACTTTAGCAGGTTCTGTAACACCTAATGGAGACTGTACTGGTACACAATTTTCTGACCCATACGGAACATGGAATAATGTCGTAGTCCAAGCAATATTCAAAATAACTTTACAAGAACATTACGCGACTATTCATTTAAATTCAAATAAAATTCAATTAGGATCTGGAATAATATGCACACTTTCAGACACATTCTGTACTGACGTAGAATATGGACAAACATTCTGGGATACATTACCTAATGACGTATGTAATTTTAACAAATATGAAATTATTTATGAAGGACCAGCAAATAAGACCTATGACAACACGACAGACAATTCTGAAACCTTTTATTCTTTAACGACTGAGGATATAACTTTTGTACTAGCTGAAAAAACAAGAAAACCAGTTTGCAGTTACGTTTTAATACAAACCGAACATCCAAAATTATTAATTTTTGAAACCAGACCTGGGAATTCATTTTTGGAAAATAAACATTTAGAAGTTCAAAATATGGACATTTTCACATACGTCAATTCTAAATTTATATATGTAGAACGACACATACGCACTGAAGTAAATAGACTTTATCACGATGTTCTTACTCAACGATGCATACTTGAACAGCAAGTTTTTAGAAATACATTAACCTTAGCAACCCAATCACCAGACGAATTTGCATATCATTTAATGAAAGGCCCAGGATATATGTCAGTAATTGCAGGAGAAGTAGTACATATCGTAAAATGTATACCGGTTGAAGTAAAATATCGCAAAACTGAAGAATGTTATCTACAACTACCAATATTTAGAGGAAATCAATCCTTTTTCCTTTCTCCACGAACTCATATATTAACAAAATCAGGTATCCAAACAAATTGCAATTCTTTCCTTCCACCAATGTACCTTTTTGGAGAAACCTGGTACAAATTACTTCCAAATCCTGTCGAATCCATAGCACCAACTATAGTTAAACCTCTCACAAAAGCAACCTGGAAATACACAAATCCTTCATCCTTAGCAACAAGTGGCATTTATTCTCAATCTGATCTTGATAAACTGCGAGATCATATTATGTTTCCAGCAGAAAAACCAATGATTCTAAATTCTTTAGCTAGAGAAATAACAGGACATCCAACTATTAATCAAGGAATATCATTAACGAATTTATTTAATGAAGATGTAATTGATAAAATTGCTGAATCCGCATGGGGTAGATTTTGGACAATTTTTACAAGTTTTGGAACTACTAGTGCAGGCCTAATTGGATTAATAATAATAATTAGAGGGATTAAATTGATAGCTGATACCATTATTCATGGATATGCGCTACACAGATTATTTGGATGGTCTCTCCATCTACTAGGCGCCTTCTGGGATTCGGTCACTAACCTCTTATTACACTTAGGTACCCATCGACCTTCTGGACCTCCTGCTGAGAGTCATCAAGAACTGCTAACAGCTTCAGCGCCACAAAGCTCGAAAGAGGCACCTAAAAGTCCATCGTATTACGCAAACACTACTTCAGGTAAAGATCACAATAATACAAACACAACTCTTTATCCTCACTCTGAATTAAAAGAAGAACTTAGTAGAACCCACTACTCTATCCAAATCTAACATCTTCAGAATGTCGCATGTTCCTTTTACAACCTTACTAAACAAAATTATTCAACAAAGAGGAGATCCACCCCTGATTTATGAGATACTCATTGAACAAACCAATAATAATGAATGTCTATTTCACGTTAATTTACAATATAAAAATTTTATAATAATGAATAGTGGCAAAGATAAAGAAAATGTAAAGCAAAAGGTAGCACAAAATTTATATAATGCCTTAATTAATGAATCAAAGGAAACAAATCAAAACGTCCAACCAAACTCTATTAGTAAAAATTGCAAAAAATTAAACGAAATTTGCACTGAAAATAAATTTGAGTATCCAAAATATACAGTATTACGAATAAAAACCTCATCAAAAGACTCAACATACATAGCAATTTGTTTCATTAATAACATTAAACAAATAGGAATAGCAAACTCAATAAAAACAGCTAAGGATTTTGCTGCCATAAAAGTTATTAATTCTCTTTCGCATAAAGACGAGAAATGTGAACTACGTTTGATAAACTCACTAGAACATTTGCATGTAACAATTCAAGAATCATCTATAAACGATCCAAAACCTTCAACGAGTAGCCAAATAACAAAACCTATTACTTCAAATAACAATCGTGATAAAAATACAAATTCATATAAAATGAAAACAAATAATAATCATACTGCATCATCTTTCTCTACGAAAAGCTTTAAAAAATGTTTTAAATGCGGATATAGACCTCCCAACCAGTACAATAAATTCTAATATAAACATTCCATACCGATTCAGGGAATCAACTGCAATGGAGCATTACTACGACGAGCCTACACACGTACCAAGTTACCCAAAAAAGAAATACAGAACAGACTCCATGGGATTTTTAAATCATGTAGAAATTTTAAGAAACTTCACGATAAAATATGGACTGCCGTTACCGCAATATACAGTCTATCCTGATCCGAATTCGAAAACAAACTCATTTTTTCTCGCACAAATTAATATAAATGAACATTTCGTTATACAAGCCGGCCCTACTAGTGAATTAGCAGAAAATAGAGCAGCTTTAAAATTATTATTGCTACTAATAAGATCATACGATCTCTGCGACGAAAAAAATTTTATAATAATGATGATAAAAAAAGGCAAAAAACCAAAAATCAAAGTATTCAAACCGATCCAAGACCAAAATTAATACCTTGGGAAAATTCCTGTAGATTTTGTAACACTCAAATGCATGCTACAAAAGAGTGCCGTAGACGAAATATTTTTAAGGTAGACAAATCAACCCAATTCCCCCCTCCAGTTCCACCAAGAAACTCCTCAACATTTAGTAGACTTTTTTCCCCTTTTCTCCAAAAAACTTCTAGACCTAAATCAAACCATATGTAAACATCCTATTTTATCCAATATTAATCCTACTTTTCTTTTTCAGCCTTCCGAGAAGCCTAATGAATTTCCTTAATCAACTAGCATCCAGAGTGTATTTAATTTTAATTCCACTCCTTTTCTCCAAAGCAGAAAAATACTTCATAGACTCACAATTTTCTCATTCTTCAGGGATTTATTTTGAACCAATTTCAAAAGTTCGTCTTTTTTCTGAAAAATATCATTTTATATCTTATATCGATATCTTTCAGCCAGACGTACTTAAATACAAAATAATAGATTTCTCACATAAATTATATGAATATTGCATACTCTCAAATATTGCCAATAATTGTAATTTATACGATCATCAGACACAACTTGATTTTATAGAACAACGCATCAACTATTTTCTTGAAGAAATATCATTTATATCTAGACAAGCTCGTAATATCACGAATATTTCTAACACTAATGATCCATTCTTGCAACAGATACAAAAAGTACTTTTAGAATTAAGAATGAGAAATGAAACCTCCCTTTACTGGCCCAAAGAAAATTTATTTCTACTTCCTAATCCATTTTTCCAAAAAGTTGCAAATCTTTCTTCAAAACTTGACAACATTATGACCTACAAAAAATGGCATAATTCTCAAAAAGATCCAAATATTCACCTATATCGAATATTAGCAGCAAATTGGCTTAAAGACCTGCATGAAATTTCTCAATCTTTTCTTTTACTCCTTGACCAACTTACAGAAGCTATTACTCATGCCGCAACTAATTTATGGCACCCTATGCTACTTCCTGATACCTTCTTAGACTTCAAATCCAACAAAAAAGACCCACACCTTTCAACATCCCTTTTTTCTATGGTCCTTCCATTTTCTAAAATACAATACTTCTTATTCGATAAGTACTTGATTTTTATTATGACTATACCAATCCCATCTGCTGAAGAATTTCAATTATTTAAACCACATCCAATTCCAATACATCTCGATTTTAATACTGACGTAATTTCCTCTATTTACATAAAACCTCAAAATTCTTATCTCGCTATTTCTTCAAATAACCAATCATACTTTATAACAAATGAAAATTTCCTCAATGCATGTTATCAAAATGGATTCCAAACATTTTGTCACCCACCAAGATCTATATCTAACATCGATAACAATCCTATTTGTGAAACATCAATGTTTCTAAATTCAGAACCATACAAGTGTAAAATATTCATCAGTTTTAGTGAATATCCCTTTCTAACACCATTGCAATTTCATCATGGATGGCTATACTCAACAATTTTCCCCCGACAAATTTTCTTATCATGTCGAAAAAACTCTAAGACCTTAATCACACTCCAAGGAATAGGAATTTTGCAAACAAAATCAGGTTGCAATCTAGATTCATCAACTCCATATTACCATCTTCAAAACCATTTGAATATAATGGATAATTCAATTCCAGTCAGCAAATCAACTACTTCCCTTGCTATAATTTCACCATTTTTATATAATATTTCCATTCAAGAGCCTCACTTACTAAAAAAGGTATTACTTCTTCTTCAGCAAAAAGAAGACATGCCATTATCAATCTTCGAAAACCATGTCTTTATCCTTACAAAATATGCAAACATTCAAAAAATCATTCCATCAATTTTTATTTCTAGTGCACATAAATTAACATTAGCACTAATCTTTATCACTTTACTTATGATTACAATTTTAGGATTATTACTATTGAAAATTCAAAAAATATCTAAAAAATAAACAAAACGCCAACACGTATAGAACTTATACAAAAAACTCCTTTAAGCTCAGTGACAAAACCTTTACTGACCGACTTAACGTTTAACTTTTGACCTTTCCTTTATTCCATCTTTCACCCTTTTCTTTAATAGACTTAAAGTCAATTCACAAAATTTTCAGATACAGGTACATTCCGTCCTTACCTTTCTCAAAACCACGTGCATGAACGTCCTATACCGTCAGAAGGACAGTTTTTGTACCCACGTCTTTAATGTTTCTTACTAAAGGAAAAACAAACTGTAATATAAAAGTTGTTTTTCTGACGGAAAGTAAAATACCTTTAGCAAAATCTTTTACCTTGCATGATTAGAAAATATATTCAAAAAAATTATTTTTCAATCTCCTTATCAGACCTTAATAAAATAAATCTATTCTAACAATTTGTAGAAAATGATACCAACTCCAAGTGAACCTATTGTTAACCATCTTGGACCAGTAGACGGTGTATGTCCGCAAGACTATCCGATAGCATACGCGCACTTATTACAGAGCTATTGCTTCGAATTAGAACCTTCAACATTGTTTTTATATTATAATCACCAAACCACAAAAAGATATTGCCAATTCTGTTTCGAGAAATTAGATGAGGAAACTCAAAATAACTGTGAATTTTTTACATCATGGCATTCCATTTGTAAATTGGAATGCATATATATGAATTGTTACGGTTGTCAAGAACTATTAATTACTCCGCGAAAAAGAGCAGCTGATTGTAGAGAATGTATCGAACAATATTTAAATTATAAATTCGAAATTAGTCAAGGAAACGAAGTTCTAGTAGAAAATACCCCTGCATGATTATACGTATCTACCTTCCACGCATGTAATCACGCATGAAAAATTTTGTTAAATTTAATAAAATCCTTAATACTAAAAAATTGTAAATTTTACAAATATTTCAAATTCCTTAAATATTGTAAATTTCCCCAACAGAAAAATGCTGCCCCAAGAAATCGAAACAATCGAAGCAGTAGAAGTTCGAGCAAGCGAGCAGGATGTTCAGCCGTATTTTGAAAATCAATTATGGTCAGAATACTGCTGCATAACCCTGGTCGAGAATTTTTACATGAATGTTCTCGAAAAAAAACTTGTTTGCGAAGATTGTTGGATGACAGAACTCAGCTTTTTCGAAACCGAAGTAACATTACCCGTCCGAATAGACCACATAGTTACTAAAGACTTATATTGTACGTTAAAACTATCTAGCCTCGACTGCTCCATTTGCAATACACAAATTTTTTACATGCGGCAAAGAGCAGATTTATGTGTAACTTGTGCCGAACGTGTAATTCATTTATACCAACAAGAAGCACTGTATAACGACGTCGATTCCGAAGCATCGACTATTATTTATAACAACGACGAATAAAAATAATAAATCAAAACATATTTTTTATTATTCTTTCTTCTAAATATAAACAATATCTATTAGTAACTTTTGTTAAAAAATTTTCGCTTTTAATTTTTTATTCGTTGTTTAAAATCATATTTCATATACACCACTACTTCTTCCTTAACCACCATAATGTAACAACAAACCTTAATAAATTAAAATGTTCTTAAAAACAGACCACTGTTTTCTCTGCATGAAATATCTCTTTGAGTTAGGAAACGCGAAAAGTGAATATATCAACAAACACAAAATTATTACAAAAAAAAAACTAACTTTAGAATTTCAATAAATTCAATCATCAACTCAAATAGGTAATTCTTTTGCAGATAAAAACAATGGCCTTGCAGACAAGAGACCTATCGAAAGGCACGGCTGTACAAGTTTTAAACGAGATAAGCATTGAGTATGATTTCTCCGAACCCTCATATACTGTAAAATCGCTTGGAAAACACCAAGAACTGCCACCGTTCCAAGCGACTTGCGAAATTTTTAAAAATAAAATAACTTTTTCTTGTATTGGGGAACCAGCCCCTCAAAAAAAGTCTGCAAAGCAAAATGCAGCATCTAAACTCTTGGAAATGCTTTCCACAAGATATGTATTTTTAGAAGAAATGAAAGAAAAAAGCTTAATCCCAGAAACGAGAATTTTCAAAATAAATGATGAAATCAGTAAAGAAACCTTGCCAAAATGGACCAACTCTTGTGAAAGGTGTTTTCAAAGAGGGCATTTAGCTCATAACTGCCGCAACCCTTTACGTAATAGAAAATATAAAAATAATTCTTAAAAATCTACATTATGAAATTACGTTTTATATTACAGTTTTATATATTATTATTTTATATTAAATGATATTTATAATTTACGAATATGAAATAAAAATTATTGATGTATTTAGTTATATAAGAAAAAATCATATGTAACCTTATGTTAAGTTCATACTATTTCAAAAAAAAACTATGTAATTATTTATAACAAAAAAATTATAATATTTAGATAATATAAATTTTTATGACATCAAAAAAAAAAAATCGATATTGGAATCAAATAGTCAAATGCAAAAAATACAAATTGTAAAAGAGACGCCGAAATGAATGTTGGTTATTACGTCAGAAATAGAAATTCAATGTATCTTCAAAAACATTAACGAATGTATTCTTCTTCCGAAGATTCGATCGCGGATGCTTCACCCCGCGCTAGAACTAGGGTTGGAGGTGTCACGTCCCGCGACGCATTAGAATGTACTATAGGCATAGGCTAGGTCTAGAGAGAAATCTGGGGAAATTACTAAAAGAGAGAGAAAACCACCTATTGAAAAGAGAGGTATAACTACGTCACACGCAGCGGGAGACTGCGCAACGCGTGACGTCACCAAAAAATATAATATAAAAAGGACACGCCGCCAAGGGAAAACTAGTCTTGTGAGCAAAATTAAGTGCGGGAAATTTCTAAAATCTTAAAAGGATTCACAGCGTGAGATACGTGTTTAGTTCAGTTTTCCGAAGAAACGTGTCGTAAATTCTCTGATTGTACTTTCAATCTTTGAAAGGATCTTAGAGTCAGTGTAGAGTGAAATAACTATTCTTGTCCTCCTCACACCAGTGGGATATTTGTTTCTGTCTTCCTCACACCAGTGGGATACCTATTGCTGTCTTCGTCGCACCAGTGGAAGAATCTTTCTCTCTCCCTCACACCTGTGAGGATCATTCATAAAAAAGGGACTATTCACAACTCAACAAAGGTACCGAAAATTCTCTCTATTCTTTACCTATTCCCTGTGCCATTGTTTGAATCATTGTAAAATTTTAACCTTGTTTATATCAGTGTTAATTTAAATAAATTCAATTTGTATTACTTTACTAATCATTGTGTACTTTTCATTGACTTATCCTCATCCCTAAGAGAGGATCATTCGATCCTAACTTAAAACGAGGAATCTTCGATCAAAGTAAGTATTTACGTACTTGTGACGTAACAATAATAACAGGGTAATAGATGTTCCTACAATTCTTGTATTTTTATTGTTTATCTAGTCTTTCTTTTTAAAATAAAATTGAAATTATATTTGTGATGGCACCGATTATGAAGTGCTTATTTATTCTTGTCAGAAAAAGTCTTTTTTTCATCCAAAAGGGAAGATAAATGCAAATATTTCTATATTTTTATTTAAGTGATAGAATAAAATGATGATTCGAATGAAAACTAGCATTTGTCTCACTAAAAAAGTTATTAGTTTGTTTTTTGAAAGGTTGATAAACAAAAATAAAATTGATTAAATTAAATGGAAAGAAAGTACTTATAAGAATTTTAAAAAAATATAATTTTTTGTGATAATATTAGATTATTAGTTTTTGCTGAATAGAAGAGAAAAGTTGAAAAATTTTGATGCATTTGATAAATACTTGCTAGCTCGAGAAGTTTAATTTACTCTGGAAAAAAACATGAAATATATTGAAACTCTTGATTGCTATTTGAAGGTAGAGTGAGCTTCTCGAATCTCTGAAATAGAAAAAATAAGATTAGAATAGAATTTCAAAGGATCCTTTTGTTTAAAACATTTCCTGGTTTAGTCGTTCTAAATGCTTTGGTTTTATGCAAAGTTTATATCATTTTTGAGTTTGAATTCAAATTCAGTTAATCAATTTTGTATATGTATGTGCGATCTTTCTATTCGATTGACGTGAACTACTGTCGGTTTTCCTTTCATGTTGATTTTTACATTCCCTTTTCCTAGTACATCTAAAACTTCGTGAGGTCCTGTGCATTGATTATCCAGATTTTTTATTTTTCTTCTTTTAATAAAAATACATCATCCCCCATTTTTATTTGCAAAGGATTTATTTTTCTATCGTGGTACATTTTTGATTGTTCTTTTGCCGTTATGAGATTTTCTCTTGCTTATGTTCGCATTTCATGCAGTTGTGTGACAAAGTTGATCAAATAATCATCATAGGTTTGTAATTTTTCATTTTGTGATAGAGGTTCACCAGAGGGTTTACGGACTAATTTGCCAAAATCTAATTCGTAAGGCGTACATTTTGTGGCTTCGTGTACACTTGTGTTATATGAAAACATTGCTGAATCTAGCCAATCGTCCCATTCTGAGTTTTTTGCTACAAATTGTTTGAGATATTCACCTAGGACATGATGTGATCGTTCAAGTGATCCATTGGATTGAGGGTGAAAAGCTGTGGTACGAAATTGTTTGATTCTAAAGCGTTTTGCTAATATTTTTAATAAAATGCTTTAAAAATCTCTGCTTTTATCCGTTAATACTCCTTTTGGCGATCCAAATATGCAAATAAATTTTTTCACGAACACGTCTGCTATTATACCAGGCAGTGGACCAACGATATCCATTGATATTTTTTTAAAGGCAGTAATGGGTGTATCAGTAATAACCATAGGATTTTTAGTTTTAACCCGAACTAATTTTTTTATTTCGCATTGTAAACAGCCTTGAATATACTTTCGAATTTCGACTTTCATATTTTCCCAAAAAAAGTTTTGACGAATTGGATTATAGGTTTTTGTGACACCTTTATGGCCTCCTGATGCTGAGGAGTGTGCTTCTTCAATTAATTGTGATCTTTGTTCTTTTGTTGGATATTGCGTTATGCCATTACAAACTATTATTTTCGTAAGTGAATTTGCAAAAACTAAATCAAATATTAATTTTATTTCTTCCCAAGTTATATGGTTGATTTTTGAAGTCTTTCAAATACTAATTGATCGTAAATTCAATTTGTGAGATAATTCGTGTAATGAATAAATTGAAAATTTTATATTATTTAAGGTTTCAGATAAATTGTCTTGAATTTTTCCCTCAATCGGAAGAGCAAAATGATAATGCTTTCCTTTTTTAATTTTTTTTCGCTGTTCCCTTCTGTAAGTTTTTAAATTTTGGTAAGTTCTACGTTTTTCTAGACTTTTTAATCCATTATCTCGAGGATTTCCATTTGTTGTAACGAAATATACATAATTATCTTTTCGCATCGTTAATTGATAGCGACATTCAACGATATTTTTATCCATTAAAATTTGCCTCGTAGATTTTGAGTTGGGTGGAGAGGACTTTGGGGGTGGACGGTTTTCATCGAATTCCGAATTATTAGAATTTTCGACATTCTCCCTGGTTTCTATTTGTCGTTTTTTGTTTATTTCGGAATTTCGTTCATTAAAAGTGTCTTCAATGTTTTCATTTTCGAAAATTTCTTCAATACAAGAGTTTTTAAAGTTTTCTTCACCTTCAGGTTCTATGTCAATTACTTCATCTTCAGAAGCAGAAAAATAATCTTCGTTTTCTTCCTCTTAGGTATAATGAGTTGTTTAGGCTTTTTGCCATTTTTCTTTCTTTTATTTTCTGCTTGGATTTCTTTCAAATAGTCCAAATATTCAGGATCAGAATCAGGATCAGAGTCAGAATCGGATCCTTTATGCTGATTTACATTTTTCATTTGTTCTTGTTTTTTCTTTTTCCCCTAGTAGTCATGGTTTTCCATGGCGAATTTTCATAATTTATAACAGAAAGTTTTGAAGATAGTAATTTAAGTAAATTTTTATATTTGTCTATATATTTATTAATTTCGTTAAATAATTCCTCATTCAAGATTCCATTGAAAATTTCCGATAACTTCAAATTAACATTGGATATTGTCCCTTCTGAAGTTTCACTAAAGTCATTCGCATCATCTCCGATGAATACTTAATTTAAAAAAAATTGTTCAAAGTATTTCCTGTTTTAATATTATTTTCTTGATTAATTTTTATAAAAGCATTTTCAAGATTCATTTTTTCTTGAGATGTCATGAAGGTATCGTCATCATCTTGGTGTAAATTTCTTGTTTTTTCTTCATTAACAATAGGGTCTCTTGAGAAAGCGTCTGCATTGACATTCATTTTTCCTGCTTTGTATACTACATCAAAATAATATTCAGCGAGTTTTAACCTGCAACGCGAAACTCGTGAGCAAGGATCCTTAGAGTTTTTAAACCAAACTAATGGTTTATGATAAGTTAGAATAATAAATATTCTTCCATATAAAAAAGGACGGAAATGAGTGACACAAAATATTATTGCAAGTGCTTTTCTTTCATATGTTTCATATTTTTTCCCAGCATCACTTAAACTACGTGAAGCATACGCTATTGGCTTATTTTTGCCTATTTTTCCTTGTGATAATATACCACCTATTGCGTATCCTGAGGCATCTGTTGTGAGAATAAAGGGTTGAGAAAAATCGGGTCGTTGTTAAAGTGGTTCTTCACATAATCTTGATTTTAAAATATCAAAAGCTGTTTGCTGTTTATCAGTCCATATGAAAGGGGTATCCTTTTTTAGAAGTTGATTAAGAGGATTGGCAATTTTTGAAAATTCTTCGATAAATCTACGATAATATCCTGCCAATCCTAAATATTTTTTAACATTCTTTTGTTTTTTTTGGAACTGGAAATTCTTTTACGGCTATTATTTTTTGGGGTCCGGTCGAACTCTATTTTTATCAATTATATGACCTAAATATCTTATCTCAGGTCGTAGAAATTCACATTTATCTGGTTGTAAATAAAGGTTTGCTTTTGGAAGACGTTGTATTAAATTATTAAATTCTTTCTCATTGTCTTCTCGTGTATCAGCAAATATGACTATGTCGTCAAGATATACAAAGAGTTCTGTTCCTATTAATCCAGTTAAAGTAATATCCATTCACCTTTGAAATGTTGCAGGGGCGGTTTTTAAACCAAAGCGCATTCTATCAAATTCATAATGGCCATCAGGTGTAGAAAATACTGTTTTATAAGTCTTCAGGGTCCATTTTTATATGTTGGAAACCAGTAGCTAAATCGAATACTGAAAAATATCTGGCAGATCCGAGTGAATCGAGTATATCGTTTATGTCAGTTATTGGGTAAGAATCTCCGATTGTTTTTTCATTAAGTTTTCTGAAGTCAAGAACCATTTGCCATTTTATTTTGACTTTAGAGTCTGGTTGTTTAGGAACAATCCAAACTGGAGTGTTACACGGTGATTGTGAAGGTTTTATTATTTTATTTTTTAATAATTCGTTAACTTGTTTTGTAATTTCTTCTTTATGAACAGGGGGAAAACTATATTGTCTTGAAAAAATTGGAGAATCATCCGTAGTTGGAATCGAATATTGCAAAACGTTAGTAGTGAGACGGCCTAGCCTTCGGTATCCGCCTTTTTGCGACGAAAAGAGGAAGGAATCCACAAATTTAGGATTACTTTTAGAACATGTAGGTTCCCACGAGACTCGCACGAAAGAATTGCGATGTATCGTTAAGTATTCGCCCAGTAATTAACGATTTACTTCCAAACCGGAAGTGAAGGTGGTGAGAACGAGGCAGTCCACCTTTGACGGACATTTTCGTTCGCATTCTCACCGAGCACCACACTAACCTGTGCTTGCTTACGCTCGACCGTTCACTCAGGTCAAGCAGCTTGCGGCATGGTCCGCTGGATAGGTGGGCGTCCCACACTGTTACTTTTTTTTTATATTTTTTTTTATTATTTATTGCAGGATCATTTGTTCATTTGCACGTATGGGAGTTTTAATTAATGATTAAATAAAATAACTAAATAAAGAAATGCAATATATAAATAAATGAGAAAATTTTATGGTTGTGAATAAATACAGTTATTATTATATTATAAATAAGGAAATATAATTGTTATTTCAGTTTAAATAAATAAGTATAATCCGTATCACATTGCAAGTATTATGGATCTTTGACATTATAAATAAAGATAATTATCATTGTGTCTTAAACTTCATTCGTATTAAACATTACGAATAACTGTATTTATAAAAATGGATCACTTATCAATAATGAATTGAGGTCGATTTATTGAAATTTCCCTTTTATTATAAAAATCGTTACACGACGTTCAAGCCTGCCCACATCCGTTGTCCAATAGAAACTATCGCCCACACAGGTAGCACGCTCCAGCGTGAGGTGAAATGGGGGAAAGGCTTTCTCGTCATCGTCGCGCGGTGCGTTTTCGCTTTTGAATGCAGATCAGTTTTTTAAACGCTTCCACGGGACGAAATATGCGACTTTTTGAAATCTGAAAAACATCGTCATAATCGCGAGAATATTATCTTTCTTCTGATACCAATTTCCAACCTTAAAACCATCGCGAAATGGGGGAAAAGACCGTGTATAAAATTCTTAATTTATTGATGTAATTGGACTCGATCGCGGTCGCTAATTGAGGCGCGCGCATATTAATTAAAGGGGGAAATTAATAGAGAGGTGGAAAACCGAGGTAACGTGCACGGTTGCTGATCCACAAATTTTATTACAGGCGCGCTGCCCAGAAAGGTGAGAGCACGGCTCGACACCAGGGCATTTAATTTTTTAATTCGAGACCTCGAGCTCGAGTATGTTCACCTGCATCTCACGATCAGGTGAACAACTTTGAGAACCAGGTCGTCTATGCTTCCCGGTCCTCCCTTAGCGGTTAGGGATCTTTTGGATCGACCTTTTCAAAAATAATTCTAGGTTTGCTTTCTTTTTTTAAAAAAAGAAAATTACGTGGTGTTTTTTCCTTTTGATTGAAAATAGCGAGCAATTAGCTCGAGAACAATTACTAGATTCTGGTCAACTCGGGACGTGAGTATCTGTGCACTCACAAAAAGTGAGACTCGGAGAATGCTCCCAACCTTGCATATTTTTGACGTCGAGCAGTGTCGGAGCCCTGAGGGCACTTCACTATCACGGCGTTCTCTTTTCTTTCTAAACTTCCATCGAGTCAACCAAAATCTAGTACGACTTTATCGATTTTAACGGGAGGAAAAGCAAATGATTAATGATAAATGGTGGGTTGGAATATTTAGGAAACTAGTGGGTTGAATTAACCATGGGAAAGAGAAAGCCACTCTATGATCCAAAAGGTCAAAAGGAACTTTATTTTCAGGTGTAGGGACAATTCCCCAAAATTAGAACGTGTTTTTGTTCGTGGCGCGTTTGCGCGAAATTATTCAAAATAAAAGTTAACTATGATTTTCCTATGATTATAGATACGAAATCTCTAAATTACGCACTGTGAGAACGAGGAATTATAGAATTGACGTTCGCTCTCTCCAAAATTAAAAATAGTGAGTTCCTTCGGTATTCTAGCTCTTAAAATCAAGAATCCCACTTCGCGAAATTTTCACCCTTCGTGTGACCCACACGTAGATTATAAACGGACAATTTTGACTCAAAATAGGGTAAGATTGCTACTCAAAAAATTTAGAAGACTGAGGAAATTGAAAATTGAGTATTTTGAAATATAAACTCCGATTTGAAAAGCGAAACTTTTGGCTCAGATAGGCAAAAATTCGTGTTAAAAATAATTAAATATTAATAATATTAAAATTCCAAGAGTCGAAATGTTTCAGTAGCTTCAAGTGGTTCTCCTGGGATTTGAAACCTGTCTGTACTGTTAATAATTAATCTTTCTACATGTTCGTATTCGTCTTGATTCAAATGATCCAAACGAAGAAGTTTTTTGATGCATTCTGTTCTTTCTTCACCCGTTATGTTGAAAAATTTGCATGGATTGCCGGAAAAACTTCGCTTTTTTCAGTATTTTCAATTGGAATATGAAATGTCTTTACTGTTCTAGCTGTAATTGTTAATATCTGTGTCGATTCACATGGATACAGTTTATTTTGTATTTCTAGACATTTTGATACATAATTTATATTGACTTTATTTTCTCGAAAAAATTCTGAACCAAGAATTCCGTCTTCATCTATTGGAACTTCATTAGGAATTATATTCAATATTGTTGGATATCCTAGAATGTTTATTTGTATTTTTTCCATTGTAAAAAGTGGTAAATTATTTATTCCTGTAAGTTTTAACACAATTTTCTCATCTATTGGCAAATTAGGATTTACGGAATTTTGTTTAATCAAATTTCGACCAGCACCGGTATCTATCATCATGCGAGCAGGGCTTTGAAGGCCTTCTGCGCATATCATTATCGATGGAATTGTACCTGGTTTCGAAACGCTTATCTTTATAGCCGGTTGATCGTTAGAAGTGGATGCTTCTGGTTCGTGCTTTATGCTTCCCTCAGTGCATCCGTACTGGTGAGAGCGTTTGAGTTTTCCGAATTTTGCGATTGTTGTTTATTTAATCTAAAATTACAATTTGTTGTAATATGTCAAGGTTTTTTACAATAGTTGCATAAGACTTCTGATTTTTGTGGATAATTTTGATTTGGTCTACTTAATTGCTGATTTCGCATCTCACGTTGTCTATTTTGATTTAAAAATTGTCTGTGATTTTCATACCTGTTGTGATCTAGATTTTCTTGTCTATTATCATTATTTCTGTTTCTCGAAGAATTATTATTATTGTGACTATGGAATCTATCGCTGTTAGGGTATTTTTTATGTAATATTGTTATAAGTTATTATATAATATTTGATATTGAAGCTTAAGATCGGATGGGTTGCCTTCTCCGATGACTCACGCTCCGATGAAATTTATTGGCTGACATTAATGTCACTGCCAAATATATCTATTCTATTTGAATCTGCTTTTCGAATTTAACGGAAAGGTCAACTATGCTGGGAGTAAAAAACAAGGTGTACAATATTTTCCATATTAGGTATTGAAGCTCAAAGTCGGATGAGTTGCCTTCTCCGATGACTCACGCTCCGAAGAAATTTATCACCTGGCATTAATGTCACAGCCAAATATATCAATTCTATTTGAATCTGCTTTTTGATTTTAACAATCTTCTAATTTCTTATTAGATCTTGTTGTATCTTGAGTCGATATAATCACGGACGTGGTAATGTTGCCTTGATCCCTTCATTGGTTTCTTAACTTGTTTGTTATTCGTGGCGGTAGAGTCGCGGGACGTGACATTGTTACGTCCCAAGCAACAGGCGAGGGTAGTTTGGATTTTGGATGTAAGGGAGGAGGTTAGCTGATTATATCAGGTCACTAAGGCCTGATAATTTATTTTTGTTTGTGGGTACGTTGTCACTTGTCAGGTCTATGGGCCCTGAGTTGTTCACAATGATAATAAAACACTGAACTTATGAATATTTAAGATAATTTATTATTAATAAATAAGTTGTTGCATAAGTTTTCACACAGGATGTTACTTAGTTGGTAACTTACTTGTCTACCTCTTAAATTAGAGGTCAAAAGAGAGAGTTGTCATTTTTTACTCCTATAATTGCAAGTCAACGGCACAAATCCTTGCAGGATAGTTGGGTTTCGTTTGAGTCTCCGTGAGGTAGCAAAACAACGATAAATTTCGCAGGAGGTATAGTGTAAGGGATGCAAGTCCACCAGCAACTGATGTGATCAATTATCCGCTTACGTATCTTGCTAAGTACACGAGAAATGAATCAAACATGCACTTGTTAAGAAGATAGGTTAGTTCGTCCCGATTTCAGAAATTCATCACTATTAACCGACACGACTAAATACGACGATACACGTAATCCAAAGGAACTATCTAGCACTACGTTTTCCGGACTTGCACCACTTAAGGACCTGGGATTTTATTTATCAAGTACCAAATGTAGAGTTGCTGATAGAAATCCAATGAGACTTACGTTTATCGAAGGGTCTCCTTACGACGTTGAATTACCGGTCCGGACCTAAAAACCGTACAACTGTTCGGAACTTAATGACAAACCACCAGAGGTAAATCTGGGGTATATATTATTGATGCTTCTATTAGTTTGAGCAGATCAGCGTAAATCGGTGGCAAGGCACGTTCGAATCGCAAATCGGTGGCAAGGCACGTTTGAATCGTAAATCGGTGGCAAAGCACGTACGAATTGTGAATCGGTGGCCAGGCACGATCTCTGCAAGAGTTCATGGGGTCAGCTCTTCTATTGACCAATTTTATATCTAGTTACAAAATAAATGCATTTTTAATTACTTATTCCTGCATTGATTTGTCTATGATTTATATTACTTATTTCACGAAGTATGATCATTAATTGATTGCCAATGATCAGTCAATCAATTCTTTATCTATGATCCATAATCAATAATCGATTTTTATTCATTGATCGTGATCGACTCATCGGCAATCAATACATAATGGCGATAATATTGATCAATACTATGTTACTACCCGAGATATTAATAATAGTTGTGATATAATGTTAATACAATATCAATGTTAATATAATAATGCTTATAATATTTAGACATTATATTTAATGAGGCTGTGCTGAGAACTTCTCATTCTCTCATTAGGTTATTAGCACAGCGTTACTACTAAATCGGCACGCGGTGTGAGTTACTGACTCTTTACCACGGGTGCAATTACCATATAGACAGAGTGCTGTTCTTCTTTATCTCTTATTAACATGTGTCAAACCGATTCGTCAACGTGAGGTATACATTGGTTTACCTTATGCGCACAGCTACCCGGTCCATATGATAATTCACCATAGCAACACTTATTATATTTAAATAATCCCTTCCTCGCTCTCCTTGGTGTGTGGATTCCCTAGATTTGGTAACTATACATACACATTCATACTAACACAATCAAGAAAAAGTAAGAGAGTTCCCTAGATTCTGGTAACAAAAAGCGTTACGTCGCCTAAAGGCCAGAACATTTGTTCGTAACTCTGATTAATCAAAGCTCCATTGTTCTACAAAGAAATAATACGACACGCAGGAAACGTTAATTATAACTATATAGTATATAACATTGTATGCAAAATTGATGCCGATTCTGAACAATATTCCTCTGAATGCAATGTATAAATATAATCATTTACCAGGAATTTGGGAAAAGATATCGTCCTAATTATATAATTTCCGTAAATTAAAAGTATTTAACAACGATCGTATTAGAGTGGTCAAGATAATGTTACGTACGGGTATTATTAATTTAAATAAAATCCATGAGAGTAAAAACAATCACCCTTAATATATTTTATTAATTAGTAAAATGAGTATGCGGAGGTCGTCCAAACTGCCGAATTCAGTTAATATAAATATTAACCACATTCGTTTATTATTATGTGGGGTCGTTGGTCTTCTACTCCCGCACTGAGATATATATATATATATATATATAAATAAAAAAATTATTTTATTTCTGAGGAAAAGAAAATCCGTGTGAACATTTTTGTGCCAGG
Organism: Diplolepis rosae; assembly: GCA_030998225.1. Classification (NCBI taxonomy): domain Eukaryota; kingdom Metazoa; phylum Arthropoda; class Insecta; order Hymenoptera; family Diplolepididae; genus Diplolepis; species Diplolepis rosae. The sequence continues at coordinate 901,666 of JAPYXD010000467.1, forward strand.
AATAATAGAGAGGTGAATTGGAATGATACAGTTGTACATTATCTTATCCTAGATTTTATTCATAGGTTCTTAATCCTACCGGAGTTCTAGAGAGCAGGAGCAAGGAAGAGAGTGCGTTCCCGTGGCTGAAGTCTTCAGTTATCCGGGCCAAACATGATTTTATGTATTTGTGGTTTCCAAAAGAAACCACTCTTGTCCTTTGCGTGATGCACACACAATCAAACACTGTTTCCACTTTTCTTTTAGATAATCGTTTACGAGTTACCCTCAGCTAGTGAAATAGGTATACCGACCGTTCACGATCAACGAATTGGAGCTTTTAAATAGCCCGGCGAAGATGAATTTAATTTTGATATACTCAAAATAAAAGGATTGCTTCCGTCTAGATGAAGACTTTTGTGTTTTACGTCCACCCGACACGATTCCAAATAAATAATTTCCTTAGATAAAGTTTCACTGTTTTAATCAACTATCGAGAATCTAGGAACTGTCGATCTAGACCGCAGACGGGCAAAAGTAGAGAAAAGTATATTCCCTACTGTCCGAGTAGTTCCGGATGGTACCGGGTTGCTCGAGTAACTGCAAATTTGGCATGGCGTTGATCTGTTTTACTGATTCATCGCGAGGTGAACATGGTAGGGTTTTTTGATGATTAAGGAATCTATGATTGGACAAGGAAATAATGGTAGGGAGATTTTAGGAATTTAGATGGACTTTGTACCATGCTGATTCAGTTATTGCACCATTTGCTGATTTTTAGGTGTCGAATATTCTCCCTTATTTCCACACTTATCGTGAGAAAGGAAATGCGCTCATCGAATTTTAGTATTTGATGCATTGTCATCAAATTGTACAAAAGATTTTACTTTCTAATATATTTCATACTAAATTGAAATATATATTTAATTAGTCTAGGCTTATAATCATTATATGAATTATAAAGCCTTAACATAATTATTTTAAATATTCAGATGAGTCTTTTCGTTTTAATTACAAAAATCACGTGGCGATGTTGCGTCTTCGGCGGACTTGGCTGTCCGCGTCGTTCAGGGGAGGAATCGTTTTATAACTCTCCTGGCCGGCGCGGCTAGTCAGTCCGCCTAACGGGCGTGTGACCGCGTATGGAAGTCCCGGGCGAACGGATGACGTAAGAGTCGTACGCGACTTTAAGCTGGAACCAACCACCCGTGACGTTTAAAGCCGAAAGGCGGTTCCGCGGGCGGTGCATTGGTTCGAGAGAGGGGTTTTTTTGGTTTTCACAGGTATGCCCAGACCCGTCCTAGGACAGTCGTGTACAACGTTTATACAAGATTTCGAAATTTTTCCTCCTCAACAAAAAAAAAAATTATACTTAATAAATGAATCAACATTATATAAAAGCAATATTAATATTAATGGTAATATTAATATTAATATAATAATACATTAGGAGTTTCCTGAATTTAGATACTCCTGAAATTACAATCTATGCGATCATGTGACAGGCCACTCGCATTAAAAATCGTAGCTATAATTATTCGCGTTAACCTGAAAACATAATCTCATATTCATACGCAAGTGCATGAGCCTGCGCGTATATCAATATATATATGCATATTAACACGCACATTAATATAATGCATAATATAACGCGATATGGGCGTGATATATAACATTAATAATATAAAAGCAATAATATTAATGGTGATATTAATATTAATAACAATGTGTAAGGAATGTCCTTCCCGAACCAACCATCTGCTAAAAGTTCCTTGACCTGAGCAACGATAAGCCGTTACAGCGACCTTGTCAAGTTGCTCGATTACGGGCGCTTCAAGTGGCATGCGAATTTATGTGGATATTTATATTATCATTTTTGGAAAATTTGTCCGCCTTGACACGCTCGTAACAAACCACCCACGGAATTCGTTTTTTTCGTCCCCGACAAACTGGAGATTCGGGAATGAAAACCCGAATTCACATTGTGTTTTGTCTGCTATTTGATGCGTCAGGATTTTCCTATAATGGCGTGCCCCTGACTATTTAGAATCTGACCCCAGGTTGTAACAAAAATTCTGAAGCTTCCCAGGAGGCGGGTGCTGTATAAATTTCCAAGTTTAACAATAAGAGAAGGAGATGGGAATAGAACACCTAAGTTATCATATTCCTAGTTTCTGTAACAGAAAATCATGTAATTACTGCTGAAAGGAAAATATAATTTAGTTATTTAACGATCGGTCTCAGATTTCAGCTGAAATAGTATTAAGATACAACCCTTTTTGTGCTTTAAATTTATTCAATACGTGTAGAAGTTGAAAATATAATTTTTGAAAGGATGCTATCAAAATAATTTTTAAACTTTGTTGAATTCTAAATTTCACAATGAAATTTATAGTACGAATTTTCCTGATAGTTTTAAATACAGACATATTTTGAAAGTGAAAAACAATTGTTCATTTCATAGGATAAATACACGAAAAACTATTTTGCATGTGGTTATAGCCTAACTAACCATTGCAAATAGAATCATAAGATGATATTTTAGGATTGAATATACGATATAACTTAAATTTATTAACTATATCATCATGAATTCTCATATGAACCTTGATAAAAACAATTCCTTTATGATAGGGTTAAATTTTTCTCACAAATTAATTATTTTATAATTTCGAGAATTATGTAAGTAGGATTTAATAATAAATAATTAATAATATTAATAAAAATAAGAATATTTAAATAGCAGTGATAAAAGTAACTTCCATTTTCCGATAAATTTTGAAAACGTTATTATAGTAAGAAAAAGAAATAAATTAGAATCTATTCCTGTTTGAAGGCTGCTCCATAATAAATGCATATTATTCCTTTATATTATTCGAGAAAACTATTGTTATATTGATATATATAAAACCCTAGTATTATGAGGTGGGGTATTTTAAAAATTGCAAGGGATAAGAGAATAAGATGGAAAATTTTATAGAGGCTGAAGTCTTGATGATTTGAGTAAAACAAATAATTCCTTCTCATATGTCCTAAGGTAAGGTGATGGGGTTCGAACCTGGTTTGTAATCCTGCCTGATGTACCTCGTTTTTAATTTTGAGGTTTTGTGCAATAATTTGCGTGGCAGCGGTTTTTATTTGAACTCGCTTAAGAAGAATATTTCTGGTTATTCGAGGGATTCCATTCCTTATCACATAAGTTGCAAAGGGGGTGTCCCATGCATCTTCCCATTCGACCAACATATGTTTTGGAACAATTTAAGTGTAACGTCCTGTCACTTACCTTTTACTATTATTAAATTAATTCCCCTCGTTTTTGATCGGTGAAGAAATCCAAAGAATTTCTAAACCGAACTAGGGTGAGGGAAGCTAACAACAAATGAATATTCAACGAATTTACAATTATTAACCTTTATTCACTGCTTGTACATAATAAAAACACGCGAAAGAGAGAGAGAGAGAGAAATTTTAAGAATATTCCTTCTGATTTTGGTTAAATTAGACTTACTTCTTATTTTATTTATTCTCCTGGAACTGTGTTTGGAACCGTCCTTGGGACCCTGGTATCCTGGATCCAACCACTGGAACAGGAGGTGCGAGTTGTCTCTTCTTTTTAATTTTACACTGATAATCTAAATCTGTCTTGAGGAGGAACGTACCGATAAATAGTCACTCGTAAATCTTCACTTGCAAACTTGAGTTAGTTATTAGTAATCAGGAGGGTAGTCACTCACGGTAATGAACTCTGAAGAAGACACTTTTTTGACAGAGTCACTTCGCGATGGAACTTAGGCAAAAATCGACGAAGAACTGGACGAAGACCTTCTTGGGGAGGCCGACTCCGCGATGAGAAACTGAAGAAGAACTGAAGAACTCGACGAAATCTGTAGAAAAACTGGAGGAAGACTGGCCAATTCGCAAGAATGCACCTGCTTTTATGCACAAATCTACCCTGGCGAATACTCCCATGAGGGTTACTTGCCTAGCGCGTAGAAAACCTAGTTCCTTGACTTTCAGTTCCATACATCAAGAAAAGGGGAAACATATTTTTAAAACTTGGCCTTCTCTTTGGTTCCCCTACGTTGCTTTTTTCCTTGCTATGATTCATTTTTTTAATTTTCATCCTTTGCTGCGCCGGTCCATATTCTTGTGTACTCAGGACATTCCGATGGGGTTCCCTTGCTAACACCCTTATTAGGGTTACGATGTTTCATTCATAAATGTTCTCTATTTATAAATTTACTATTTCTCTCTCCCTATTACAATATTGCTACCGTACATTCTATTTCGTATAATCAAAATTCTTTCAAAACATATTCTTCGTGCAAGTTTTATTATGAAATCTTTTTATTAGCTTTACATGTTTAATATTATAAATAAATACATGTAACTGGTGACAGGACGTGACATAAGCATGAAATCTTATAAACTACATTTGAAAAAGAGATTTTTTTTGTTGTTGAAAAATTCTGTGTTTGATATTATTATTGAGTCCAGTGGAGCGAAGGTGGTCAGTTGAGTCCCGTTGAGATCGTTGAGATAGTACTTGTTTGATGGGAAATTCGTTGTTGAGACGGTTGGTCTAGTCGATTCTTGATCCAAGTTTAGAGAGAATTTTGGACGGTGATTCCCCTTCACTTTCTAATGTCGTTGAACTCAGCGTCGAGTAGGAATTCGTCTGAGTAGCGGTAAAATCTGATGAGGCTGGACTGAACTCGTAACGTGGAGATAATGAAACTGGACTAGACTGAAAACGCCGTGTAGAGACGATGGTACTGGACTAGACTGAACTCGCCGTGTAGAGATGATGGTACTGGAGTAGACTGAACTCGCCGGGTAGAGATCATGGTACTGGACTAACTTCTCTTGGGATTTTTGCCTTTTATAGAACTTTTGCAAGGTTGCTTATGGTGGGAGCAAAACCAAGGTGTACCTCCTTTGGTATTAAGATCGGATGAGTTGCCTTCTCTGATCAGTTATGCTTCGATGAAATTTATTACCTGGCATTAGTGTCATAGTCAAATATATCAAGTCTATTTTATCTGTTATTCGATTCTAACGAAAAGGTCAACTACTGTGGAAGTAAAAACAAGGTGTACGATCTTTTCCATATTTTGGTGTTTAAAGTCGAATGAGTTGCCTTTACCGATGAGTCACGTTCAAATGAAATTTATTACTTGGCGTTAATATCAAAGCCAAATATATCTATTTAGATTTTAACGATCTTCCTATTTCTTGTTAGATCTTGCCGTTGAGACAATATAATCAAGGACGTTGTAATGCTGCCTTGATCTCTTCATTGGTTCCTTAATTTGTTTATTACTCTAGGTGGTAGAGTCGCGGGACGTGACATCAGAATAAATTCTAAATTTGATAGATTTATAGTATTAGGTGGAGATCCTTATGATATTGGGGAGCAAAATGTTGTTTTTTTTAATAAAGTTTCTTGTAATTGTGGTAAGTGTTATGTGGGTCAGACTAAACGCCCGTTGCGGATTAGAATTGATTAACATTTTAAGAATTTTAATCTTAATGAAAAGTTTCACAATGTCTTTAGTAAACACCTAAAAAGTATGAAGATAATTAAGAGAATCTCTTTTTCATTGGAATGATGTCAAAATGTTACATAGAGAAAGTAATAGATTCAGAAGAGCCTATTCTGAAATGTTCTATATGCAAAAAAAGAAGGTGATAATAGTCTTAACAAAATCACAGACATTGAACTCTCAAATTCAGCTTATAATATGATTCTGGATTTCTTATCTTAATTATAATTTCGATATAATAATTTCTGTTGTAACTTTTAAATATTTTCATAAACTGGTCTCTATTTCTTAATTTCGATTTTATTAAACTTGTTAGTATTGTGAGGTCATTTCATGATATTTGACTTCAGTTTTATATTTATAATTTCAAGTGACATAACATTAGGTTTCCTTTACATCGGAAATTTAAATTTAAAGCTAACTCGAACAAATTTTATTTATTTTACTCAGTGGTTTTTTTTTCGAATATGTCGGTTTTTTACTCATTGACAACGAAGATATAAGTTTACTTAGTTCAACGATAATTCCAAAAAACACAGTCGAAGAAAGAACTAAAATAAATTTATCAGAAAACTCTCTTAAACGCCAAACAGTTTTAAGTAATAACGGTAGCGACGATAATAGTACCGACAACGAACAAATGGTACAAATTGTTCACAAAAATCCTGCAGAAAACGTTAATCCAATTAGAAACAGCGAAATGGTCCTACCTAATAATCAACAAGTATCCTTACGCGACGCGTTAGAAGTAGTACCCTTATTTGATGGAAGTAACATTCCATTATCACATTTTATTGAAGGATGTTATGAGGCAAAGGCAAAGCTGCCAACACCCGCAGCTCAAGAAAATTTAGGACGATTATTGAGAAGTAAATTATCAGGAGAAGCGAGAAAATGTATCTTTGGATCGACTTATAATAATATGGAGGAATTAATTACAAAACTCAAAAGAGTATACGCGCCAGAAAAAAGTGTGTATCAATTACAAGGAGAATTGGGGAATAAAAATTCAGATTATTTAAAAATGGATGATTCTATTAATAATAGAAATAATAAAACAACTCGATTCAATGTTGCACGAGATAACAACATAAATTGTATAATATGTAAAAAACCAGGTCATGTTGCTGAAAATTGTTATCATTTAACCAAAGCACAAGAAGCAGTATCTAGAAAACAAAATCCCAATTTTTTTATGCAAAATCAACAGCCTAATAATAATCACCAACGACGAGAAAATATTTACAATAATTCTGCAAGAAATAATTACCGGAATAACCACTTTTTAGGAAACAGAAATAACAATTATGATAATAATAACTATCCGAATAACAATTTTTCAAGGAACAGGGACAACAATTACAATAACTTTTCAGGTAACAGAAATAATTATCCTAACAGCAATAGATTCCATAATTACAATAATAATAATTTTTCGAGAAACAGAAATAATGATAATAGACAAGAAAATCTAGATCACAACAGATATGCAAATCACGGACAATTTTAAAATCAAAATAGCCAACGAAAAATGCGAAATCAGCAATTAAGTAGACCAAATCAAAATTATCCACAAAAGTCAGAAGTTATATGCAACTATTGTAAAAAAACCAGGACATATTATAACAAATTGTAACGTTAGATTAAATAAACAACAATCGCAAAATTCGGAAAACTCAAACGCTCTCCCCAGTACGGATGCACTGAGGAAAGCATAAGGCAAGAACCAGAAGCATCCAGTTTTAACGATCAACCGGCTATAAAAATAAGCGTTTCCAAACCAAGTATAATTCCATCGATAATGATATGCGCAGACGGTCTTCAAAACCCTGCTCGGATGATGATAGATACCGGTGCTGGTCGTAATTTGATTAAACAAAATTCCGTAAATCCTAATTTGCCAATAGATGAAAGAATAGTGTTAAAACTTACAGGAATAAATAATTTACCACTTTTTACTGTTACGTCCCGAGCTAAGGCGAGGGTAGGTTGAGAAAATTAGGAAAAGGGAGGAAAGTTTGCTGATTAAATCAGAGTGGTAAATCCTGATTATTTATATTTTTGTGGGATCGTGGTCACTAGTCAAACCTATGCGGCTCGAGTTGTTCACAATAGTGACAAATTTGATTATATTGCGGTGTACAAGCTTTATTAATTAAAAGATAGATATACAATAAGTTTTGAGATGCCTATGTGTATGACTTATACTACTTCTCAGGATGAGAAGGCAATATTAAGGGTTTTATGCGTTTATGAGTTAGTAATACAGGTTTTGAGATGCCTATATATGTAACTCACGCATTAAAAGTGTGCGTCTATATAAGTCAATAATACAGGTTTTGAGATGCCTATATATGTGACTTCCGCGTTTAAGTGTGTGCGTCTACAAGTTATTAATACAGGTTTTGAGATGCCTATATATGTAACTTGTACGTTTTTATGCTAGTATACTAGGTTTTGAGATGCCTAGGTATACAACTCACGCACTACAATTGGCGTTATAGTTAATATAATAAGTTTTGAGATGCTTATATATATAACTTACGCTTTTTCCTTGCTTGAGAAGGCAAGAGAAAGAGTTTTGTCGTATATTTCTCCTTGTTGATAGCTGGATAACGGCACAATCCTGGCTGGAGTTAAGTAGTGCTAGTCAAGTAGTACAGGAAGCGTATCAGACAATCCAACTTGCTTGCTAAACACTGGTTAAGTTCGTTTTCTGTGGATTTAACTCTCAGAACTCGACTTAATACGACGATACGCGTATTTAACGGCACTTATTAATTCACGACCACCGGACTTGCACCACTTAAGGACCAGGGATTTTATTTACCAAGTACCGAGGTATTCCTTGTGTAAGATACCGATTTACGAATATCGAAGGGTCAATTCGTGACACCGACAGTATGACTTGCGGACGGAGTGATTACCGACGTTAAGATCTTGAAGACTGAACAGCTACTAGCGAAAAGACAACCTCCAGAGGTAAATCTGGGGTTTATATATTATTGATTATTCCTATAGTGGGAGAGCATTCATGTTTTCGTGGATCGGCACGTACCTTGCTACTCGATGGATCGGCACGCGTCTGGCAGCAGTGTCATTGACCATACTTGCTGACAATCGCGTAAATGCATGAACTCGCGGCGCGTTCCCACACAGGTCATACTATCGGGATCAAAGTTTATTCACGCTCAATGCGGTACATCTTTCTCTCGTCTTTTCAGCTATGTTACTTAATATGTATATGTTGACAGGTCGGTGCAATTGTACTAAGTTACAAATGCACTGACTCATCTATTATTTTATACATTAGTTTTTAATCTTATTTCCTTATAGTATTTAGGTAATACATAATCTTCTAGTGTCTATATTTTGAAATATTATTTACGTTATCTTGCGAATCCCCAATCATGTGATTGATATTATTGATTATCCATTATTGGTCCTTACCGATTATTATGTACTAGTGTTTGATTATTACTATTATTAACTATTTAACGACAATAAGGAATTTTATTGTTATTTATTTTTGTTAAATAATTATTAATGTTACTTATCTGATTTCCTACATTACCGACGGCAAGGCAGTGTTCTTGTTTTATGCAACTCGACTGCCTTGCCCATCTCAGATAATTTCTGACAGGTGTTTCCTACTATCAGTGTTTTAATGAGGAGACATGTATCAGTTATATCCCTGAGCGTTTACTGGGTTGCCTAGGCACAGGCGAAAGGAATTAAAATTTTAAAATATCAGGGATGTAACATTACAATGGGACAAATACAAATAAACATTTTAGGATATCCAACAATATTGAATATAATTCCTAATGAAGTTCCAATAGATGAAGACGGAGTTCTAAGTTCAGAATTTTTTCGAGAAAATAAGGTCAATATAAATTATGTATCAAAATGTCTAGAAATACAAAATAAACTGTATCCATTTGAATCAACACAGATATTAACATTCCAGCTAGAACAGTAACAACATTTTATATTCCAATTGAAAATACTGAAAAAAGCGAAGGTTACATACCTCGGCTACACTTTGGCGAAGGAATTTATGCAGGAGACGCAATTGTAAAAAATTGCAACGGTAAAGCTTATATCAAATTTGCAAATACAAACGAAATTTCAGTAACGATATCAATACCAGCTATTACCTTAGAAGACTTTGAAGAAAGAGATTTTCAAAATGTAACAAATCAATCAAGCAATTTAAAAAACTTAAGTGATGACGATTTATCTAACCAAATTCAGAATAGCTTCTTAAAAACCGAAAATTTTGTCAACAATCCATGCAGATTTCTTAACATAACAGGTGAAGAAAGAATAGAATGCATTAAAAAACTTCTTCGTTTGGATCATTTGAATCAAGACGAATACGAACATGTAGAAAGATTAATTATTAACAGTGCAGACAGATTTCAAATCCCAGGAGAACCACTTGAAGCTACTAACGTTTTGCAACATTCAATTCCAACTACAGATGATTCTCCAATTTTTTCAGGGCAATATAGATTTCCCCTTCTGTTCATAAAGAAGAAATTACAAAACAAGTTGACGAATTATTAAAAAATAAAATAATAAAGCCTTCACAATCACCGTATAACACTCCAGTTTGGATTGTTCCTAAAAAACCAGACTCTAAAGGTAAAATAAAATGGCGAATGATTCTAGACTTTAGAGAACTTAATGAAAAAACAATCGGAGATTCTTACCCACTACCTAGCATAAACGATATACTCGATTCACTCGGATGTTATAGTGAAAACTAAACTTTCTATTTTCGGATAGTAGTGGCATCAAACTGATGTCACTTTGTAGGTTTTATTCGTGAGAGATTTTAGAGAAGAACTGACGAGGCCTGCCTGAACCTCTACATATATAGACAGCTAAACCTAGGAGGGGGAGGTTATCAACCTCTACATATATGGATAACTAAACCTGGGGGAAGGAGGTCATCATCTGGCCTGGTAACACCCCCTTTTTAGACATAAATTAACCCTTTAATTTCTAGATTTTACCCGTCTATTTTAGACATGAATTAGCCTCTTAATTTACTAAATTCTTACCCTCCTTACTTTTGGTATTTCGGTGGTTACCAAGGGTTGTAAGCTAGAAATGTACGTGACAACGTTCGTCGGCGTTGTTACTTTTGTTTTTACACAGAATATACAGAGTTTTTTGGGCATACACTTTTGTATGAATTCGAGTATTCCTAATCTGTACAGAACATAGGCTGATCCTAATCCTAGCGTTGCGTAACCTAAATAGCTTAACCAATTCACAGTTGTTTCTCTCCATGTCCTTAGTCTTCTGTTAGTGGCTATTGATTTTAACATATTTTCTGCATCGTCTAGGCTTAATTTGGCTTGTCGTAATTTATTGTTATCTATGATTTTAGGGAGACGTATTAATTTACTTTCTAAGGTTTTTAGATCGTCGTTAGAGTAACTAATGTTATAGGTCGTATTGAATTCGTTGTAAAATTGTCCCTTTAGGTTTTTCCTAAGGTACAGTGCGTCCATACCATTATAGATTTTACAATTTGAGCCCGTCAGTAGTGAGGGTTGTTTAATCTTTAGGTGTTCTATTCCTGTTTCGCAGCTAATATCTAAATCTACCTCGTTCATTAGTACTATTATGTATCCGTTTAGTACGGGTATGAAGGTATCTTTGTGTAAAGCAAAAGGTGAAGTTTTACATTTGTTCTCTGAGTATCGCTTAAATATCGTAGCTTAGCATGTTTCACTGTCAGTCAACCTAAGATTTGGTTGGTTTCTTTCGCAAATTTTATATTCGCTTATCGTCGTACATTTATTTATTGTTTCCTTGTCAGTAATTACATATGAATCTCTAAATTTTATTAAATGGTCATGGTCGGGAGTTTCTGCAAAATATAGGTTTTGGGTAGAATAAGGGATAGGTATAATATGTTTGATGGTGCCCTCTTCCTGTTCTATAATGGGGATTTTGAGTATATGGGTGAATAGTCCTTTTAGGATGGCACCTGATAGTTGACTTATCCCGATTATATGCTGATAGCTGGTTTCGTCTGCATCAAAATGGTATCTTGTTCTGTGTTTTTCTTCAAATTCCTTAATAGTTGTTTTTAACATAGCAGGTGTTAATATTTGAGGATGGATGATTCCATGTTTACCGTCGTTGATAGCGTTGATGGCCATGTCTATGTCTTCGCTTGTCTCGTCAATCATTATGGCTGCTATTAGCAGCTTATTGTTAACGAAGCTGTCCCTTGATACGGTGTTCAGTCCGCTACTCAGATTTGTTGCGAGTTCTCTTTCAGCATTCTGATTCCCAATGAGCTCTTTGTGGTTTACGGATGATGAATCTAGGATAAGTTTCAGGATTTTCGTGTGATTCGTTAACACGGTTGCCAAGTTTTTATTGTGCATATATATTTTGTCAAATTCGTTATTTATGTTATCCAAGTCCTGCTCGCTTAGTGTACCAAATAGTGTTTTAGATATATCGCCGAGAAATTTTGCCAGCCCTCTTTTCGTACGTTTATTTTTTCCCAGTAATTTTCCCAGAATCATATTCTTATATACTAATCTATTGTATCGATTCATTATAAGCTGTACTTCGTATTGGGGTGTACATTTCCCGTTACATGCTGATTCTGCTAACTCAATGGTGCTGCTTATCGCTGATATACGTTGCTGATTAGATGTGAAGTTAGTTCCCACCACAAGGTCCCAAGTTTCATGGTACAAATGTACCTTGGAGATGTCTTCGACAAACAAATTGCTGGTTATCGGTTGTAAGGTGTAGTAGGCTTTACAGTTGGCTATTGCCGCTATTAGAAGTACTAGGGTCCTCATCTGAAAAATAAGGCATACACTGATCTATGTGTACTCTCAGTATTTTATCTTTATTCCTAATGCGTAGATTATTATTATCTAGGTAATCTATAACTTCGTAAGGACCTTTCCAGGATTGTTCTAATTTGTTTTGTTTGGTGTTATTTAAGATTTTAACTAGGTTCCCTGGCTTGTATAAAGGATGCGTTCTTGTTATTCCTTCATCCAATCTTTTCTTCGTTTTTTCTAATTCTACTTGGATTCTCTCTCTAGCTTTTCTGATGTTTTCCTCGTGTTTTTTCCTCCATTTTCTAATCAGATCTTGATGGGTTAAATTGGGTGAGTTTCCAATTTGAGATGGTATATTTGGTAATCTTCCAAACGTGAGTTCAAAGGGTGTGAATCCCGTGGTTTGATTTACTGTTGAATTTATTGCGAATGTTACATATTTTAGATTTTCGTCCCAGTTATTCTGATTTTCTGCCATGCTAGTTTTGATCAGATTATTCAGGGTTGAGTGCATTCTTTCAATGTTTCCGTTGGATTGTGGATGGAATGCTGTAGTTTTAATATGTTTGATTTTCAAAGCTTTCTCAAATTGGTCCATCAACTCAGATAAAAAATTAGACCCTTGATCAGTGAGAATAGTTTCAGGGGATCCATAAATGTAAATATACCGTTCTATCAGAGCTTCTACTATTGCTGTTGAGGTTTCACTTTCTAACGGTATTAAAGTGGTGTATCTGGTCAATGTATCCTGAATACTGAGTATGTATTTGTTACCTCTAGGTGTAGTAGGTAATGGTCCAAAAATATCCAGTGCTATTTTATCATTTGGATTGAGTGGTATGTCGGGTATTATACTTTCTGATTGATTCTTAATTCGCGTGGTCTTTTGTAGTTGGCATATAGGTTATTTTTTGACATAGTCCTTAATGTCTGGTTGTAGTTTCCAATTTATAAAATCCGTATATAAATTAGTATTGTCTCCTGGTGTTTCCGTGATTTCTTCTTCCGTTTCTGTGGTTTCATTTTCTGATGGTTCTCTTATTCGCCTCGCGGTTAATTTGATTTTTTCTTTTAAAATTTCGTCTTTTGTTATTCGCGGCGGGTCGACTGTTTCTATTTCCGGTAACTGGTCTTCCAAGCTTGGTTCTTCTTCTTCAGTACTATTTCCGGTTTTTTCCATTGCTTCTTGTAATGCGTCCTTAGTGATGGGAAAAAGTCTGGATAGACAATCCGCTACTTTATTTTCTTTTCCTTTTACATATTCTATTTCGTATTCGTATTCTTCCATACGAAGTCTCCATCGTAAAAGTCTTGAGCTAGGGTCTTTCACATTGTGTAGCCAAACTAAAGCACGGTGGTCTGTTTGAATTTTGAATTTCTTTCCGAGAAGATATTGTCTGAGGCGTTTCATAGCCCATACAATTGCTAAAAGTTCTTTTTCAGAGGTGGTGTATTTTTCTTCGGCTTTGTTCAATGTTCTTGATATAAAAAGACAAGGGTGCCCGTCTTGGCTCAATACTGCTCCTAATCCACAGTTGGATGCGTCCGTAGTCAGTATAAATTGTTTGGAAAAATCAGGGAATTTTAAAACTGGTGCGATTACCAATGCGTTCTTCAAATTGTAAAATGCTTTTTCGCAGTCTGGGGTCCAATCGAATATTATCTCTTTCTGAGTTAGCTTTGTTAAGGGTCTCGCTATAATAAAGAAATTCTTGATGAATTTCCTATAGTAACCTGCAAGTCCTGAAAATGATTGCACATCTTTTACAGTTTTCAATGGTCTGAATTCTTTTATGCAGTTTATTTTTTCAGGGTTGGGTTTGACTCCTTCTTTGGTTATTATGTGTCCAAGGTATTCTAGTTCTGGTTTAAGGTATTCACATTTTTTCGGTTCTAATCTTAGTCCTAACTGGTAGATTCTTTCCATGACTGCTACTAAGTTCTCATTATGTTCCTGAATTGAGCTTCCGAATATCACAATGTCATCTATGTACGCAAAGCATTTTGTTCCGATTAATCCTCTGAATGCATTATCCATCATTCTTTGGAAAGTGGCTGGTGCGTTCTTTAAACCGAAAGGCATGCGATTGTATTCGAAATGTCCTTGGGTTGTAGAAAACGCAGTGTACTTTTTGTCTTCTTCCTTCATCGGGATTTGGTGGAATCTAGCTGAGAGGTCAAAGGCAGAAAAGAACTTAGCTTTTCCTAAGTGATCTAGTATATCATCGATCATTGGTAATGGGTAAGCATCTTGATCCGTGTCTTCATTAATCTTTCTGTAGTCAATTACCATTCTTAATTTATTTCCTTTTTTCGGTACTATCCATAAAGGTGAGTTGTATGGTGATTGGCTTTCTCTTATAATTCCCTTTTTTAATAACTTTTCTGTTTCTTCTAGGGCAAACTGTCGGTGTTTTTCGGGTAATTTGTGGGATCTTAGATTGATTATTTTTCCATTTTTAAGTACTATTTGATGTTCGGTAAGGTTAGTACATGGAAGTGGGTCTGATTCTAACGTGAAAACTTCCGAGTATCTGGCTATCATTTTTTTGATGAATTCTCTCTGGTCTTTTTCTAAATGATCTAATCTTGAAGCTTTCAATAATTCATTTAGTCGAAATGTCATTTGAGGTCCATTACTTTCATTTGTGATTATTTTTAATATAGGTTCGTAGCTAATCTGGAGATTTACTTCTTTAGGGTAATCCTCATTATTTTTCAATGGGATTTTTATTTGTCCGTTTCGTATAGTGT
The DNA here is from genome assembly GCA_030998225.1 of Diplolepis rosae. Lineage (NCBI taxonomy): Eukaryota > Metazoa > Arthropoda > Insecta > Hymenoptera > Diplolepididae > Diplolepis > Diplolepis rosae. The sequence goes on from JAPYXD010000467.1 coordinate 916,778, forward strand.
AGAGTCCGTCGGGGATTTCCTTATCATCTATAATGATAATATCTTGATCTTCTGCGTCAGTTGAAATGGTACATATCTTTTCGGATTTTCCTGGTATGAAATCATTGCTTAGGTGCAAAGGTAGCTTTACCTTATTTAGCACGAGGTGACTGTTCGTGATCGCATATCTTGGATATTTTTCAAAGAATTTAATTCCAATTATACCTCCTTCTGGTAAGGGAAAATCGTTGGGTACTATGTAGAAAACGTGTTCTTGTCCAAAAAAGTTTAATTTTGTAGAATATTTAGAGATATGCCGATCGTTACCCATTAGGAATGTTTTGTGGGTAGATTTCCTTTCGTCTCTATCATCCAATATTTCTTCTTTGATTATGTTTATAGCAGCTCCTGAGTCTACTAATAATCTGTATCTTCCAGTTTTTCTTCTGGCATCGATTGTTCGTAATCTTCCGCATATGGAAGAAATTCGGCTGATTCCTCGAAGATCAGTTGCTCCGTTATTTCTTCCTCTGTCATGTTTTCCGCTTCTGTTTCTTCCTCTTGGATTGCTCTTAGCGGAGGTGGTCGCTTGAAACCATGGTCTGGGGGAAAATCCTGCTTCACTTGGCACTGTGAAGATATATGACCTATTTTGCCGCACTTGAAGCAATTCATTTTAAATCTGTCACTCAGTGGTATGGTACTATTCTGTGCTCTAGGTGTAGTATTTGCACTGAGTCGAGGTGGTCCGGGTGATTTGGCCCATATTTTTACTGGTGGTTTGATAATTTGTCTGACAGGTTGGCTGTCTTTTAACCATGTTTCAGTTTCGATGGCTAATGCTTGAGCCTCGTTTACTGAGTTCGATTTTAATAGACGTACCTGCATTCCAATTTCTCTTTTTAAATTTAATAAGTAACGGTTAACGGCTTCTTCTTCTTCCAATTCTATTTTAAGTCTTCGTTTAGTGGGGTTTACGTGCTGGGATTGGACTAGGTAATTTATTTCATTTGTTATTTGTCGAAACCTCGTCGTGAAGTTCTGAACCGTTTCTGTTAAGCCTTGCTTGCAGCTTTCTAATTTAGATTTTAATGAAATTAATGAACTGGTTTGTCTCAAATTTTGTCTGAGTGCCGCGTATAAATCTTCATAGGAGTTTATTTGCATATACCTAGTGGCTTTTTCTGCCGCGTGTGTAATCTTCTCTGCTAAAATTAAATCTAGAAGAATTTCTGGTTCTTCGCATCTTATTCTAGCTCTCTTTACCGTTTTTTATAAATTTTTCTACTCCCATGTCGTCCTGACCGTTAATTGGCTTTATTGTTTCAATTGCTAACTTGGCTCCCATTTTCCGTTCCTCGTGTGGTGCTGTTGGGACAGTTGTTGGGAAAAATTGTGATTGACCGTAAATATTTTCCTGTCTTGGTCTAAATGTTTCTTTTCTTTGGAATGTTTTTTCTTCGACCGAAGAATGATCGTCTGTCGCTTCTGGTCGTTGCTGGGATTCATTATCTGTTTCTACTGTCCCTGCTCCTCCTAATTTCTTTGATAATCTTGAAATTTCATCTATCCTATTTTCGTTTTCTTTTTTCAGGGCGTTGAATGAGATAGTAAGAGTTTCCATTTGGTTGAGAACCCTTACTAGTAATTCGTCCGTGGTGTAAGAGGGGGACTGGGCCCTGACGGGAGATTGTGCTCGAGACATGAGAGTGGTTGTGATTGGGAAATTTAAAGAGGATGAGTCCGTATCGTAAGATGAGTCAGTTTGATAGAGCGTGCTATCTCGGTGTTTATCAAACGCCAGTGTACCTACTTATCTATTGTTTGTGACTCGGGTGTAGAATGCCGCGATAAAATTTTAAATGTTTATTTTTTAATACAACAAAATGCAGTATAAGTTGCTACAAACTGCTACTGATTTTGAGGTAGTGATACTTAATTTGTTAAGGGTGGCCAGTGCTTGTGAACACACAGAGTATAGCCAACCCGATCTTGCCTCAACTTTACCTCACCTGTACCGTAGTACAGTCGCCGTGCAACGTACGTAAAGAGGATTTATACTCTAAGGCCCAAGATCGATTGAGAAATGTTTACAATACTTTCACTTTCTAGAAGTAATGCTTACTGTGCTACTCGTGGCCTGATGTGGGATCCGTAGACCGTCTGCCTTCCTTGACGTGTCGAAGAGATGAGTCAGCTTACTGTTGAGAACCGGTGGCCTGGCTGGGCGTTGGCTGCTTACTTACGCAGATGCGTCTTCCGCCTGATTGCGGGCCTCGTTCAATTTTAATGGAATCTTTCACTGATAATTTACGTGGTATAGTGGCTACTAAATTCACCAACTAATTTTTATTATCAGCTACTCATTACTGTTTTCGGGCTTACCGTAGTGAAGTCCGGAGTTCTTCTTATTTTTAAAACTTCGTAAAGTTTGTTTAGCTTCTTGGGTCCGTGGATTCCAAGTCTCGCACAGGTCCGAGTTCTATGTGGATTTTTGTAGAAATTGAAAACCGAGAACTTAAGCGGATCGTGGCAGGATCGCCAAAATGTTATAGTGAAAACTAAACTTTCTATTTTTGGATAGTAGTGACATCAAACTGATGTCACTTTGTATGCTTTTATTCGTGAGAGATTTTAGAGAAGAACTGACGAGGCCTGCCTGAACCTCTACATATATAGACAGCTAAACCTAGGAGGGGGAGGTCATCAACCTCTACATATATGGATAACTAAACCTGGGGGAAGGAGGTCATCATCTGGCCTGGTAACACGGATCTGCCATATATTTTTCAGTGTTTGATTTAGCTACTGGTTTTCATCATATAAAAATGGACCCTAAAGACTCTCATAAAACTGCATTTTCTACACCTCATGGCCATTATGAATTTGATAGAATGCCCTTTGGTTTAAAAACCGCCCCTGCAACATTTCAAAGGTTAACGGACATTACTTTAACTGGATTAATAGGGACATAACTCTTTGTATATCTTGACGACATAGTCATATTTGCTGATACACTAGAAGAACATGAGAAAAAATTCAATAATTTAATACAACGTCTTCGAAAAGCAAACCTTCATCTACAACCAGACGAATGTGAATTTCTACGACCTGAGATAGGATATTTAGGTCATATAATTGATAAAAATGGAGTTCGACCAGACCCCAAAAAAATAATAGCCGTAAAAGAATTTCCAGTTCCACAAACACAAAAGAGTGTTAAACAATTTTTAGGATTAGCAGGATATTATCGTAGATTTATCGAAGGATTTTCCAAAATTGCCAATCCTCTTAATCAACTTCTAAAAAAGGATACCCCTTTCATATGGACCGATAAACAGCAAACAGCTTTTGATATTTTAAAATCAAGATTATGTGAAGAACCACTTTTACAACGACCCGATTCTTCGCAACCCTTTGTTCTCACAACAGATGCCTCAGGATACGCAATATGAGGTATATTATCACAATGTAAAATAGGCAAGGATAAGCCAATAGCATATGCTTCACGCAGTCTAAGTGACACTGAAAAAATATGACACATATGAAAAAGAAGCACTTGCAATTATATTTTGTGTCACGCATTTCTGTCCTTATTTATATGGAAAAAAATTTACCCTAGTAACTGATCATAAACCACTAGTTTGGTTTCAAAATTCTAAGGACCCTTGCTCACGAGTTTCGCGCTGGAGGTTAAAACTCGCTGAATATGATTTTGATGTAGTATACAAGGCAGGAAAAATGAATGTCAATGCAGACGCTCTTTTAAGAAACCTTATTATTAATGAAGAAAAATCTAGAAATTTACACGAAGATAATGATGATACCTTTATGACATCTCAAGAAAAAATGAATCTTGAGAATGCTTTTATAAAAATTAATCAAGAAAATAATATCAAAAAAGGAAATACTTCGAAAAATAAATATTTTAATTCAGTATTCGCCGAAGATGATGCGAATGACCTTAGTGAAACTTCAGAAGGACCAATATTCGATGTTAATTTAAGGTTATCTGATATTTTTAATGGAATCTTAAGTGAGAAATTACTTAACGAAATTAATAAAGATATAGTGAAATATAAAAATTTATTTAATTTACTATCATCAAAACTTCCTGTTATAAATAATGAAAATTCGCCATGGAAAACCATGACTACTAGGCGTAAAAAGAAAAAACAAGAAGAAATGAAAAATTCAAATCAGCATAAAAATCTAGAGAATTTAAATCAAAATGAAATCAAAAAAAAATTAGACGAAAAATTTTCTTCTAAACCTCTTGTGAAAAAACCTCGAGGTAGGCCAAGAAAAACTCTACTTACAAATTTAAAAATTATTCCCTCTCAAGCAAAAAGAAAGAGAGGTAGACCAAGAAAACAAATATATGAAAATGAATTACCAGAAATAAATATGCAAGAAGGAAGCTGAACAAAAGTAAAATCAGATTCCGACTCTGATCCTGATTCTGATCCTGAATATTTGGACTATTTAAAAGAAATGCAAGCAAAAAATAAAAGAAATAAAAATGGCAAAAAGCCTAAACAATTTATTATACCTCAAGAGGAAAACAGCAAAAATTATTTTTCTACTTCTGAAGATGAAGTAATTGATATGGAACCTGAAGATGAAGAGAGCTCTGAAAGCTCTTGTATTGAAGAAATTTTTGAAAATGAAAATATCGAAGACACTTTTAATGAACGAAGTTCTGAAATAAACAAAAATCAACAAATAGAAACCAGGGAAAATCTCGAAAATTATAATAATTCAGAATTCGAAGAAAACCGTCCACCCCCAAAGCCCTCTCCACCCAACCAAAAATCTACCAGGCAAATTTTAATGAAAAAAATATCATTGAATGTCGCGATCAGTTAACAATGCGAAAAGATAATTATGTATATTTTGTTAAAACAAATGGAAATCCTCGAGATAATGGATCAAAACGTCTAGAAAAACGTGGAACTTTACCAAAATTCAAAAACTTACAGAAGGGAACAGCGAAAGAAATAAAAAAAGGAAACTATTATCATTTTGCTCTTCCGATTGAAGGAGAAATTCAAGACAATTTATCTGAAACCTTAAATAATATCAAATTGTCAATTTATTCATTACACGAATTATCTCAAAAATTAAATTTACGATCAATTAGTATTTCGTGAAAAAATTTATTTGCATATTTGGATCGCCAAAAGGAGTACTAACGGATCAAGGCAGAGATTTTTTAAGCAATTTATTAAAAAGATTAGCAAAACGCTTTAGAATCAGACAATTTCGTACCACAGCTTTTCACCCTCAATCCAATGGATCACTTGAACGATCACATCATGTCCTAGGTGAATATCTCAAATAATTTGTAGCAAAAAACTCAGAATGGGACGATTGGCTAGAATTAGCAATGCTCTCATTTAACACAAGTGTACACGAAGCCACAAAATGTACGCCTTACGAATTAGTTTTTGGCAAATTAGCCCGCGAACCCTCTAGTGAACCTCTATCACAAAATGAAAAATTCTAAACCTATGATGATTATTTGATCAACTTTGTCACACAACTGCATGAAATGCGAACACAAGCAAGAGAAAACCTCATAAAGGCTAGAGAAAAATCAAAAATGTACCACGATAGAAAAATAAATCCCTTGGAAATAAAAATTGGGGATAATGTATTTTTATTAAAAGGAGGAAAAATTAAAAAGCTGGATAATCAATAAACAGGACCTCACGAAGTTTTAGATGTACTAGGAAAAGGAAATGTAAAAATCAACATAAAGGGAAAACCGACAGTAGTTCACGTCAACCGACTAAAAAGATCACAAATGAATATTGCATAATAATAATAAAAAAAATGAATGAAGGAAAAATAATATAATAATAAAAATATAATAAGATTATAATATAGAGAAATATGAATTTCAGATCAAAATGGAGTATACTCATCGGAAAAATATTGACGCCCTAATTGATGCTTTTGTAAATCTAGTCGATATGACAGCTCTTTGGCCTTATCTAATTCAAAACGAAATCTACAATCACGACGATTGTAACATACCTGAGTGGAGCAAAGATTTCACTAACCCAATTATAATCCGAGAAATTTTTACGACAATTAAAACTCGGGGTCCAGAAGCCTGAAACATTTCGACCTTTACGATCTTTAATTTATCAATTTTCAAGTATTTATAAATCTATTCTTGCCCGACTTGGTCAAAAGTTTCGCTTTTAAATTCTGATTTTAAATTTCAAATCATCAATTTTTAATTACCTTAATTTACTGAGTTATTAAGCAACAATTTTGCCCTATTTTGAGACAAAATTACTTCCGAAATTTCTGAGTGGGTCACACGTAAGGTGAAAATGTCACGAATTTTTATTCTTTATTTTAAGAGTGAGAACAGCAAAGAAACTCACGATTTTAAGTTTTTTTTTGAGAGAGCTAACGTCAATTCCACGATTCCTCGTTTACGCAAGGCGTGATTTGAAGGATCGAATCTAAAATACGAGAACAAGAACTATATTAACATTTTGGAGTAGATTCGCGCAGTTGCGCCACGAACAAAAACACGTTCTAATTTTGGGGAATTGTCCCTACACCTGAAAATAATGTTGTTTGACTTTTTGGATCATGGAATAGCTTGCTCTGCCTGTCAATTCACCCCGAGAACACCTCAGTTATTGGATTTCGCGCCCTACCGTTTATTTAAAAATTTAGTTAGTTAAGAAGGCATCAGTAAAGTCGGTTCCAAATTTTGGAAATTATGAGCATAAGCTCCCGACGAGGTCATCATTTGCCTTTTCCCTCCCACAAAAACAAACCACAACTACACTGGACCTTGGTTGACCCAATTGGAATTTATTTAGGGAAGTGCAGGGAAGCACCGTGGCAGTGAAGTGCCCTCAGGGCTCCGACACTGCTCGGCAGAAAGAAAAGTTGTAAGGATGGGAGCTTTCTCCGAGTCTCACTTTTTGTGAGTGCACGGATACTTGCCTCCCGGGTTGACCACAATCCAGTAGTTTCTGCTCGAGCTTATTGCTCGCTATTTTTGCTTTATAAAAGAAGACCCACGTGTATTAGAGAAAAATCCAATCTACGACAACTTTTTTTTATTTAAAAAAAAAAGGTGATCCAAAAAGTCCCTAGCAAATAAGGGAGGACCAGGAACCATGGACGATCTGGTTCTCAAAGTAGTTCACCTGATCGTGAGATGCAAGTGAACATACTCGAGCCCGAGATCTTGAGACAATTTGCTAAACGCCCCGGTGTCGAGACGTGCTCTCACCTTTCTGGGCAGCGCGCCTGTCATAAAATTTGTGGATCAGCAACCGTGCACGTTACCTCGGTTTTCCACCTCTCTATTAATTTCCCCCCTTAATTAATATGCGCGCGCCTCAATTAGCGACCGCGATCGAGTCCAATTAAATCAATAAATCAAGAGTTTTATGCGCGATGTTTTCCCCCTTTTTACGACCGTTTTCGGGTTGAAAATCAGTATCAGGAAAAAGCTGATATTCTCGCGATTATGACGATGTTTTTCAGATTTCAAAAAGTCGCATATTTCGTCCCGTGGAAGCATTCAAAAATTGATCCGCACTCAAAAGCGAAAACGCACCGCGCGACGATGACGAGAAAGTCTTTCCCCCATTTCACCTCCCGCTGGCGTGTGCTACTTGCGTGCGCGAGGGTTCCTATTGGACAGCGGTGTGGGCAGGCTTGAACGTCGTGTAACGCTTTTTATAATAAAACGGAGATTTCAATAAATCAACTTCTATTTATCATTGTTAAGTGACCCATTTTCATAAATACAGTTATTCGTAATGTTGAATACTAATGGATTTTACGGCACAATGATAATTATCTTTACTTATAATATCAAAAATCTATAATACTTGCAATGTGGCAATGATTATAATTATTTATTTAAAATAAAATAACAATTATATTTTCTTATTCACAATATAATAATAGCTGTATTCACTTATAACCATACAGTTAGGTTCATTTATTTATACATTACATTTGTTCATTTGGTTATTTTATTTAATCATTAATTAAAACTCCCATACGTGTAAATGAACAAATGATCCTGTTATAAATAATAAAAAAAAATATATAGAAAAAAAGTAACAGTGTGGGACGCCCGTCCATCCAGCGGACCATGCCACACGCTGCTTGATCTGAGTGAGTGGTCGGGTGGCAGCAACCACAGGTTAGTGTGGCGCTCGCTCAGAGCACGAACGAAAATGTCCGTGAAAAGCAGGCTGCCTCGTTCACGCCGCGTTCACTTCCGGTTTGGAGGCAAATCATTAATTGCTGCTCAAATACTGGATCATACCTCGCAATTCTTTTGTGCGAGTCTCGTGGGAATCTACTTGTTCTGAAAGTAATCCTAATTTTGTGGATTCCTTCCTCTTTTCGTCGCAAAAAGGCGGATACCGAAGGCTGGGCCGTCTCAAGCCTATAACAATTTAATTCTCAGTCTACGATCGTCAGGACACGAATCTTTAGCCGAAATTCTAAATTCAATGAAATAAGTACTCAACTATAATACAGATCAGTACACATAAAAATATTACTAGGTATTATTAAAAAACCTCTGATAAATAAATGAGATAAGCTACTAATTTGGAACCTCCTTTTTCCAGACATGGGATTGCGAGGCTTCCTCTCGGTACTGCTGATTCTAACATTGCTCTATATGAAAACAACTTACGCCATCATTGGATTTGATTGCGGCTCAGACAATGCGAATATAACGACATTATCCCTATTGGAAGTGGGCGAATGCGATTTACCTGAACGACAAGTAAATGTCGAAAAAACTTACATACAACTTTTGCAAATTACCGGATTTTCAAATACTAAGGTTATACAATGCAAAATAGAAATTCACCGTGCTATAACTTATTGTGGCATGCATTCCCATATTTCGGTGGTCGCAAACGGTCACAGCGAATATATACAAGAAGTCTCACGAGATCAATGTAAACAAATGCATACAATGGGAAACTTCCTAGTAACACCTTGTATCCAAATATCAAAATTAAAAATAAACGAAACATCATATCATACAGTCACATTAGCGGGTTCATTAACAACTAACGGTGAATGTACAGGAACGCAATTTTCAGACCCCTATGGTACATGGAACAGTGTAGTAGTTCAAGCAATATTTAAAATCACCTTACAAGAACATTATGCAAGAGTTCATTTAAATACCGATAAAATTCAATTGCGATCGGGAGTGGTATGCACACTTTCAAAAACATATTGTACAGATATGGAAGACGGGCAAACATTTTGGGACACCTTACCAAATGATGTATGCAATTTCAAAAAATATGAGGTTATTTACGAAGGACCAGCAAACAAAACGCATGATAACACTACAGAAAATTCTGAAACTCTATACTCACTAACTACGGATGAAATAACTTTCGTTTTAGCAGAAAAAGCCAGAAAACCAGTTTGTAACTACGTTCTCATTCAAACTGAACACCCAAAATTATTAATTTTTGAAACCAGACCTGGTAACTAATTTTTAGAGAATAAACGTCTAGAAGTTCAAAATATGGATATTTTTTCTTATGTCAATTCTAAATTTGTATATGTGGAAAGACACATACGCATAGAAATGAACAGACTTTACCACGACGTTCTTACTCAACGATTCCGTCTAGAACAACAAGTTTTCAGAAATACATTAACCTTAGCTACTCATGCACCAGACGAATTTGCATATCATCTAATGAAAAGCCCAGGTTACATGTCAGTGACAGCAGGAGAAGTAGTACACATCATACAATGTATACTTGTTGAAGTAAAATATAGGAAAACTGAAGAATGTTATCTTCAATTACCAGTAACTAGAGGAAACCAGTCTTACTTTCTCTCTCCACGAACCCATATCTTAACAAAATCCGGCACACAAACAAATTGCAACTCTCTCATTCCTTCAATGTACCTTTTCAGTGAAACATGGTACAAATTAATACCTAATCCTGTAGAATCAATAGCTCCAACAATAATAAAACCACTTACAAAAGTAACCTGGAGATACCAATATCCTTCGTCCTTAGCAACGAGTGGTATTTACTCACAATCAGATCTCGATAGATTACGTGATCACATTATGTTCCCTGCTGAAAAACCCATGATATTAAATTCATTAGCAAGAGAAATATCAGGTAGACCTACAGTAAATCAAGGAATATCCCTAACGAACTTATTTAATGAAGAGATAATAGATAAAATCGCTGAATCCGCGTGGGGTCGATTCTGGACTCTGTTTATAAATTTTGGTACAACTAGCGCAGGATTAATAGGGTTTTTTTATTATAATTAGAGGAATTAAAATAATAGCAGACACTATTATACACGGATATGCATTACATAATTTATTCGGCTGGTCTTTTCACCTACTAGGCGCATTCCGGGACTCAGTCACTAATTTACTTTTACACCTAGGAACGAGACAACTACCGAGAAGGCCTACTAAAAAAGATAAGGAAGGTCCAGACGCATCGGCGCCACACTCAGATACACAGGAACGTGACATTCTAATAAAACCAGTACAACCTATTAATACAGGTAATAGACAGAACGATACACAAACCACTCTATCCTCTTTCTCAACTAGCTGAAGCATCTAATAACAGAGATTATTCCATAGACATATAACTCACATATCATGTCGCACAATAACTACATAACGTTACTAGATCAAATGATTAAACAAAAGTGTGATCATCCTCCACATTATAAAACACTAAATAGACAAAATAGGAAAAATCAAAATCAATTTAATGTAAAACTAAGATATAAGAATTATATAATAATCAGCAATGCCGAAGATAAAGAAACAGCCAAACAAACTGCAGAAAAAAATTTATTATTCGAATTAAACAATAATAAAAATAATTTGAATTTCACAAACTCATTAAATAAAAAATCAGACGAAAGATTACAAAATTGGTGTGCTCAACAAAATCTTACTCAGCCACAATATACAGCTATAGAAGTTAAAAATTCACAAAATATCAACATATGGTCAGCAATTTGCTCAGTCGAAAGAATAAAACAAACAGGAATTCTTAATACCAGTAAAGAAGCAAAGAATCTCCCTGCACTGAAAGTAATACATATGCTAGTAAGTACCGAACACCTGACTGAAAATTACGAAGAATCTATATCCGACTGCCTAAAAAATACTCACATTTCGTTTCAAGAACCTTCAACGAGTTTTCCAAATTCTCATAGAAAGCCCCTAATAATAAAAAATAAATTACAAACCACTGGTTCCAAAAAATTAACAAAAATTCCTATTCACAAGCACAACAAACTCTCTTGCATGTCTTCAAATATAATCAAAAAGCAAAAAATTTTACTTGATACATTTCAAAAATCAAACAAAACCTTCAAAAAATGCATTAAATGCGGATACACACCATTAAACCCTTATTTTAAATTTTAATAGATAATTTCAATAGTCAAGAATTCGAGTTATCACGAACAACCAACCAGAAAACCAAGATACGTAAAACAAAGGTCGAGACGCAACTCAAGGGAAACCCTAAACCATAAAGAATTACTCAAAAATTTCGCAATTCAGTATGGATTACCAGAACCAATAATATATCGATCCAGATCTTCATTCGCAATCAAGTTTTCTTTTCAAGGCCCACGCAAACGTTAACGATCACTTGATAATTCAAACCGGAAGTACGAAAGAATTAGCAGAAAATAAAGCAGCTTTAAATCTCCTACAATTGTTAATGAGAAATTATGACCTATGCGACGACAATAATATAGAAACATATAAGGGTAAAGCAAAAACAAAAGACCAAGAAATACAAACAGATCCACGACCAAAATTAGTCGCCTGGGAAAATTCTTGCAAATATTGCAATACACAAGCGCACAATATAGCGTACTGCCCTAAAAAAGTAATAAAAAGGCAAAAAGACAAGGCAACTCAATTTCCACCTACCTTACCATTTCGAATCCCTACTACCTTCGCTCAACTACTTAAACCATTTTCTTCAAAGACCACTAGAATAACTAGCCTCTAGAATAAATTATTGGACATTTAACAGAAACCATTTTTAATCTCAAATTTATTTATTCTTTTTTCCAGACCATCGAGAAGCACAATTAATCCTCAACTTTTAACTAGGATCCTTTTCTTAAATTTCCTACTAAAATCGACTACATCCATTTACATCCATACAAAATTTTCAAACTCTCCAGGTATTTTCTTCGAACCTATAACAAACTTTCGAGTCTTCTATAAAGAATACCATTTTGTATCCTATTTAGATACATACCAAATATTTAATTTCCATCATCAGGTAAAAAAATCATACAACTAACTTCTCGATTATTGTATAAATACCCCAAAAACAGATAATTGCAACCCGGGAAATAAAAAGATAGAGTTTGAACTTAAAAACGAAAAAATTAGCATATTTTTGGACTACATATCTTCCGTAATGCAAAAACAAGTCGACAACTCATTATCAGGAAAAATCCAAAAAGCCATCGTACAAAAAGAAACTAAACAAAAACCTATATACCAACATGAAGATAATATATCAATAATACAAAATCCAACCTTAGAAAAAATTGAAAATATTTCCAAAATTTTTATAGAAATAGTACCATTCATAGACTGGTTCAATAGTAAAGATAAACTGGACATTTCAATCTATCAACATGACGCATCAAATTGGTTAAACTCATTACTCGAAAAACTAGACACTTATCTTTTCCTATTAGACCACCTAGCCAACGCATTAACCCATGCTATTAACGGTCAATGGGATCCCTTTCTCTTTCCAGACTCTCTGCTGCATCCACTGTTCGACACTAAACATAAAAATATTCTACTTCCATTTTCTACTCATATTTCTGAAATTCTTCCATTCACAAAAATTCAATATTTTAATTATGAAACACATTAGTTTTCAGTCTGAGTATTCCAACTCCCTCAGAAGAAGAATTTACCTTATTCAAACCACATTCCATTCCTACATTTATAAAACTTGCAGATAACGAAACAGCAGCTGTTTATATCCAAACACAAACTGCTTATATGGCACTATCTAAAAACAATCAAACTTACTTCTTGTCACCTAATGACCTTACGGAATCTTGTTTCCAAACCAATATGGGCCCAATGTGCCAAAATACAAACCCCTTTTTCAACATCTCGACAACCCCTACTTGCGAAACGGAAATTTACACCAAATCAAACCCTTACAAATGCAAAATTCATCTCAACAATAATAGCTACCCACCGTGGACAGCTTTAACTAAGCACTACGGTTGGATTTATGCAACACCTCAAAGCATCAATTTGAACTGCCCTAAAAAATTGCGAATCACAATCGACATTCAAAATATAGGAATCCTTCAAACAAAGCCAGAGTGCGAAATCAAACCCCTAAACCTACCCCAACCACAAAGCAAAAATTTCATATTTTTAGATAAATCAATAACCTCAGTGAATACAAACGTTTCTATTTTCTCAGCTGCTACATTCCTAAAAATTCACCTTAAAGGTATTGAAAACAAAATAAAAACCCTTTTAGAAATTGGAGAAAAGGAAGACATTCCACTGTCATTCTTAAAATACGAAATTTTTACCTCGAAACAGCTAGAAACAGAGAAAAAACCCATTTTTTATATTAACAATATAAATTTTACAGAATATATCCTCATCATTATTATTATAATGATACTCCCAATGGCAGTTTTATTACTGAAAATGCTCTTGAGACTAAGGAAATTAGGAATAAAACTAAAACAAAATATAACCAAACTGAAACAGAATGAAAGCGAAAATTCAAAAAATGCAAAAACGCAACTAAGTAACGCTACGGTACCATTATTAGATAACCTTAATTTTAATTGTAATAACCAACTATAATTATTATTATTATTGTTATAAAATAAAAAACTTTTCCTTCTCACACAGCAATTAAATAAATGGCCTTAATAATAGTCACCTTACAAATAACGCTAAATAAAACGGGAAAGGTACACAATAAATGAACACCAATAATTACAAAAAATTTACATTTAATCAAAATAGTCACATAAATTGTCGTAGGTTGTAATTACGATCCATATACCGATCTAAAGAGTCACATATATCGGGCTCTTCTTCATAAGGGGGATAGGTGACATCAATATCTTCCTCAAAATCAGGTGAAATAAAATCATCATCATCGGGCGGCATCACCCTTAACGGCCATAGCTGACGATCCGGATGTATCCGCCCTTCCCCAACTATAGGTTCGTACTGCAAACAGATAAAAAAAATAAATAAATACAAAAAATAAGCAATGAAAAAAAGGAGAATATACTCACCCCCTCATGAGGAAAATGTTCCTCTTGATGTAAAAGACCCTTCCAGTCATCGAACCAATCATAAATCTTGAAATATAACCTCTGTCGACGTTCATCAGGTGCCCGAACGATAAGACATTTTTCCTCTCTCGCTTCCTTGTCTTCTTCTTCGTCTTCTTCTTGGTTGTGGCATCTAGCAGTACTGCAAATAGCAATATCAAAAGCTTCCTTGTCTTCAACAGAATTATTATCGTCACCCTTAATTTTTTTGGCTGCCGGAACATCCCGAGAACAACAAAATTTTTTTTTACTACCTTTTTATTAATTTTTGCTTTTAAAAAAAAGCTTTTACTTCCACGCATAAATAACACTTTTCATCACCAACTACTATACTTCAGCTTACTTGCATCAATCGCTTCCTCATAACAAATGCTATCTTATCTTTACGTAACTCATTACCAAACTTACCTTTCATCAAAACCATCAAATGTCTCAACTTCAAACAAAACAGAACGAAATTACTTACATTGCAAATTTCATAAAATACATAACTGTAAATTTTCACAATTTCAATACAGGAATGATCCCAACGCGAAAGGAACAGGAATAAAAGACTCCCAAGTACGTGGATGGAGTGCGGCCACCAGGCCCTGTTAAATCTAATGGGGGAATATGAAGAATTATGATTATTATTTTAGGCGTAGTACAAGTTGCGGCCAACTGTTGGCGCTACATGTCGGCCCCGCTGCACCCCACCCCGCTCGCCGAAGTCTGCGTCTGTCCTCGCATATCCTCGTTTGGTCCTCGTTGCACTGCGTTGCACAAACGTCAACAAACGTTGTGGTTAGAGGCAGTGTTAAACCCACTTGTGAAGAATCTAACCTACAAAGAAATTTACAAGAGCGCGCATCGACTGTATAAAAATATCAGAAAATTTATTTCTTAAACTTTCTGTATTTTTATACGTGTTTTCCAATTAGTTTATCCATTTTACTGATTATTATAGTCAATTTAAAAACTTCTAACACATATACAATGCATATATAACATACATACGCCACACATTGATACTTTTAGTTCAAGTTGCGGCCAACTGATGGCGCTGTGCTTCTTCATATTTCTACCATTGAGTTGACAGGGCCTGGCGGCCACAAGACTTTCCATTAACTTACCATTATTTGCTACTATGCTCATGTCTTGCAATGCACCCTTCTGTTTTATTCATATACTACAACAAAACCACCCAAAGAAGATTCTGTTCATTTTGTTACCTAAGTATTCCGGAATCTGAAAAATTAAATTATGAATGTAAAGTAAACTGGCACTCTATTGCACACGTACCACACATCTACCTAAAATGTTACGGTTGTCGAGAAGAACTAATATATCCACAATGTAAAGCATCCGATTGTCTAGAGTGTATAGAGCAATATCTAATGAGTAAAACGTCAATAAGACAAGGAAATGAAGTAGAAGTAGAAACAAAAATGTATGAAAACATTTAATTACTAGCATCCTATACAACCTACCAAAGTTTTTTCCTCTCGAAAAACAATTTAAATAAAATTAAAATTAAATAAATATAAAAAAAAATATATATATATATATATATAAAAAACTATTGTTAGAACTCACATCATACTTTTCTCTAATGTAAAAATTGTTTTTCCTACGACATAACTCAAATTATATTCAATAAACGTAATATAGCAACAGAAAACAAAAAATATATTAACTTTACCTTATTTTTCAGAAAAATAAAAGAAAATGGCCTTCCAACAAAAAAATCTCCTTAAAGGAAGTGCTGTTCAAACACTCAACGAAATAAGTATTGAATATAATTTTCGCAAACCCGAATACGAGGTAGAATCTTTAGGCGAATATCCAGAACTACCCCCATTCAGGGCAAAATGTAGCATAGCAAAAGACAACCGCGAATACGTCCATATAGGTAAACCCGCGAGCAATAAGAAAGAAACTAAACAAATTGCCGCTAGGAAAATCCTAGAAATAATTTCTAATTATTATATTTTTTCCGAGAAAAAAATTGACAAAACCATTGTAAACGAAGATCAGGTAAATGTAACCTACGAATCAAACTTAACTAATAGTAAAGTCAAATTATATAAATGGACAAACTCCTGCGAAAAATGCTATCAACACGGACACCTAGCAAAAAATTGTTACGGGCCAAAGCGAAGCAAATATTATAAACCGTGAATAATTTCATTACATTGAGCCAAATTTTTGTTTGGTTATGCTACTCTTTTTTTTACTATGGACATAATAATCATATTATTATTAGCCTTTTTTCCTTTCTAGTTCTTATACACATATGTAATCAACGAACCTAATATTTTTTCTTTAATCTCTATTACTATTATATGTGTCAATCTCTTTTTATGTATAATCAATAATTTATAATGCTTTCCAGATTTTATTTTTACTAAAGTATACATTAACAATCGTAATTCTTGGAAATTACTCTTTACTATTTTATATCTAATCGATAAAATTTTACAATCTTTGATCTTCCTTTTATCAACAACCATTATGTTGTAAGTTTAATAGTTATTATGAAAAAAATAATAACTATTAAATAACTTTTTTTTTTTCAAATTACCTAACTATAACATATGTAATCAATGATTGTAATATTTTCAGAATTATATCCTCTGTTATTACTATGCACTTATATAAAACTTGTTATGAAATATTAATTCGCAATACTCAATTGAACTGTCAGTTCCTATACATATGTATAAACGAAGCTATTATGTTATAAAATGTCAAATTAAATTAAAAATATGTACTTGATTGAGTAAGCATCTAGGATTAAAAAAGAATTCTTCTACCGAAGTATCGATCGCGGATCGTTAACTCCCCGCGTTCGAATTAAGGGGGAGGTGTCACGTCCAGCGACTCTACTACCTAGAGTAATAAACAAATTAAGGAACCAATGAAGAGATCAAGGCAACATTACCACGTCCTTGATTATATTGACTCAACAGCAAGATCTAACAAGAAATAGGAAGATCGTTAAAATCGGAAGGCAAATCTAAATAGATATATTTGGCTGTGACAATAACGCCAAGTAATAAATTTCAACGGAACGTGACTCATCGGTAAAGGCAACTCATTCGACTTTAAACACCAAAATATGGAAAAGATCGTACACCTTGTTTTTACTTCCACAGTAGTTGACCTTTTCGTTAGAATCGAATAACAGACAAAATAGACTTGATATATTTGACTATGACACTAATGCCAGGTAATAAATTTCATCGAAGCATAAGTGATCAGAGAAGGCAACTCATCCGATCTTAAAATACCAAATATGGAAAAGATGATACACCTTGTTTACTTCCACAGTAGTTGACCTTTTCGTTAGAATCGAATAACAGATAAAATAGATTGCGACATTAGTGCCAGGTAACGAATTTCATTGGAGAACGAGTCATCGGAGAGGGCAACTCATCCGATCTTAATACCAAAGGTGGTACACCTTGGTTTTTCTCCCACCATAAGCAACCTTGCAAAAGTTCTATAAAAGGCAAAAATCCCAAGAGAAGTCAGTCCAGTACCATCATCTCTACGCCGCGAGTCTGGTCCAGTTCATTATCTCTACACAGCGGGTCTAGTCCAGTTTTATTATCTCTACGCTACGAGTTCAGTCCAGCCTCATCAGATTTTACCGCTACTCAGACGAATTCCTACTCGACGCTGAGTTCAACGACATTAGAAAGTGAAGGGGAATCACCGTCCAAAATTCTCTCTAAACTTGGATCAAGAATCGACTAGACCAACCGTCTCAACAACGAATTTCCCATCAAACAAGTACTATCTCAACGATCTCAACGGGGACTCAACTGACCACCTTCGCTCCACTGGACTCAATAATTCATCAGACAAATTTCACTCAAAGGTACATCTAAATTTCAATTCGATTTCCAATTCCATGATGCATATTCGTTTCTCAATTTGATTGTCAATAAACATACTTTATATCAATAATCATTCTCAATCACTGACTTCTCCTCATCCCTTAGAGAGGATCCTTTTCGATCCTAACATAAAACGAGGAATCTTTTAAGAAGAGAAATGTTACGTTTCTGACGTAACAATTATCAAAAATATATATTTTTAAACGCAAGATATTTGAAAGCTTTTTTCGGTTGATCCAAGTGAATATTTATGTATATTTCAATTTAAATAGTGTCTCCATGTACGCATCAGTAAATTCTATTTTATAATGACCTATGTCGGGCCCTAATTTAAGTGGATTAGGGAAATCCCAAATTAAAGAAAATCCTATTACGCGCAGTCAAGTTAAGAAAAATACTGAACTTGCAAAATTTGTGTTACAAAATCAAACTGGTCCCCTTAAACCAAAAAGAACAGTTACTGTGAAGGAAAAGGTAACTAAAGGTAAGTTTGAAAATATTTCTTCAGAAAAAACCTTAACGTTTGAACAATTCGAAACTGCCGGAACAAGCAATTTATCTGACTCAAATAATTGGCGTAATTCAAATTCAAAAACTAATTCAAGTATTATTTGTGGATCAATTGATCAGGACGAAACATTAAAAAACGAAACTACTTATATTGACAACGAAGATATAAGTTTACTTCGTTCAACGATAATTCCAAAAAATACAATTGAAGAAAGAACTAAAATTAATTTATCAGAAAAATCTCTTAAAGGCCAAACAATCTTATGTAATAACGATAGCGTCGATAATCGTACCGACAAAGAACAAATAGAACAAATTATTCACAACAATCCTGCAGAAATGTTAATTCAATTATAAACAACGAAATGGTTCTACCTAATAATCAACAAGTATCCTTACGCGACGCGTTAGAAGTAGTACCCTTATTTGATGGAAGTGACATTCCATTATCACATTTTTTTGAAGGATGCTATGAGGCTAGGCAATGCTGCCAACACCCGCAGCTCAAGAAAATTTAGCGCGATTATTGAAAAGTAAATTATCCGGAGAAGCGAGAAAATGTATCTTAGGATCGACATATTATAATATCGAGGAATTAATCGAAAAACTCAAAAGAGCATACGCACCAGCAAAAAGTGTGTATCAGTTACAAGGAGAATTGAGGAATACCTATATGTGGGAAAAAGAGAACGTACTTAACTATGCAGCAAGAATTAAGGAGATTGCCGACAGAATCGAAGATGCTCATAGACTCAACAATAATGGACAAGTAGATAATACCTTCAAACAGAACCTTCAAAGAGATTCTAATCATGATGAATATTTTCTCAACATGAGAGTTAATTCAGCAGAGGTAACGAAAGAGTGATATTTTTGTGTACCAGGCACTGTGTTTGCTGATGCAAATCTACTCTTAAGTCCTCGAGCTGTGATGGCGTGATTTTCTTTGGGACTTAAGAATACTAAAGTTTCAACTAAATTTTTCTTTGCCCATTGATACAAGGTATCAGCAGTCAAAATCGGATCTTTATGTGACGCTTGTAAGCTAGCATGCGCTGCGAGTCTTTTTAAATTTCCCCCAATACCATCACAAGGGCCTTTTCCGTGCGCCGTTGAATGGAAATGCCACTTGGCTGGAATACCAAAATCGATTTCATGGTGGAACAAATTGATGAAGTTATATTTATTTTTAAAGTGCTGGGCGGCTCCATCTGTAAAATCAATCATTTTTCTGGGTTGAAAATTCTCTTTCAAATAATGTGTAATAATTTTTTGAAATTCGTACACAGCAATTGTGTCATGATTCAAACAGTCTGATAACATAGCAAGACTGCGGTGCTTTAGAATGCTGTCCTCGTTATAATAAATTACCACTGTAAAAATGGTAGCTTGATCATTGTTCCAATGAAATGACTGAATTGCATTCTGGACTACAAAGGCATAGTTTTCAGCGAAATCACAAAAGATAAGAAATTCCCCTTCTTTCAGTGTGTCCTTAAGGTTTTTGAAGAAATAAGACTGTTGTTTGGCTGTAAAAGAGTGAGGTTTAAGCTCAAGCAAGCGTTCACAAATCTGTTCAGCAAAATCTTCTGCGTCTGTTATTTCCGTGCGTAACGTACTTCTGTTAGTTTTTTGCCAAGTCTGGAATTCTACTCTCTTAATACACTGGTCTGCGAGAATTAATGTTACAAAGTCCTTAAGTACGCTTGTACCAGGACACGCTGTGCATTCATTCAAGTAGCATTCTGAAGTCGGAACGCTACACATAATTCTGTTCATAGCATCATGATACGTCTTAATGGGGGAAAAATTTTCGCAGGTTGGTTCTTTTAAATCTACAGCATCTAGCATTAGATTAAGGTTTTCATGATGGACACAAACACAAACAGTATGCGTACCACTGATTCCAGCGAGTATGCAATTTCGGGGTCTAAGCTGAGAGAATTTTGATAAGCAAATTTTAACTGTAGGATGCTAAGCCTTGAAATTTGCATATAATTCAGAAAGATTGCACAGGATCAACTTTTTTGAACGTGCTCATGGCAGCCATCATCTTTTTTACGGAGAAGAAATCTAAAGTTTTACCTTTTTTTAAATTAGGAGAAGTTAAGATACCATTCTCAGCTACTAATTTCTTAGTCTTTCTAGTTTGGCGTTCAGAAGCACCAAATTCTTTAGCCAATCTTCTGCGGCCCCAAGATTTCGGAGCAAGAGTTAAAAGTAACACTTTTTCTAAATTACTTGCAGAGTTTTAAAATTTTTCATTTATTTGTTCAAGAACCTCCATTCCGGCGTAATGATTTTCATCAGAAAATTAAAATATCATTCTCGAGAACAGTAGGTGAATTGTCGTTGATCACTGAAGCATCTTCAATTGTTGGATCAGTATGAGAATAAAAAGGGGATAGCAATGCAAGTTGAGAAATTTATTTTCTGCAATTTCCATACAGTTTCGCATCGATGGGTATACTGGGATGTTTTTTTTGAAGAGTTGCAGAAATTGCTCTTAAACTGCACGGATCACGCTTGTGATTTTCCTTAGAAAAAGGATTGTAACAACGACGACCCAAGCTGGTTCTTCTTGGCATGATTGAAAATGAAGGAGAAGAAAAAGCGAAGTTGAGGCACTTAATAACGATGCGAGTCCAACCACGGAAGGTGGGTAAGTGTTCGAAATATAGTATTCAAGTAATATTATGTCTATTTTGAATAATGAGAAAAGTAAATGAGAATAAATAATATACGGGAAAGTACAAACCTGCAGTATTATGACGTCGAACTAAGTCGATGCTAAATCGCTTAAAAGCAATTTCTGATCGAAAAATAATTGGCAAATATAATAACTGACAATGAGTTTTGTTGCGAGAAAGGTATCGAAGACATCCATCTAGTGGTCAAATATGTGTACTAATTTTCTCGGCGGGTTTTTCAAATTTTCTCTGAAGTCTTAAAAATGAAGTATCGACATAAAATTGGATTTTAGTTCTCCAATAAATAATAAAAATTATTATCCATGAAATAATTTATAACGATAATATTTATTTAGTTAGAAAATGCAGTTTCTAGTCGTTTATTTCTAGTCGGCTAGAAACCGTACATTCTGAATTTGAAGCATGAGCGCTGGCGAGTCAGAAGCCGCGCGCAAAACGTGTTATATATCTCCACCAATTTCTTTTGCCCCACTCTAATAAATTTACGAATCATGGAATAAAATTTGAGCCTCTTGCTCGTAAAACATATGAAGAGAAATTAGGAATCAAAGTTTTCCAGTGTGGTCTTGTCATCTCAAGTATGAATCCATGGCTCGGATACTCTCCCGATGGGATAGTATTTGAAAAAGACGTACCAATTAAATTGATTGAAATAAAATGCCCATATTTAGGTAAAACAGATAATATAAATGTCGTCATTCAAAATTTAGCTTATCTTCGAAAAGATCAAGATAATAATTTTGTTTTAAAACAAAAACATACTTATTACGCCCAAATACAATTTGGAATGGCTTTATTAAATTTAACAAAAACAGATTTTATTTTATTTGCATCATATGATAAAAGCATAAAGATTGTTACAGTCGACTTTGATAAAGAGTTCGCTAAGGATTTATTATTCTCTTTGAAATCATCATTTTTTAACAACATGTTGCATTATTTATGTAAGTGTAACGTCCCAGTCACATACCTACTATTAATTTATAATAATGAACTTTCCTCGTTTTTGATCAGTAAAGAACTCGTTCAGATTTCTAAAGTGAATCAGGGTCGAGGATAACCAATAATAAAAAAGGGGTGAAATAGGAATGAAATGTTTCTTTATTAATTATTACAAAGTGGAAATTCTTAACTAAAATGTGATTGACCTTGTTACTTTTAAAATCAACTGGAACTGGAAAGCTGGAGCCACTGATAATCCTTTTCTGCAACTGGCGAACTCGCGTACTCGAACGGGGAACAGAGAACAATCTCAAACACGAACAGACTCGGTATCTGGAACTACTTCAAGGTCGAAGAGACTTGGTACTAGGAACTGACACGGGAACTGACGGATATCGGACTTGCGACGGGAACTGACAAGTATCGGACCTTCCGGGTCAGAAGTTAAACTGGAACTGAAGAACTGCTTGTGCTCCTTAGAATCGGGCTCCTTAAATATCCTGGGGGGTTGGTCATTTCACCCTATTTTACGATTTTGTTTTTCTCGAACTCGCCCCCTTTGATATTTTCTAATTTCAATAAATTTCATTTCCTGTCAGTTTACTTCCTTTTTCTTTGAGTAGACGTGCTATCAATTCGTGTATATGACAGGATTTATTGAATTGGCTTCAGTGTGTATGAGAATTTCCATTTCGATTTATTACCAATTCTGTTGCCTAATTTTGTTGGTCCCCAAATTCAATTTTCGTTTACGGCCCTTTTTATAGCATTTTTATAGTCTTATTTGTATGGTGTCTCCCACGCAGTGTTAAATAGTAGAGATCACCCTTGGAGTCTGCGTCTAGGTTTCTATCCTTTACTGAGCCTACGTCGGAATTTTGGGACAATCGGTTGTATATTTCGGATCAATACTTCCCGCATTCCTGAAGTCTACTTATTACTTCTGAATGACCCTCGTAAAAATGGGGTGCGATGACATCCCGCGGTGCATCCTCTGTTGTGTATCTCCAGTTGCGGTGAGGGTGGAGATATTGAATTCCTACTTGGCAATGCTGAATACTATCTTCTGTGTTTACATTCTTCGTTTTCTCCTACAGTATTTTGATTTTTCCTCTCTGCAGATGTTTTCCAGTTGATTCAAATTTTTCTTAAATAATTCAGTTACATTCACCAATGGTCAACTTCACATTTAGGTTTCACATTATATCAATATTAACATGTATTATTTTAATAAGAAAAAAGTCACAGGACGTGTCACCTCGCCCCTTAAGTTTGGACATGGGGATGAAATGACCATGTACAAACTTTCTTTTTTTCGCGGACATTAAATTTTGTTTTCCTTACAGATTCATTTCAATCATCATGACAAATTTTTTATCGGTTAATAATCATGTTTCCATTCGTACATAAGCTTGACTACATCGAAACATTCGCAATAGTAGGTTCATAGAAGCGATACAGACAACATTGCAATACAGTGTTCATTAATCGAATGCTGAAGCTGATTTATAAATGTTACATATTTATTACATGTGACGTGACGATCACGCCGTGATCCCAGCTCCCTCCTGATCCTGTAAAGAAATAAACAATAATTAAATAAAATTGAACAGCATGCTGGCCGGAAGGGACTCACCGACTAGTAATTATATAATATTTATGTAGCTTAAGATACTATATATAAATGCACTGATATATGTACTTAATATAGAAAAGAAAAGTTAGTAGGGTAGAAATAGAAAATATTAGGTAACAGTATTAGAAGCAAGGAATAAAATCTGCAGACCTTATAGTAGTTTCACTAGATGTCTACAGCATCAAAAGGGTTGAGGACGGCGATCCGACGTTTGTCCTGGTTCCAGTCGACGACGATAATTCCCTCGAGGACAGCTGGTTTTTCTAAGGAGGTTATGTAAACACAACCTACATAACACGACACATCAGAACTGTATGTACACTTATTCACCACTATGTCACTGCCGGCACGGAATCGAGAGTTATAACCACACCACCTAGAGTGGAGTACGCGATCACACGTTAGCGGAATATCGATCGACAATTCAATCGAATTGGAACTTGGTGGCAGACATACTGTCAACACTGACAGCTGCTAGGCTAGTTCCCAAAGTAGCCGCGTGGGTACGCTATCTCTCGGACAAAATGCTCGTCTACAGCGACATGGACGCCACCTGTCGGCGGAATGAAGAAGGAGTGGGAGGAGAAGGAACAGCGGAACGGCAGAACTCGTTCATGCAGCAAGCTGTCAACGGCAATTAAGTTTTAAAAGAATTTGAGTGCCTTTTTGCGAGGAAGGAGAGGAGTTGGTGCCGTGTTACTGCTATCTAAAGGAAATCAGCCAAGGCAGAGTAGACAATCGAACTCTCATGAGTGTCTGAAGCTCAGGTACGCGCCCGATCACGTCCTCTCTCTCGCCAAAACTAAAAGCACTCTAAGGGCGGGCATGTTATAAGTTAGCTTTAGGGAATTCTATCCAGTAAATTGTAGTATTAAAATTATAGAGTAAAGGTAGTTTAGAGTAAATAATTGAGATTTGAGTTAGAGTAGAGACTAAGAGTATAAATAAGAAATCCAGTATATTAAAAGTATGGAGTAAAGGTAGTTTAGAGTAGATACTTGAGATTTGAGTTTAAATGTAAATGTTGTAGTTTCTTTTAACCTTGTGATTCGAGACAAGGACGCGGTCGGAAATAAGTTTCAGTAAATAAATAAGAGTTTTAAATTGTTAATGCTATATCTTTAAATAATATTTTAGAAAATTTGAGTGAATATAAAATTGAGTAAATATAAAATTAGAGAAAATTAGTTTTAAGCATTTAGGAATTGGCCGTTTAGTTGAGAGAATTTTAGCTTGTCAACTTACATCGTATATTAGTAACATAGCATAGTTGTGTCAAAGAAGGTTAAATTTAGTCGTGATAGTAGTTTCTAAACTTTCAGATATAAACGAGTTTAAATGTTGTGATGCGTAATTGCTATAAGAAGCAATTGATGTTATTCAGATGAATATTTTATTAATAAATTAGGGTTATGTTATTTTATCAATATCAACTCTATAAGTGTATTATTCATTTCAAAATTTCTATAGTTTGTGTTCGACCTATCCAAGTGTTCGCCCCCACATTCCCCTCTACTCACTTAACCGGGAACACTAGATTATTATTAAGTATTATAATTTATTAAGAATTTATTGGAGATCGGAATTGTTGGAAATAAAGTTAAAGTTGGAAAAATTAATTTGATTCAGTACTAGAGATCAGTACCTGGCGCCCTGCAAATAAGATCACGTTGGGCATTTGTGCGACACTTTCGCTGGCGTCTTCCCTCGTTAGTGAGACTGTCGTTACATACCTAATTGTTACATAACTGTTTTCATCATTATTACATAATTTTTACGTAGTTATAAGACCTATTGGTGCGTTATGCATAATCCAAATATTTTTAAATGAATATAATCCAAGACGTCGATCAGGATCTTTTTGCCATTTACAATATTTTATTTATTTATTTTTTTTATTATTTTTTTTTATTTGCACACCTTATGTGATTAATACAATGAACTTATTTCAGGCAATACCTATTCGTAAAGCAATATACTCCTACGTATCATAGCTGAATATAAATTGAAAACTACGCTTCCTTTTTTAAAATACAGTATTCAGACATTAATTACACACACAAATTTTCGAATAATTTTTTTATCTTTTATTTTATCTTATTTTTACTGAATTTTCATAGTCACGCCTATATTATTTATCATAATTGATGGTTATCCTTTTTCATAAAACGATAAATACGTACACACTTATGAATGGATATATATTAATGTATGTGAATGTAATCCCCTTAAATTGAACTTTATTTTGAAAAACAGAGGGGAATATTTATTACGCTCATAAATTTTTATTCTTTTTCTTAATTCGTTTCATCAAAATTTTTTAAAGTAATCTGTATACATGCAGATACATTAATCCATTTATATCGAGCAATTCACATATTTCTAATTAAACTTTCACTTATCTTTTTCCAATTTTTATCGCACGGAGCAAAATTATCCTATCAAATTTGTCTACATACATCTTTGAGATATCAATTAGCACACAATTCAAATATAGAGGTACATCATACCTTTTTTCGATTATTGTTTCGAGAGAGAAAAAGAAAAAATTTTTTTTGATACATTGTTTTATTATTATTATTTCTCTGATGATACAAACACTCATATGCAACTGTTACATCCCTGATATTTTAAAATTTTAATTCCTTTCGCCTGTGCCTAGGCAACCTAGTAAACGCTCAGGGATATAACTGATACATGTCTCCTCATTACAACACTGATAGTAGGAAACACCTGTCAGAAATTATCTGAGATCGACAAGGCAGTCGAGTTGCATAAAACAAGAACACTGCCTTGCCGTCGGTAATGTAAGAAATCAGATAAGTAACATTAATAATTATTTAACAAAAATAAATAACAATAAAATTCCTTATTGTCGTTAAATAGTTGATAATAATAATAATCAAACACTAGTACATAATAATCGGTAAGGACCAATAATGGATAATCAATAACATCAATCACATGATTGGGGATTCGCAAGATAACGTAAATAATATTTCAAAATATTGACACTAGAAGATTATGTATTATCTAAATACTATAAGGAAATAAGATTAAAAACTAATGTATAAAATAATAGATGAGTCAGTGCATTTGTAACTTAGTACAATTGCACCGACCTGTCAACATATACATATTAAGTAACATAGCTGAAAAGACGAGAGAAAGATGTACCGCATTGAGCGTGAATGAACTTTGATCCCGATAGTATGACCTGTGTGGGAACGCGCCGCGAGTTCATGCATTTACGCGATTGTCAGCAAGTATGGTCAATGACACTGCTGCCAGACGCGTGCCGATCCATCGAGTAGCAAGGTACGTGCCGATCCACGAAAACATGAATGCTCTCCTACTATAGGAATAATCAATAATATATAAACCCCAGATTTACCTCTGGAGGTTGTCTTTTCGCTAGTAGCTGTTCAGTCTTCAAGATCTTAACGTCGGTAATCACTCCGTCCGCAAGTCATACTGTCGGTGTCACGAATTGACCCTTCGATATTCGTAAATCGGTATCTTACACAAGGAATACCTCGGTGCTTGGTAAATAAAATCCCTGGTCCTTAAGTGGTGCAAATCCGGTGGTCGTGAATTGATAAGTGCCGTTAAATACGTGTATCGTCGTATTAAGTCGAGTTCTGAGAGTTAAATCTACAGAAAACGAACTTAACCAGTGTTTAGCAAGCAAGTTGGATTGTCTGATACGCTTCCTGTACTACTTGACTAGCACTACTTAACTCCAGCCAGGATTGTGCCGTTATCCAGCTATCAACAAGGAGAAATATACGACAAAACTCTTTCTCTTGCCTTCTCAAGCAAGGAAAAAGCGTAAGTTATATATATAAGCATCTCAAAACTTATTATATTAACTATAACGCCAATTGTAGTGCGTGAGTTGTATACCTAGGCATCTCAAAACCTAGTATACTAGCATAAAAACGTACAAGTTACATATATAGGCATCTCAAAACCTGTATTAATAACTTGTAGACGCACACACTTAAACGCGGAAGTCACATATATAGGCATCTCAAAACCTGTATTATTGACTTATATAGACGCACACTTTTAATGCGTGAGTTACATATATAGGCATCTCAAAACCTGTATTACTAACTCATAAACGCATAAAACCCTTAATATTGCCTTCTCATCCTGAGAAGTAGTATAAGTCATACACATAAGCATCTCAAAACTTATTGTATATCTATCTTTTAATTAATAAAGCTTGTACACCACAATATAATCAAATTTGTTATTATTGTGAACAACTCGAGCCGCATAGGTTTGACTGGTGACAAAATATAAATAATCAGAATTCACCACTCTGATTAAATCAGCAAACTTTCCTCCCTTTTCCTAATTTTCCAAACCTACCCTCGCTTCAGCTCGGGACGTAACACAACATTTAATACATTTATTACTTGTTCACACTTTGATATAGTATTTAAACTTTTTGCGAATATTTCCTTAAATAGTGATTAAATTGATTCTTTTTGTATGAGCTATCACCTAGACAAACATATGTTTTTCCTTCTTTTGTTATTGTGCCTTTAGCGAGAAATGGTTTTTTTGAATTCTGAAATGAGACATCGTATATTAGCTCGGAAAAGTTATATTCCATACAAATTTCGTTTAATGTTTGCATTGGGCTACGGCTTTTTGTTATGTCTTGTTCCATTTTAATATAATTAGCGTTATAGGCTGTCAAATAGATGATTTCTTACTTCTAATTCTAAACTCAAATTTGTAGCTAATGGATGATTGAGATATTCTTCAATACAATCGAGACATTCGCAGGCTGGTTTTTTTGGTTTTAATAGAATTTTATTACATAGTCCACAGGTTGTGTTTGTTGTTTCCGGTACAATCATTTAATGTCCTTCATTTCCTACATTATAATATAGTTGATAATTGTTGGGTAAAGTGAAATAACATTGTGAACAAATTCGCCAGCCTATTACTCTATGAGTGTAAACAGTTGTTATACTTTCATTGAATGAATAGCAAGTATATCTAAGTAGCTTGTAGTAAGTTGTAGGAAAGTGTTGAGATTTTGTCGGAAGATTTGGATTCGGGAAGGTACTTACGTCTCGTTAATTGTATGTCGTGCGTTAGTCTATTTCCTTTATTTATAAGTTGAGTAGTTTAGGAATTTATTTATCGTCACACAAATATGTTTGATTCGAATGGTGTTTTTCCTAAGAATATGGCTGTTTGAGTGCTAATACTTCTTTCAAGGGATGTTTCGAAGAGTCCTGTATCGTTAGTTTCTAAGTTGTCGTATGGTTGTAATGGGTCTAGGTTCATATGCGTATTTTCTTTCGATATTCTTTTCATTATTTGATGATATTGATACATTTTTGTTATAAAAAAAATAAAAAGTGTTAATATTAAAAGGCAAGCTACTGCTACAGTAATTATCAATTTAGTTATTCTATCATGAAAGTAATTACTTTTTGACTCAAGATTTTTATTTAATGCAGTGTTTATTTTCTCATGAAATTTTTATTTCGTATTCTGGTTCTTGTAAGGAGATTTTCCTATTTTTAAAATTTCCTATTATTTTGTGTAACTCTAGGGGCTTTTTAGTTATAAATTGATTAAAGAAAGGGGCTATCAATTTGAGAGAAATATCAAACAGTGGCTTTGATATGTTTGGCTCTATATATTTTAATGGTTTTGTTTGATTTCAGAAGTTGTGGTTTTTAATTCTACATGAAGAGTGAAGCTGTAAAATTCCTTTGTTAGAGATTGTTGTTGCGAATGTTGAGTCGTTTTCGCATTAAAATTCTACTTGTTTTACCGTATTGGTAGCGTATAGCCATCCATAGTAAGATTCTAGGGATGTAATTAAGGGGAAATCATCTAAGTTTATTTGATAGTTGCATTCATAGGGTTGAGGTTGTGTTAGCAATGATATTTCACAAATCATATTTTCTTTTGAGTCCTGCAGTAGTGGTGGTGTATTACATATTTCGGTATTAGCAATAGAAATACAATTTTCGAAAAATGTGTCTTTTATGATGCAATACTTACTATAATCATGAGAGAAAATAATGTAGTTGATATTAGATTCTATAAGGATGTTAATGGATTTATTTATTTCGATGTTGTGGTTAATTGCTAATTTATGTATTTTAAAGAACTGAAATTTTTCTTCACTAATTACCGGTGTATTTAATATAAAAATTAATTGATTTCCAAATGAAAAGTATTCTAATTTTGATAGCTGTTTCATGAGTGATATTGTATAATTCATAAAATTTCTCTGTAAAACTTGTTGATATAGATCTACTGCTGTTAGTGGAAAATGTTCTAGATGCCAGTTCATGTTTTCCGCATAGATTAGCAAGGTCAAAATATTTTGGAGGGTTATTATATAAAAATCGAGTGTTTCGTGTATGGAATCTAGCCATCGTTTGGTGTGTATTGTATTGATTTCTATTGGTTTTTCATTTGTTCCTTTTAGTATCCAATCTTTATGATTTTCTAGAGCTATTATTTTTTGAAAAAAGTTTTGAGTGGTTTCAATTATGGAGTGCGGATGCGTATCCTGCAGATAAAATTTAATTTCTTGAATAAGTTTGATGATTATGACTTTTTGATTTTCAAATCTATCATTGTTTGTAATTTTTAAACAGAAGTGAGTATGTTTATTTTTATAATTTAGAACAGCTGATTTGTACATTTGTGAAATAAAAGTTTATATAAGTATAGTATCTTTTATTTTTATAAAACATACTAGGTGATATTTAGTTTCTTGTGAATTTAAGGTTTCTTATGGGTTTAAATTGAATTCCTGGTGAGTTTTCAAATATTGTGTCCAAATATCTTTCTGCATCTACTGTTAATAAGTTTTTTTTTTTTTTTTTAAAAAACAATGTAATTACATTGAGTATTTTTCTTTTCATTCTGCTTCTCTTAGGTGTTTTCTGAAAGAAAAAATGCATTACATTAGTACATGGTTAGCATAAAGATGATAGAAGTAACATTAGGTGGTATAATATGTTTTTATTTCGAAATAAGAGAAAAATCAAATTCATTTAGCTGAATAGGGTATTACTTAGTTGAACAATATAAGGATATCAGCTAGGAATTTTTATTTGATTGTTGTAGGCTCATAAATAATTCGTAAAAAGCGTAGGGTCCTTTTGTTTTATTGTTAAAATTATTTCCTTTATTGTTTTTGGATTTGTTTAATCCTTTGTCCATTTTGTTATGTTGCAATCGTCATAATTGTATATTCCATTCATGAATAAATACGGCCATAAGGCTTATATATCGATTTGTCGAACTATTAATGCCCAATGTGTGTCGATACTTTGGCGATGTTTAGGTTCCATTGTAATCTGAAATAAATTTTATTTTATATATTTTATTATTATTTTTTTTCTAGTTCCTTGTCCTTTTATTCATTTTTGTAGGAGTTATATGAGAAAGCCTTAATCTATTTATATTCACTATTTTTGGTTTGTTTTTGACTAATATTTTTGATATTCCCTTTACCAATTAGTTCGAGTACTTCGTAGGGTCCAGAATATTGATTTTCAAATTTCCTCAATTCTTCTCCGTGTAATAGAAATACATAATTTCCTATTTTGAAGTTTTGTGGGTTAATATTCTTGTCGTAGTAAACTTTCGATTTTTCTGAGGCTGCTATTGAATTATCTCTTGCTATATCGCGGATTTGGTTTAATTTAGTTATAAGTTTTGTCATATACATAGCATATGTTTCTAATGTTTCGTGTTCTGGAGGGGGGATGCTAGAAGGTATCGTGCTAGTTTACCTAATACTAATTCGTAGGGTATACACTTGGTACCTTCGTGAACGTTTGTGTTATAAGAAAACATTGCTAATTCGATCCAATCGTCCCAATCTGTATTTTTTTCAATAAATTGTTTTAAATATTCCTTTAACACATGGTGTGATCTTTCTAATGATCCATTTGATTGGGGATGATAAGCTGTAGTCTTGAATTGACGTATTCGAAATCGTTTGGCCATTTTTCTTATTAAATTGCTTAGGAAATCTGTTCCTTGATCTCTTCATACTGCTTTTGGAGAGCTGTAGATGCATATAAATTTTTTGTCAAGAGCATCTGCTATCGTACCTGCTTGATTATTTGGAAGGGGAATTGCTAGAGAATATTTAGTAAAATTATTTTGGATTGTAAGTATGCATTGATTTTGCGATGAAGTTATAGGTAGTTTCCTTACTATATCCATTGATATTTTTTCGAAAGCGATTCCTGGGTTGTCTGTAATAATCATTGGATTTTTAGTTTTAACTCGAATTAGTTTTTTAAGTTGGTATTGAAGACATTGTTGTATATATTTTTGTATATCTATCTTCATATTTTTCCAATAATATCTTTGTCTAATTCTACTGTAGGTCTTCGTGAATCCTTTATGTCCTCCTATAGCGGATGAATGAGCTTCTTAAATCAATTGATTTATTTCTTCTTTCATAGGGTATTGTGTCATTCCAATACAAATTATTATTTTTATTGAACAGTTCAGAAATGCTATTTTTAATGTGGTTAATATTTCTTCCCATAAAACATGATTTACATGTGGTGATTTAGCAATATTTAAGTTCAATTTTTCCGCGGCTGAATGAAGGGAATAAATTGCTAATTTAATATTTTTTGTTGTTTCTCCTAGGTTTTCTTTATTTTCCAATTATCGTTGTCCCTTACGAATTTCTTTAACTAGACCTTTTTGAAGATTTTCAAATTTAGGGAGTTTGTGGCATTTTTCTAAAAGTTTAGCTCCTATATCACGAGATTCTCCATTTGTAGTTATGAAATATGCATAGTTATCTTTTCTCATAGTCAATTGGTCTCGGCATTCAATTCCATTTTTCTGTGGGTTGGGCAATCCGGATGTTGAAGGTAAATCTGGGGGTCGTTCTGGGAGTGGACGTTCTTCTCTGAAATCGTATTCATCGGAGTTTTCAGAATTCTCTATTTCTAATTTATCAAATTGCTCGTTGTCACTTTCATTTTCTTCGTTCTGGAAATTTTCTTGAGTTTCTTCTTCTTTTTCATCTTCACTTGATAAGTCAGAATTTGATTCAAAATAACTTTCTTCTTTTAATTGTTCGTCTTTATTTTCTTTAAAATGCTTCTTCTTCTTATTTTCTTCAGGCTTTTGCTTAACATTATAATCTGGATCAGAATCGGATTCCTCTTCTGATTCCATAAATTTACGTTTTTTATCATTTTCATGTGATTTATTCATAACTTTTCGGGGTCTACCTCTTTTTTTTAATTGGTTCCTGTAATTTTACTTCTTGAATAATTTTTCGTGGCCTTCCACGCTTCTTTCGTACTTTATTTAATGCTTCAACATTTCTTAATAATTCATTTTCTATATTATCTTCATTCTCATCCATAGTTACATTCCTTGTATTTTTAACTTACTCCTTGTTTGCACAGCATCGCAATTATCTATATTTTTTAATAAATCCGGTATCAAATCCTTGACATATTTTAAAATTTGGGAAACAAATGTTCTGAAATGTTTTTTCCTTCAATAAGTTTATAAAGAGCGTTTCCATTTTCTTCATTTTTTATTTTATTAGTTACCATATTAATTAACCTTCTATTAGTAATGTTAAATAGATCTTCTTCGTTCAATTGCTCAATAGTTTCCTCGTTTTCTTCATAAATTGTTTCATTTTTTAAATCCTTAAAATCTAATTCCGTACAACATTTTTCATCATTATCATCATCATTTTTCAATAAGTATTCTTTGTTCAATAATCGTTTAATCTTTTTACTTACATCAATTTTTCCTTCATAAATATCATCATAATAGCGTTTTTTATTATCAATATTTTAAAATAAAGTCCCCTCGTTCAATTTTTCAGTAGTTTCTTCTTTGTTTTCATAATTTGTTTCCCTTTTCAAATCCTTAAAATCTAATTCAATCCAATATTCTTTATCATTATCATCATTTTTCAATAAATATTCTTCGTTTAATAAGTGTATCGTATTTTTTCTCATTTCGTTTAAAGATCGTGAAGCATATGCTATAGGTTTATCTTCTCCAATTTTTCCTTGGGACAGAATTCCGCCTATTGCATATCCTGATGCATCTGTCGTTAAAATAAAAGGTTTGGAAAAATCTGGTCTTTGCAGGAGTGGTTCTTCGCACAATTTTTCCTTCAAAGTGTCAAATGCTTCTTGTCGTTTATTCGTCCAGTTAAATTTCATGTCCTTTTTTGAAAGTTGATTCAATGGTGTTGCAATGTTAGAAAATCCTTCTATAAATCTTCTGTAGTAACCGGCAAGTCCTAAAAATTGTTTTATATTTTTATGGTTTTTGGGTATTGGAAAATGTTTTACAGCTTCCAGTTTTTTGAGGGTCTGGCCTAACTCCTTCCTTGTCTATTATATGTCCTAAATAAGCAACTTCTGGACGTAAAAATTTACATTTATCTGGCTGTAATTTTAGATTTGCTGCACTTAATCTTTCCATTAATTTGTTGAATTTTTCTTCGTGTTCTTCCAAAGAATTTGCGTATAAAACAATGTCATCTAGGTAGACAAATAACTCAGTTCCTTGAAGTCCTGTTAAAACTAGATCCATTAATCGCTGAATGGTAGCTGGTGCATTTTTTAAGCCAAATGGCATACGATCAAATTCATAATGGCCGTAAGGAGTTGAAAAAGCTGTTTTATGTGAGTCTTCAGGACTCATTTTTATTTGATGAAATCCTGAAGCGAGGTCGAATACAGAAAAATATTGAGCTGATCCTAACTGGTCCAAAATATCAATAATATTTGGTAGAGGATATGAATCTCCAATTGTTTTTTCGTTAAGTTTGCGAAAATCGAGCACCATTCGCCATTTTTTATTTCCATGAGAATCTAATTTTTTAGGTACTATCCAAACAGGCGTATTATATGGTGATTGTGAGGGTTTGATAATTTTATTATCAATGAATTCATTTACTTGGCGTTGAGACGGCCCAGCCCCGAGCATCCGCCTTTTGCGACGAAACGGGGGTAAAATCCGCAAAACAAAGGTCATTTTAGGAACAAATAGATTCCCATGAGACTCGCACAAAAGAATTGCGAGGTATGATCCAGTATTTGAGCAGCAATTAATGATTTACTTCCATACCGGAAGTGAACGCGGCGAGAACGAGGTAGTCTGGTTTTCACAGACATTTTCGTTCGTACTCCCAGCGAGCGCCACACTAACCTGTGGTTGCTGCCACACGACCGATTACTCAGATCAAGCAGCATGTGGCTTGGTTCGCCGGATGGACGGGCGTCCCTCGCTCACATTTCTTTTATTTTTTTTTTATGGTTAGTTTTTGTAGGTTTGTTAATTGCTTCTAATAAATAGAAATAAATAATTGTACAAATACGACAATTATGAACAAACATAATTATCATTACTTTATGAAATATTATAAATAATAAAATATTGTGAATGAAGATAATTATTATAATGTGGTAAATCTGGTTGATAGCAAATACAATAAATGAGTATAGCTATAATTTGAACAGAAATTGATAAAAGATTAGCATTGATTATCTGAGAATAATTTAGACTAAAAAAAAATAAAAAAAATCAGCAAGATGCCAAATTGGCAAATGAACAGTGCGTGACCATCTAATCATTTCTTTTATTTAAAGGCTCGTTTTTATTTTTGAGAATTATCAGCATGTAATAATAATCTCTTTCATCTTTCTTAGATTTTGAATTTTCTAACAACGTTCAAATAACAACGCTAATAGCACACGCCAAGCGGGAGGTGAGATGGGGGAAAGGCTATATCAATTTTTGAACACCTCTACGAGACAAAAAATCCAACGATTTGAAATTTGAAAAACGTCAACATGATCTCGAAAATGTCAGCTTTCTCCTGATACTGACTTCCAACCCAAAAACGGTCGAAAAAAGGGGGAAAACATCGTGTATAAAAATCTTAATTTATTAATTTAATTGGACGTAATCGCGGTCGTTAATTCAGGCGCGCGCAAGTTAATTAAGGGGGGAAATTGATTGAGAGGTGGAAATCCGAGGCGATGTGCTTGATTGCAGATCCTCGAAAAGTAGTCCGGTTCCGCACCTGCAAAAGGTGAGGACTTGTCGCTCGTCGCGGCGATTTTTCTGGACGATATCTCAGGTCAGAGCTCATAGTCAGGTGACGTGCATTTTAGCATCACCGCACCTGACTATTGGAGAATCTGATCGTCTATGTTACCTAGCCCCCTTTTTAGATAGGGATTAGCAGGCTCACGTTTTTTTTGGTTTTGGACGCGTTTCTCGATTGGATTTTGTCGCGGTTTACTGGTTTTCTTTTTAGGCTTGACATCGACGTTACACGAGGGATTTAATTGTCAAAAGAAAATAATAAATAGATTTGTTCTTAAATTCTTGAGTGTCGAGTACCCGTTGACTCACCCCGAGTGAGAAATTGGGAAAGTCACTCCTATTTTAAGGAATCTCTGTCTCGTAAATTGCCAATCAGGTGCCGTAGCCCCTTTGGGCACTTTACCTGTGAGGTAATAATTCTTTTTTTTTATATATATCACAAACCAAATTGTCAACCAGGTGCCGTAGCCCCTCAGGGCACTTTACCTGGGAGACGACATCCTTTTTCTCTTTCTTTTACTTTTTGGTAAATTCAATTGTGGATCTGGTGCCGTAGCCCCTTTGGGCACTTTACCAGTGACACGTACTTCCTTACCCCCGGAGAATTGAAGAACAAATCTACGCGAAACCGCGTGGTCAGGCCGTGAGGTTTTCATTTCAATAATTGAGGAATTGAACGCATCTTCTACGCAAATGATGAAAGTTTCTGTGAGTGTAAGCCCAAGTGCTTTTAGTCACCACAAAACCTCTGATGCTATAAATTTGGAAGATTTCCTTAATTTGAGCAAGCGAAAGACTAAATTGGTTCTTATTAGTGTTTGAATGCTTCAAGGGTGGAGAACGGAATCGTAATGAACAAGGGAAAATTCATGTTGAAAAGAGCCTGCCAGTCGACCAAGTTTTATTTTCAGGAGTAGGGAATTCCCAAAATTAAAACGTGTTTTGAAGACATAACTGTGCGAAATAACGCAGCAAATATTAATCGAAATTTTATTTATGAATTCTAGATACGAAGTCTATAAAACGCAGGCAATATTTCGACGATTCCTCCGTATTACTCTTTCTCATTCCGAAAAACTGAAAATCGTGAGTTTCTTTGCCGTTCTTACTCATTAAATAAAGAATAAAAATTCGCGAAATTTTCACCCTTCGTGTGACCCACTCAGAAATTTCGGAAGTAATTTTGTCTCAAAATAGGGCAAAATTGTTGTCTAATAACTCAGTAAATTAAGGTAATTAAAAATTGATGATTTGAAATTTAAAATCAGAATTTAAAAGCGAAACTTTTGACCAAGTCGGGCAAGAATAGATTTATAAACGCTTTAAAATCAACTAATTACAGATCGTAAAGGTCGAAATGTTTCAGCGTGAAATCTCTTCTTTATGTATTGGAGGGAATCTATATTGTTTTGAAAATATAGGTTGGTCATCTGTTGTTGGAATGTTATGTTGTAAAACAGTTGTTGCTCCTAAAGGTTCTCCTGGTATGTGAAATTGATTTGCATATTTTTTAATCAAATTTTCAACATGTTGTTTTTCTTCATTATTTAAATGATCCAATCTTAATCATTCTTTGATATAATTTTCTCGATTTTTATATGTAACATTAAAAGATTGATACCAATCTTGTACCTTTGGAATTTGACTAATGAAATCGTTGAAAACGTGTTGTGAAAAATTGAATTCTCTATAGTGTCTTCTAAATTTGTTTTTGTGTCAGTTTGATTTTCTTCGTGTATTGATATTTCTTCAAAATCGATCAATTCAACAGTTGGTATGGTTAACTTTTGCGGTTGTGTATTTGTGTTAAATATTTTCATATACGCTTTATTATTGTTATTAGAAACAATTGCATTTCCTAAATAAACTCCGTTGCATAAATGTAACCTTGGAATAAATCCCTGTTTTTTGTTTACTATTTTTAATTCTTACATAAAAATCTGTGATTGTTCAGCTGGTATCAATATTGTTTGTTCTATTTCAAAAGGATAAATTTCATTATTAATTTCGAGTTGTTTTTCTGCATAATTAATTCTTGCGTTGTTGTTTCTAAAAATTCTGAACCTAGTATGCCATCATGTTCGATGGGTACTTCGTTAGGTACTATGTTGAGGGTGGTCAAGTAGCCGAAAATATTGATCGTTATTTGGCCAAGTGTGAATGCAGGGTGTTCATTTATACCTGTTAATTTTAGACATTCAAATTTATTTATTTTCACATTTGTTTTGGCCGCTTTTTGTTTAATTAAATTTGATCCTGCTCCTGTGTCTATCATCATTTGTATGGGGTTTTTTAATCCTTCTGCAGATAAAATTATATGAGGAATTGCATTGTTTGTACTTAAGTTCACCTTTTGAGTTTTATTTTCCATCAAATCAGGTGGATTCAATTGCTGATTCAAGCCCTCCTTTGTGCACCCGTTCCAGGAAGGGCGTTGGAGTTTTCCTGTTTATTCAATTCTTGAATTTGTTGTTGTTGTTGCTGTTGTTGTTGTAGTGGTTGTGGCAATTGTTGATTAGTATTTATCTGTTTATTACAATTTCTAGATGTGTTTCCTGGCGTATTGCATGAATAACAAATAACTTCAACATTTTGACCTGCATTTGGATTCTGATTAAAATTTGGATTCTGATTTCTATTTTGATTGTAATTCATATTATAATTTGGTCTTTGGTTGAAATAAGGATTTTGATTGAAATTCCTGTTTTGGTTGATATTTTGACCTTGATTGAAATTTGAATTCGGATTAAAATTTCTGTTACAATTCGGATTTGGATTAAAGTTTCCATTTTGATTATTTTGATTAGGATTACGATACATATTTCGATTATTCCGATTAAAGTATGAATTTTGGTTGAATCTATTTCCTTGGGGAAAATTAGGGTGGGTTGGGAAATTATTTACGTTTCTATAATCAGTCCTACTTCCTTGTTGATTTAGACCTTGCATCTGGTATCTTTGTGAAGATCTCCCTTGAGTTCCCTGGCCTTGCCTATTCCTCTCGTATTGATTATTTGGTCTGGTCCAGTTATTTCTAAACTGATTTTCTTGCAGACTTGCATTCGGTAATTGTTGAAGAATTCGAAAACAGGCTGCTGCTGTATGACCTGTTTTTTGACAAATTTGCCATTTTATTGGTTCTTCTTGTGCTAAGTTAATTTTATTAGTTTTTGCAAATTCTCGATTACTATATGGTGATTTTTCAGGTTCTTGGAATAGTGAGCGTTGTTTATTTCCTCTTCTCAGTTCATTTCTTGCTGTTAAATTTCTTTCTTCTCGTATCGCCCTTTCTACTATTTCGTCAAATTTATCAGCTCTTCCTTTTCGT
Source organism: Diplolepis rosae (assembly GCA_030998225.1). Taxonomy (NCBI): domain Eukaryota; kingdom Metazoa; phylum Arthropoda; class Insecta; order Hymenoptera; family Diplolepididae; genus Diplolepis; species Diplolepis rosae. The sequence continues at coordinate 956,291 of JAPYXD010000467.1, forward strand.
ATGTCTAATTCGGGTTGTAACCCGCGAAGACAACAATCAATCACATCTCTTTCCAGAGTGCCTCTCACTTCAGCGGCTTCTTTCCCATTATTATGTGGTATATGGCATTCGAGGATTTCTGCTGCAATTTCCTGTATGCGTGTTGCGTAGGATAAAACACTTTCATTTTCCCACATATATATTCTACCTAAATCACCCTGTAGTTGGTATATAGTTTTTTAAGTGGAAAAAATTATTTTCAACTTTGAAATAAAATCTTCTAAATTATTATAATAGTTTTCAAGGATACATCTTCTTGCTTCTCCTGTGAGTTACTTCTTGATAATTTTACTAAATATCCTTCTGCATTTTGAACCATTTCCTTGGATTTTTTGCAAGCTTCGATAAAAATAGTTAACGGTACCTTACTGAATCCGTCGGAATAGGGAACTATCTCTAAAGCATCTCGTAAAGATACTTGTTGGTTTGTTGGTAAATTCATTTCGGTAGGTTGTGTTGGCAGATTATTATCTGGTAAAATATTAATTACTGTTTCACTGGGTGAATTATGTGTTGGATTTTTTTCTATTGAGTTTTCTAGAAATTGAATATGGATGCGAAAATTTTAATGAATCAAGAGCCTGTTCAATATTTGCAGAGTTGTTTAGCGTAATTTGATTTATTTCTTGAGGTAAATTTTCTTGGACTTGTTCCGATTCTAAAATTTGATAGTTTGATATCGTTGATTGGTTGAAAGGTTCTGGGGTTCTATTTAATTGTGACTTAGTTCCAAATGGATCTACTAATTCGTATCTTTGTTGAGATGGGGCAAAAATTTTATCGTTTGACGTATCACTATTTCTTGCGGGCACAAGGTTCTATCGCACAAGGTACAGTTTGCTGTAACACTTTCAAATATTGATTTTTCTCTTAGTGTTATATCCCCTACTGTATCTTCGAATGAACGGTTAATTTGTGGGGTATCGTTATACTTATCTCCGGCAATAATTATACTATTATTCGGCTTAATAAAAGTTTTTAACTTATCGAAAAATGGACTCCTTGGATTTTTTACTTCGATAATTGATTTATTTGCAGTACTTGTTTCGGGATAAAAAATACTTCCTACACTGATATCTAAAAGATCAGATTGGTTTAAAGTGCTTGACGTTTCAGAATATTGTGAATTTTTATCAGAGATTTCTCGAGTGTTTTGTTTTGGTTTGGGTGGGCCCAGTGATCCCAGATCTGAAACCGACGCAGTGTCTCACACTCTCAGCCTGCCTGTCGGTGTGAATCGGGCAGGGAGCGAAGACGGGGCACGTTGCCATTTTTCTTTCCTCGTCACTCTTGCATGCTAGAACGACTCGTCCCATTGCCCCTTATTCTCCTCGCTTCTTCGTTACAATGCATGCGTTTTCAACTGTTCCAAGTTTCAGATTTCAGGCTGTCGTTTATCGAGTCGAAATTGAGAAATGTGTTTTTCTCGACTCCGTGCAAAAGAGGCGCGAAGCAGACGACAATTTCAAATTTACAGAATATGTAGTTATGGAAATAATACTTCTTTTTTTGATATTTTAATCAATTTTTCCCTAAAATAAACATCTATAAGATTTTAAAAAATTGTGGAATCATTTTGAAAGTCTGAACATTATTTATAAGTGGAAATTTGAAATTAATAAATATTTACAATTTGAATCTATATATAAATTGAAAATATTTGAAATTTTTAAACGAAAGCTTAAATTATAAATTTCGAATTTCCATACTTTTTACCAATTTTTTACATTTAAAAAATTTTCAATCAGCGAATTATTTAGTATTAAGAAGAGATAAACCTAAAATTTAAGATTGAATATTACATTCTCAATTTTATGTTAAACATATTGTCATCTCACTGTTTGCAGCCTAATCACAGACTTTTCATTCAAAAAATGAATTGCTTTACGGAAAGGAAAGATTTTCTAATAGGAGGAGATAAATTAAAAAGCTAAGAAATGTGTTCAGTGATATTTGCATACGATCACAAAAGTATTTATTGATTTCAAATTTTACATTACATTTTTTTTTTCAAGTTCGTGTTTAAATCTTGTCACGATTTTACAAGATCTTATGGGCAGCTGCAATCTGTTAAATGAAATATTTCGTAATTCTTAATTTGCCTGTTATTATGAAATCGTAGGAAAAATTCAAAGTCGATAAATTTTTAAAATTTTATACCAAGAATTAAATTTCAAAATTTTAAAGATTTGTGAATAAACTGCTTCATATTTAGAAAATACTTCAACTCTGTGAAGTATTTTTATATTTTAAGTGTGAAATCTGTGCTTAGGTCACAAAAAAGTAAGATAAAAATACTTTCATTATAAAATTAAGAATGTAGATTTAGCACTCATTAGGTCAAATGTTTATTACTTCTTCATATAAACTACTTTGCACATAATTCTCTGATTAAATATTTTTCAAATGTTGGAACATTTAAGAAATTCATGAATATTTAACCTATTTATAAAAAATAAAAATTTACAAATGAAGCTTCGACTGACAAATCTAAGAATTTGTCAATTATTGATCTATTTTCTTGTAAGTTTGAACATAGAACTTAAAATTCCACAATGACTTTATTTTTTAAGTGATGCTTAAACCTTTCTTCAATCTTGAGAATTCTTCCAAAACTTTATTTCAGGTGAGTGACTTTTTTTAAATGAAAGATTTCGTAATTCTAAATTGGGCTCATCTTGTAAAATTGTAAAAAAATTGTAAAGCTTCAAAGTAAATTTTTCTGTCTAATTTAAAGCTAATAAGTATTCAATGTTTCAAATCAAAATATTAAATGAAAGATATTCAATCTCTGGGAATTAACTGCTTTAAGAACATAATTTTTTCCTCTTTATAAAAAAATCTCAATTTTCAAATTGAGTCTTCGGATAGGTCACTAAAACTTGGGATGAAAATACTTGTATTATACAATTTACTTTAAATTTTTAAATCTTTTTCAATGTTGCAAGATGAGCCTAATTTAGAATTAAAAAATCTTTCATTAAAAAAAAAGTCACTCACCTGAAATGAACTTCCGGAAGAATCCTCATAAAAATAAAGAAAGGTTTAAGCATTACTTGAAAAATAATATCAGTTTGGAATTTTAAGTCCTTTTACTCTGAATCTGAATCAGTCAAATTTTTCACTGATTGAATTAGTGATTTGCCTTTTCACTGATTTATCAGTAAACAAAATATTTTTCACTGATAAATTAGTTCATTTTCACTGATTTAATAAGTGAATAATTATGTTTCACTGTTGAATCAGTTCATTTTCACTAAAGTATTCAGTGAAATTTGACTGATTCACAGTAACCTCTTTTTGGCTATTTGCATCAGTCGTATTTTACTGATAATCAGATTTTGACTGATATATTCAGATTTAGAGATTGAATATCTTTCAATTAATATTTTGATTTGAAACATTGAATACTTATTAGCTTTAAATTAGACAGAAAAATTTACTTTGAAGCTTTAGAATTTTTTTCCAATTTTACAAGATGAGCCTAATTTAGAATTACGAAATCTTTCATTTAAAAAAAGTCACTCACCTGAAATAAAGTTCTGGAAGAATTCTCAAGATTAAAGAAAGGATTAAGCATCACTTAAAAAATGGCAAAATCTTTTATAGACGTTGTACAGGACTCTCCTAGGACGGGTCTAGGCATACCTGTTAAAACCAAAAAACCCCCTCTCTCGAACCAATAAACCACCTGCGGAACCGCCTTTCGGCTTTAAACTTCACGGGTGGTTAGTTCCATTAAAGTCGCGTACGACTCTTCCGTCATCCGTTCGCTCGGAACTTCCATCCGCGGCCACACACACGCGGCCAAACAGATTCCTCCCCCAGACGACGCGGACAGTCAAGTCTACCCGAGATGCAGGACCGCGGGTGCAGGCCCCGATGCGATTTCTACTGGCCCTCCCCGTTGTTTCGCTCTCGACGCCCATCAAGTTCTCTCGTCTTCATCACGAGTGTGACGAATGACTCGATGAGCGTCCAGAACCGTTCAGACTGGAGCATGAGAGGGACCATCGTGTCAGGAGTAAGTTCGGAACCCACCGCCTGACCGAGGACCTCCCTAGCCACACCCCATTTTGCGCAGACGAAGAGTGCGTGCTCTGCGTTATCCACTGGGAAATCGCAGTAGAAACACGTCTCCTCGTCTCTCTTCTTAAAGCGCCTCAGGTACGCGTTAAAACAGCCATGGCCCGAGAGCACTTGCGCCAAGTAAAAGCCGATTTCCCCGTGCTTTCTGTTCATCCAGATGGCGAGCTCCGGGATCAGGCGGTAGGTCCATCTCCCTGTATGCTCGCCATGCCATCTCATCTGCAATTTCTCGACGAGTCTGCGCCTTCCATCCTTGCGGATGGCCTCCTTCGCGCGAGCGATTTCCTGCAGGTCGAGGCAGGTAAGCTCCTTGCGAAGCTGAAAGGTTTCCTGCCTTTCCTCCGCCAAAAAATCTATTGGCGGGACGCTCGCCAAGCCCAGAACAGCACTCGTCGAGATAGTTCTATATGCCGAAACTATTCTCAGCGCGACAAGTCTCTGCGCCGAGAACAGCTTCTTCTGGATAGCATGGTTTTGCAAGGCATTGGCCCAGACCGGAGCTGCATAAAGCAGCTTCGAATGGACCACGCTTGCCACCAGTCTTCTTTTCGCTTCCCTGGGTCCACCAATGTTTGGCATAAGCCGGGCCAATTTCGCTCCACGTTGGATGGCTTTGGCAGCTGCGATCTTTAGGTGTTCGACAAAGCTAAGCCTACGATCCAGCTGCACCCCCAGGTACATAATGCTTGTTTTCCACTCGACTTCGTGCTCTCCGAGAATGATCCTCGGATATTGGAAGGATCTCCTGTCCGTAACGAGCAAAGCCTCGGTTTTCTCAGGGGCCATTTTAAGACCTCTGCCATCCAACCAGCGCTTTGCTCGCCACAGACTTTCATTGATCCTCAGCTCTAGGACTCCGACGTCGTCAGCGGCGCACACGACAAGTGCGTTATCCGCGAAGCCGACGATGCTCGTTCCAGCAGGTAGGTCCATGCGCAGAACGTCATTGTACATGATGTTCCAAACGAGTGGACCCACGCGCGACCCTTGAGGAGCGCCACATGTCATCTCTTCTTTGAGAGACCATTTGTCGCCCTCGTATATCACCCACCTGTCGCTCAGATAGTCATCTATCATTCGCAACAGGTAGTCGGGAACCTTTTTCCGCATCATCGCCTCGATGCAGTTGTCCCATCTCGCGGTATTGAACGCATTGCGTATGTCAGTGCTAATCAACGCACAGAATCCCTTACGCTTACCAGTTCCTTTTCTTGCATTTGTGGCGATGTTAACCTGCCTTTCCTGAGTCCGAACTGGTTTTCCGAGAGACCGTTCTCCCCGACCAATAGAGCCTGTTGCCGTTGTAGAATCAACTCCTCCAGAAGCTTCCCCATCGTATCCAATAGACATATTGGTCTATACGACGAGGAAACCCCTAGAGGTTTGTTGCCCTTCCTCAGCAGGACCAACCTCTGCTCCTTCCAATCTGCAAAGAACCTCCCATCCGGAAGACAGGAGTTTAAGGCTTCTAGGAGGATCTCCGGGTATGCCCCGATCACCTCTTTGAGGATCTCGTTCGGCACCCCGTCGGTACCCGGCGCTGTATTTGCCTTAAGCCTTCCACCCGCTCTCTTTAGTTCTTCGAGAGTGAAGAGTTTTGCGCGCCGGACCACGCAGGAACTTCGATCCAGTCTTTGGAACGGCTCCACGTGTGGAAACAAGCTCCGCACAATGTACTTGACTCGATCGCGATTATCCAGGCCCGGGGTCTTTCTTCTAGTCGCCAATCTCTTGGTGACTATTTTGAAGGCGAGACCCCATGAGTCCTTCTCGACCTCACCGATCAAGTCTTTCCAGCATTGAAGTCGGCTTATCTTTATGCCTCGCCTCAAAGCTGTTTTTGCCCCTTTCCATGCCTCGTGCAGTGTAGCATCCCCCTTTGAACGGGTGAATTTTCGCCACGCTGCGAGACATTCTCGACGTAGGGCTGCCAACTGGTCGTTCCACCAGTACATTGAACCCTTGGCTTGCCTACGCTTACGGCGAGGCATCGAGTTGTCACAAGCCGCGACCACCTTCTGCCTCACTGAGCGCACAGCAGCTTCAAACGACCCAGCAGGGCAGACCCAACCAAGCTCATCGATGAGCCTGGTTTTTCGGGGTGTTCGCGAAGTCTTTCCCTGCTGAGTCGTTTTGTGTTCCAGGAGGGGCTCCTTCCTTCGCCGACCCTATTCTTATCCACCGCCTGACACCGTTGTTCTAGTGTAAATTCGATGCACCGGTGGTCACTCAAGGTTATTACCTCGAGGACCGACCAGTAGTTTATCCTTGAAGCGAGGCGAGGTGCGGCAATTGTGAGATCAATTATTGACCCCCCCCCCCCGCTCCTCGTCTGAACGTAAATTACCCGCCCTGATTCAAGACGAGCCGTTCGGTCCTAGAGCCCCTCTCGCCAACCAAGATTCCCCTCCTATCTAGGCGGGCCTCACCCCACTCGGGCGAATTGCTGTTGAAGTCACCCCCTATGAGGGATCGCCCGATGGCCTCACGGAGGCTTTCCTCAAGGAGGAGGATCTGGGTCTCAAAGACATCGAAGGGATCGCCGGGGGAGAAGTAGCAGCTGTACACACGCACACCCACCACCTCCGCCCAAACGAACCCCGCGTAGGTCTCCAGGAAGTCCCCGACGCCCAAATCAGGGTTACAAAAAAGGATGCCGGCCCTCCTTGATGCATCCTGATACCAAGCAGAGTTATCGGACCACTTGTACTGCTCACTAATGAGCAGCATATCAGCCCCCTCTCCATGGCAGTCTGCATCAGGAGGTCCTGGGCATCCCTTCCCCTTCCGAGGTTGAGCTGCAGGAACTTCAAATTCTGCCTCTCAACCTCCGAAGCTCTTCCCAGAAGACCGGGCAGGAGCCGCTCCCTGACACATGGGCGACATATTTGTCGCCCCTGTCTGCGCATGACAGGCACCTTGGTGGCGCCTTACAGGTACTGGCCAAGTGTCCCGTGGCGCCGCATCTCCAACAGGCGTTTTTCCTGTCGGGGTTGCTGCAGCCCCGGGACCCGCGGCCGTACCCAAGGCACCTGAAGCAGCGGTCAGCTGGGTCTTCAGCCTCTTCTGGAGTTCCACCCCGCTTTCTTAAATGTTCCAACATTTGAAAAATGTGTAATCAAAGAATTATGTGCAAAGTAGTTTTTATGGAGAAGTAATAAACATTTGACCTAATGAGTGCTAAATCTACATTCTTAATTTTATAATGAAAGTATTTTTATCTTACTTTTTTGTGACCTAAGCACAGATTTCACACTTAAAATATAAAAATACTTCACAGAGTTGAAGTATATTTTAGTCTCTGATTTGAACGTTCAATATGAACTCTTGATCTTGCAATATTTGCACTCATTCGAGCTTGTTCCTGTGAAAATTGATTTTTTACATTCTCATCATGGATGAGAAGGTATTGGTTTTATGTGAAAAATGACTTTCGAAATTTTCATCAAATCTTTACGTTTTGAGACCCCCTGAGTCAGAAAAAAGGGTTTTTACGAAGAGTCTGTCTGTCTGTCTGTCTGTCTGTTTGTCTGTCTGTAGGTCGTGTGCGGCATAACTCTCGATAGAATTATCAGATTGAATTGAGCTTTGGTACACTTTATCGGAGCCGAAAAGGTAAGGACAAGTTCGTTAACCAGCCACATCCAATCAAAATTGAGGGGTTGAGCACTACTTTTGTGTTTTTGAAAATAATTTTTTGAAAAAACCAAAAATTTCAATACTGGTTTTAGATAGTGCTCATAAATCTCTAAAAATTATCCTGATAACATTTTTCGATTAAATCAAAATTAGAAATGTTACAGCATATTCAAATTCGAAAAAAGTCAATATCAAAATTCCATTTTCCAGTTAAATTATACGAGATACGAAAAAACGTTATGATACAATATTATTTTCTACATAAATTCCTACAAATTTGAATTGTAACATTTTTTCATAATATGCATATTTATCTTGTTAATTCAAAAAAAATATTGAAAATACAAAATTCAATTTTTTAACAATAATATTCGAAATACAAAAAAAACGTAAGAATACAAAGTTGTTCGTTTTAAAAAGATCTAAAAATTTTGTCTCAGACAGTTTCTAAAAAAACATTAATTTTTCGTTTCAATTCCAAAAAATACGATTAAAATTCAAGAATTCCATTTTTTAGACAAAATATATGGGATACATAAAAAACGCTTAGATGAAAAATTATTTGCCTAAATGAGGTCTACACATTCTTATTGAGAAATTTCTCGACAGGATGTATATTTTATGTTTTGATTTTTAATATTAAAAAAATTCGATTTTTTTCACCAAAATATGTGAGATACGAAATAAGCGTTGTTCTGCAAAATCGTTTCCTTAAATAAAGTCTACGATTGTTTTTCCTTTTTGAGATATTTGGAAGAAAATAAATAAATTATTTTAATCATGTAATTTATTAAAAAGTTACTGAAATGTATACAGAAAATCGAGCGCGAAGCGCGAGCGCCATGATGAGAATGTGTTCCTTAAGGCTGATAGAGCCTTAAGTAAATTGAATTTCCTGTTTCGCTTAAACTGAAAAAGAAATTTTAGTGAATTTGAGAAAATGAGTAATTTACATCATCTTTAATATTATAAAATTGGTTTGAGCTTCAGTATCAAATTATAATAAATAAGTTTAATATCTTTTTTTTTACATAATTTGTCTATTCTAAAACCTTTATCGACCATTATCGCGTGTCTTTTTTCTAACAAATCTAATATATTCGACTGTTCAAAAATAGCATCACCCGAAATTTTACCGCCTTTTGCTTTGCTAACATATGATATCATTCCTCCAGGAGTGACTCCAGTCATGAATTTGATTGTGAAATCACTCTTGTAACGAGAATATGTAGCTTGTTGACAACATAGTTCTTTTGGTTTTTGGATATGCATTTCTGTACAATCCAATACAATCCTTACGTCAGCAAAGTCTCTAAAGCACATTATAATATTTTTGGATATTTCTTCTTTATTCGGAAAATATACTGCACTTTTCAAACAATTTTGTAACTTATCAATCATGCCAAGAATAATTTTTCGACATTGCGATACTGAAGCATATTTGAATAATGCTCTTAAAATTGCATATGATACATTATGTTTTAGTTTCATAAATGTCAATACGATTTTACTCCGAAGATTCATAGTTTTAGACTTACATTTGGCGTAACCAATCTCGACAATCTTTATCAAAGTATTTAGAATTTTTAAAATTTGCAATCCCAGTTAACGTATTTAGTTCTGAGTCAGTTTTGATAGTATCAAAATAATCAACTATTAAGTCTCCGCTAGTTACTTGCGTGCCAAAATCCGAAAATTCTTTTTCAGAGTGTAGGAAGGGATTAGGTTCATCTAAAGTAGACTCATTAAAATTAGACTCATTCGCACCATGAGCATTGTCTTGATCAAGTAACTCAAGATTTGTTGTATTTGTAGAATTTTCTATTTCAGAATGAACTTGAGATTTTTCCTCCTCTCTTTGCAACCTTCTTTTTTTTCTCGTATCATTTTCATGTTGTTTCTTTCTCTTGTTAGTTGCAGCATTTGGTAAATTACACGAAGGTATTGCATTTTTTGTTAAATATCGCTGACTTTTAAAAAAATATATTAATATAAAATAGATATTTTATTGAAATAAATTAAAAAAGTGATACACAAAGTTAAAAGCATCTTAAACTTCTTTTGTTTCAAAAAGCAAAATAAAATGTTTTATAGAGTAAAAAACGAAATAAATTGAAAATTTTTAAAAAGATTTTTATGTGCATTTGATTTTATAATTCTTTTCTACAGTATTTAAATTTTTCTCTAAACACAAACATCATCAGATGTGAGACGGCCCAGCCTTCAGTATCCGCCTTTTTGCGACGAAAGGAGGAAGCAATCCACAAAATTAGGATTACTTTTAGAATAAGTAGGTCCCCACGAGACTCGCACGAAAGAATTGCGATGTCTCGTTAAGTATTTGCCCAGTAATAAACGATTTACTTCCAAACCGGAAGTGAATGTGGCGAGAACGAAGTAGTCTGCTTTTCACGGACATTTTCGTTCGTACTCTCAGCGGACGCCACACTAACCTGTGGTTGCTGCCACCCGACCAATCACTCAGATCAAGCAGCGTGTGGCATGGTTCGCTGGATAGGCGGGCGTCCCACACTGTCACTTTTTTTATATATTCTTTTTTATTATTTATTGCAGGAGCATTTGTTGATTTGCATGTATGGGAGTCTTAATTAATGATTAAATAAAATAACCAAACAAACAAATGTAATATATAAATAAATGAACCAAATTGTATGGTTAACAATAAATACAGTTATTATTATATTGTAAATAAGCAAATATAATTGTTATTTCATTTTAAATAAATAAGTATAATCATTGCCACATTGCAAGTATTATAGATCTTTGATATTATAAGTAAAAAAAATAATTATCATTGTACCGTAAAATACATTAGTATTAAACATTACGAATAACTGTATTTATGAAAATGGGTCACTTAACAATAATAAATAGAGGTTGATTTATTGAAATTTCCTTTTTATTATAAAAAGCGTTACACGACGTTCAAGCCTGCCCACACCGCTGTCCAATAAGAACCCGCGCCCACGCAAGTAGCACGCGCCAGGGGGAGGTGAAATGGAGGAAAGGCTTTCTCGTCATCGTCGCGCGGTGCGTTTTCGCTTTTGAGTGCACATCAATTAATTTATTGATTTGATTAGACTCGATCGCGGTCGCTAATTGAGGCGCGCGCATATTAATTAAGGGGGAAATTATTAAAGAGGTGGAAAACCGAGTTAACGTGCTTGGTTGCAGATCCTCAAATTTCAGTCCGCTTGCGCACCCTAATAAGGTAAGGACTTATTGCCTTGCGCAAAATCCAAGGAAGACATAGATCGAGGTTCGAGATTAGGTGTGGTGCATTGTAGCATCACCGCACCTAATCTTTGTGAGAACTCTTCGCACATGACTCCTGTGCCCCCCTAGTTAGGGATCAATGGTTTTGGGTGTCTAAATTTTTTATTTTCTTGGGAATTTATTTTAAAAAATTTTTTTACGTTTTAAAAAGGGAAGAGAAAACTCTTTTTACAACTCGGTTAGCTCAACTCGTGCCACTAGTAGTGTGAACTCTCATATCGAGAGACACATCGAACGTGGCATTCAAAAAATTTAAATAAACGAAATTCCAAGGAAATTTGGGTGTCAAATCCCCTCGAGGAGCTTCACCTGAAATTCATTTTCCACATCCACGCCACGCAAGTGTCGAATCCCCACGGGAGCTTCGCTTGCTTGGTAACTCCTTTCTTTTTCAATTCCTTTCATGATTTTATTATTTTCCACTGGGTAAAGCCTGCCGAGTTGCGCGCGTAAAATATAAATATTGAATGTTTTCCGGGAGGAAGCAAATGATGATAAGTGGCAGGCCTGTGTCACAAACTTTGCAGTGCCCTGTTCACACCTGATGCTTATTTTTATTAAAATTAACTTTGAATAGAAGGGAGGAGTTGATTTGGCCAAGAAGAGAAATGGAAAAGAATTACGTATGCGACGAATATAAAAACCATTGATCAAAACCCTTTATTTTCAGGTATAGGGACAATTCCCCAAAATTAGAACGTGTTTTTGTTCGAGGCGCGTTTGCGCAAAATTATTTAAAATGAAAATTAATTAAAATTTCCCTATGCTCTTAGATTCGAAATCTCAAGATTGGAATCACGGACTATAGTCACGAGGACGCGCCCATTTTGCTTTGCTCTCTCAAAAAACTTGAATATCGTGAGTTTTATTCGGTCTTCTTGCTCGTTAAATTAAGAATTCCACTTCGCGAAATTTTCACCCTTCGTGTGATCCACACGTAGACTTTAAAGGAGCATTTTGACCTAAGATAGGGCGAAATTGACACATGAAAATTTAGAAAATCGTTTTAATTAAAAATTGTAGATATAAAATTTAAACTCTGACTTGAAAAGCGAAACTTTTGGCTCAGATAGGCAAAAATTCGTGTTAAAAAGAATTAAATATTAATAAAATTAAAATTCCAAGAGTCGAAATGTTTCAGATGTCTACTATTTTCAGTACTGCATTAAGAAAATATAAATGATTTTTTAAAATCAATATACAAATATATGCAATTCTCAATTTACCTGGTAGAATGTAATCATTTTTTGTAAAATGCAAAGAGCAAACTTGCATGTAATCTGTTACATTTTTTCCAATTTTTAAAACCCGTTCCCACATTTTTCTACGGTCCACTTTTTCATATTCACCAAAATGATTTTGAATTTTTACGAAGGTTTCATTTAGTTTTGGAAAATAATGAAAGCGAACGTCTGGATTATTACACGCTTTACTGTTACATCCATGAACACAACAATATTTTTTACTGGTCGTTCTTTTTGTAGAAAACCTAGCTCCAGAATCCTCTGGATTATCAGTCTCCATAATCACGTATTAAATTTGATACAACAAAATTTTTATAAATAATTTAAATCATAAAATAAAAATGACTTATATGTTTTTATCTTCTATGCTACGTGTGTCTAACTAACAGCTCACCCCCCAGAGTTAGTTTGTCTTATGACCACCAGGCGGGGCTGCTTGGTTACTGACACATACCAATACTGACAACTCGTCGTACTAGAGACGTTCTCTTAGGGGGAATAAAAGAGGTTCACTAGGACAATAATTTGGCGGAATTTCAAGAAAATCGGAGACAAAAAGTGTTTAGGCGGGAAAACTTGACGAATTTTGCCCCTTATGCAAAATCAACAGCTTAGTAATAATCACCAACAACGAGAAAATATTTACAATAATTCTGCAAGGAATTATTACCGGAATAACCATTTTTGAGGAAACAGAAATAACAATTATGATAATAATAACTGCACAAATCAATTATCCGAATAACAATTTTTTTAGGGACAGGAACAACAATTACAATAACTTTCCAAGTAACAGAAATAATTATCCTAACAGCAATAGATTCCATAATTACAATAATAATAATTTTTCGAGAAACAGAAATAATGATAATAGACAAGAAAATCTAGATCACATCAGGTATGCAAATCACAGACAATTTTTAAATCAAAATAGACAACGCGAAATGCGAAATCAGCAATTAAGTAGACCAAATCAAAATTATCCACAAAAATCAGGAGCTATTTAAAAAACCAGGACATATTATAACATATTGTAATGTTAGATTAAATAATCAACAAACGCGAAATTCGGAAAACTTGAACGCTCTCCCCAGTACGGATGAATTGAGGAAAGCATAAAGCATGAACCAGAAGCATCCACTTCTAACGATCAACCGGCTATAAAGATAAGCGTTTCCAAATCAAGTATAATTTCATTGATAATGATATGCGCAGAAGGTCTTCAAAGCCCTGCTCGGATGATAATAGATACCGGTGCTGGTCGAAATTTGATTAAACAAAATTCCGTAAATCCTAATTTGCCAATAGATGAAAAAATATTGTTAAAACTTACAGGAATAAATAATTTACCACTTTTTACAATGGGACAAATACAAAGAAACATTCTAGGATATCCAACAATATTGAATAGAATTCCTAACAAAATTCCAATAGATGAAGACGGAGTTCTAGGTTCAGAATTTTTTCGAAAAAATAAATTCAATAAAATTATGTATCAAAATGTCTAGAAACCCTGACCATGGCGTCATAAATAAATAAAATCATTTCATAAATGAATTAACGCATCAAGTTACAGTTACCAGCGAGGGCGATAGTGCTGCAGCCAATCACTAAGTCCAAGATCCAAGGCAAGTTCCAGATAAGGACGTAGTGTTGCTACCCAACCCTGATCAAGACCCTAGGCAAGTTCCGGGTGAGACCAGGACTGACATACATCCCTGTGCGTAACCAGCGAGAATAAGGTTGAATACGTGCTTCGACGTTCGAGACTCTAGGAATGTTCCGGATGAGGACGAAAGAGTACTGCCCAACCCTGGCCGAGACCCTTGGTAAGTTCCGGGTGAGACCAGGATCGAATATCCAACTCTGGATGTTAATTGGACGCGGCCTGATAATATGCAAGCAAGCGCGTTAGTTTTGCCTTTGGTTGAAAAGAGACAGATCCATGGATAGAAAGAGAGGATACCATCCAGAGTTGTGTTAAAATGCGGAACCAAAGCTAGTAGCATTGTCTGAGACTCCCAGCCAATCACGGGTGAGGACAAGAGAAACAATTCGCATGGCGATTTAACCGACCAATGGGAGAAGACTAGAGAAGTTACAACAAAACGTCAACTACAGCGCACCCACATTAACCATGAAGATGCGGCATAAGGTTGCGGCGTGAACAAATCCGGTTGGTGGAGACGAGGTATGGTTCATTTTTCCTTGAAGAGAGAGGACAATTTTGGGAACACGACTTCCAGGGCAGGTCAACCTCTAATGTATTGGGTGTCCCCGTAGGGTAGTTCAGGTGCAGGGATATACGCGGCACTAGTTATCGGAAGCGGATCGAGTGCGGCAAGGGGAATGTCTTCGTATGAGTTCCGCCATTGTTGTATACTCTTTCCGAGCTACATCAAGCTACATGCCATTAGTGAAACCGTTTCAGAATTAAATAAGACAATAGTATATTATGTGCCTAGGCACACAATGAGGGTGATTACGTGACGAGCGACAATGTTCCTTCTCACTCTTGAATTACATTTCACAATTTTGCGTTAAATCTTCGATTTCCTTTTAATTATTTTTGTATATATTCTCTGTAACACATTTAATGAACCTACGTATGCATGTATATGCACTAACACGTGCACACATAATGGTAGTTCATGTGCAGGGATATAAGCGGCGCTAGTTGCTAGCGGTCCACCACCTTTCCATTAGGTTTGCACGGCCTGACGACTTCTTCTGGCGAGCTTGAGTTGAGTGGAGTGACGAGAGGATGGATTTGTGAAATGAGGATAATTATAAAAGAATTGTGTAAAAAAAAGGGACTTCGACATTGTAAAATAGATCAGGACGATCCGATTGCACTAAATGTGTACATAATAGGTTATTGAATTAAAGGAATTTTGATGTAAGAGTGGATGAAGGATAATTGAGTCGAGGTAAGAAGCTTTTGTAAAAAGTTGGTTCGCTCGGGGTTTTAAGTCCTACGTGATGGCTGCTACTAGCCAAGCCACGTGTCATTAACAAAATCTCCTCGACCGCGCCACACTTTATTTACCTTGGAAACTTTTTATTTGGTTTAGCCAAGTGAATATATATATCCCTTACAGTGAGAATAAAATTTTTTATTAGTGTTGCAAAACTAGTCGCGTGGCCGGTAAGTTCGGTAGCGAGGGAGTGGGGAGAATTTCTATAAGAGACGATAGTATAGTTTAGCGTGGTGTTTTTCCCGGCCATAGGACTCCGGGGACATAATTGGCGTCATAGCGAGGCCCGAGACAGGTTATTCAGGATAATAAAAATCTGTTAGTGCTCAACGATAAAATTCCTCAATATAGTAACCCACTCGGATTGGGTCTAGACGGTCGCGTGACTGGGCGACTGTATCTAATTTGTGTGGGTGGGGTGAGGTTTTAGGATTAGCGTAGGTCAGTTAGGTTATGTTGTTATTATGTATGTTGTAGAGGGTTAGCTGGCGTCGCGTACTGTGTCCACGTATAGGCGGCTACAATCTTAGGTTAGGTAATAGACTGTACGAACATTATTTATTCAAATAAACGTCCTTTTATCCTTTTATTTAATTGTGCTGTTGCCTCAATTATATTCCCCTGCTGCAGATTGATTTTTCAGGACACCTACGGACCCCGCGCTCTACCTGTTACCCTAGTGAGAAAGAGAGAGAGAGGGGCTGAGCTAGGCCTGCTTTTTGTATATAGCGGTATTGTGTGTGTTCTCCGCGAGTCTGACTCGAACTAATTTTTTTGGAAAATTACTGGGTTTTTTTTAGGTTAAGTGTAGCCAAATCTCGTGGCCCCGCGTTGCGTTGTGCCCGGGGGACAAGATAACGTGGCTGACGTTGATTATAGGGTTTTCCTTATAAAAATTTCTTTGGGATCTGTCCAGGAATGACCCAAGAAAGGTCTGGCGCCCGCATAGAGAATTCGTATACTTCGAACTAAGAACATTCACAATACCGAAGGGTGAGTTGCCTAGGTTAGGAAAATTACAACGTCACAAAATAGCTGGTTTCCCATAATCTGGGAAAGGGAGAGTCCCGTTATTTCTCTCCACCTACATTTCAGAAGGAACCGGACCCATTGGACTCGCCCTGCTACCCTTACAGGTAGTTGAGAGCATATCTTCGCTACGGCTAGACCTATGTCGTAACTCTAACTTTTATTAATAAAATAGTTTGTGTTGAACTTGTGACCAAGAACTTAATAGTGTAATAGTTCTCAGACCCTCACATAAATTTTGGCGATCCTTCCAGGATCCCTTTGAATCAATACTTCATTCTCTCGGGGATCTAAAAGAATCATATTTTCACGAGAAGCAAGGTGTGAATGAGTTAAAGTGCTAATAGATTCTTACGAGAATTAAAAGTGCAGAATTAATAAAAGTGCAAATGCTAAGGGCTTATAAAGATTCTTTAATCTTTAGCCAAAAGAGATCACGCAAGTAGTCTGAACGAAGTAGGGCTATAACCAGTGACTCCTTAGAAAGAAGACGTGACGTCACTCTCCAAAGAAGACACCGTGGGAGTTCAAGAAATTCCCGGTCTGTTGGAAAACGAAGGAACAATGCAACGTCAGGGAGGAACCTTCCTTTTACCCTGTCAGCAACTCTCAACCGTACCAGTGGTGCTCAACTTTTTTTTCAAAAATTCAAAAATAAAAAAGTAAGTTTAAGAATTTACAAAATGAATACGCGGCCTTTTCAATTATAGAAAGAAAATTGTCTGCGTGCGATATTAACTGTAACTGTAAGAAGCGATACGCGGCCGCGTTCTTTAATGACCGACTACGAATTACTTGTGATTTATTTTTTGACTAATCTGACAGCAGTGGCACCGCATCACGACACAAACACCCGTTACACCCGAACGTTTATTCTAGTACAAAATATATTATCATACTAGTTTACACAGGCGATAGCACCCTATTAACCATGGCGGAAAAACCTAACGTAGACCCGTTGATGTTGATTATGGAAAAGTTAACATCACTAGAGAACAGCGTTAAACAATTAAATCAGGAAAATGGCAAAAGGGCACAAGAAATAGCTACCTTAGCCAAACTCAACGATTTGATTGAAACAGAAGACGACTCGACATCATGTAGGCAAACAGGAAATTCGAAAAATCTGAGTGAGAAAATTAGCGACGAAGATAAAGAAAGCACCTCGTCTAATAGATCCCCTTCCTTTGAGCGTAGGCAAAATTACAGAACAAACTAAGACTGCGCACAGTTGATTACTACAAAAGATTTAATTAGAACCATCAAAGTTTTAAAAGGCAGAGACGACTGCGGCGTAGACGACTTTATTGCATCGGTGAAACGCGCAAAAGGTCGATGTTCTCAAAAAGATCTGTTGAGCGATTTTATTTCCGCCGAGAAAATCACAGATCTTGCAAAACGCGCTATCCGATTCACGTCCATTAAGACCTATAAAGAGCTATTCGACGCCCTTCGTCAAAATGTAGGAATCATCAGCTCAGTGCAATTGAGCTACTCAAAATTAGAAGGGATAAAGCAAACACTTATTGAATCCGTACAGAAATATAACCTCAGATTCAGACAACAGTTTAACGAGTTGAATTATGCGGTTCAAAACGAACACTCTAACAGCACAGTGAGGCGCCTAGCATTACAGGTAGAGGAAAAATCGGCAATCAAAAAGTATGTAATAAATCTAAAAGAGGAAATAGGTACTCAGGTAAGGCCGCTCAAACCTACTACGCTGAATCAAGCTCAGCAGGAAGCTCTTGAGTCAGAAGTCTGGTTCAAGGAAAGGAACCAAGGGAACTATGGAAAAACAAAACTCCCACAAAGTCTGTTCTCCGAGGCCTAATGAACCGGCAACATTACAATTTCAGAACGTTACAAAACCTCAACCGAAATGTCCTTCATTGAGTAATCCTCCAAACAACTCGATGCCGCTTCAACAAAGAATGCAACTATCCTGTAACTTCTGTAAAAAGGTGGGCCACCAAGAATCGCAATGTTACAGAAAAATAAAAAATTTACAGAGAGTCAATCATTCATACAGACCTCCAAACACAGTGAACCAACTGCAGGTAGATACTCTGAACAGCGAACAGCAAGAGGAATCTCTAGAGGTCCTAGAAATAGCAGACACAGAGTATCCGCTATTTCCGGACGACTCTATTCAATTAGAGGACTCTTAATTGGACCATTAGCAACGAAACCGAAAACGAGGTACGACTGTCTGACAATGACATCAAATTCAAATTATCTCCTCATTCCCAGAACGAATCGAATTCGTTAACTACATCACGAAGAATGAACTCAGCACGAGGTTAAAGTTACTGAAAGAGAGTTTAAGGTTTGACCATATCGAAAAAGCGCACGAAACCGTGATCGAAAAAATGACGATGTCTTATGAGATTTTCACGCTACCAGGCGACCCTCTGCCGTGCACCAACTTAGTCTCCCACAAAATCTTGTTGAAAGATGAACAGATAATCAACTTACGACAACCAAGACACTCTGAATGTCATCGGGAAGAAATCTGCAATCAAGTAAATGACATGCTCACGAAGAACATAATTGCTGAATCAAATTCCGCATTTAACTCACCTCTTTAGGTGGTTTCAAAAAAGCGAGACGCAGCCGGAAAAATGAAGAGGAGACTTGTAGTAGACTTCAGAAAAATCAACGAGAAGACAGATCAGGACGCATACCTTCTCCCAGTTATTGATGATATTCTAGATCATTTAGGGAAAGCCAAATTCTTTTCAGCCTTTGATCTGAGTTTGGGCTTTCACCACATCGCTATGGGCGAAGATTCCCAAAAATACACCGCTTTTTCCACACTGGTGGGACATTTTCAGTTTAACCGTATGCCTTTTGGTCTTAAAAATGCCCCCCGCTATATTCCAAAGAATGATGGACACGGCACTAAGAGGACTGATTGGGAAAATTTTCTTTGTCTATCTAGATGACATTGTGGTTTTTGGTAGCACATTACAAGAGCACAACACTAATTTATTCACATTGTTTGAACGTCTACGAGCAGTTGGGTTGAAGTTATAACCCGATAAGTGCGAGTTTTTAAGACCCGAACTGGAATATCTGGGACATTTAATTACCAAGGATGGCGTTAAACCTAATCCAAACAAAATATCAGCGGTTAGTAATTTTAATAGACCAACAACACAAAAGAAGTGATGTCCTTTCTGGGGTTAGCAGGATATTACCGTAAGTTCATTAAAAACTTTTCAACGATAGCAAAACCACTGACGGAATCAACAAAAAAGGATCTACCTTTTGAGTGGAGTCCAGATTGCGAGACAAGTTTCCTAAAGCTCAAAGAATGTCTTTGCACAGCTCCTGTATTAAAATATCCAAATTACACTAAAACCTTTACATTGACCACAGACTCCAGTAATGTAGGTCTAGGAGCAAACCTGTCACAAAACGGGCATCCCGTTTGTTATATTTCAAGAACATTAAATTCAGCAGAGCAAAATTGCACCACCACAGGAAAAGAACTCCTAGCTATCGTATGGGTAATCAGACGTTTACGTCAATATTTATTAGGACGACAATTTATAATACAAACAGATCATCAGGCATTAAAATGGCTCGTCAATGTAAAAGATCCTTTGTCAAGACTAGTAAGCTGGAGATTGCATTTAGAGGGATACACGTACGTAATTGAATATAAGAGAGGCAAGGACAACACTGCAGCCGACGCACTATCCAGAATACATCCGGTCAATCATCATGCAGATCGCTCACAAAGTGCATTCGTGGAAGTCGATAATAAAATAGAACGTAATAACCCAGGTTCCGAGGAGGAAATAACAAAAAATGTATATACTAATAATACAGTACATACAGTACATACTAATAAACGAGCAAAGAACCGTTTATGTACCAACCGACAAAATTTTTTTGAAAGATTGTAAGAACTACGATAAAATCAAAATTTGTCAACGTTCCCAACCAACCTATCTCATTTCTGAAACACACACCTGAGGAAATCAAATAATCAGAGCAAGCATCAAATCCTTAGATTATAAAATATGCCACGTTTCTCCGTTCACAATCGAATTACTGACTTATTTCACTTTAACAGGTAGTCAGGGCTATATCCTTATACCCGACAACGAACTATAGCTAAGCGTTAACTGCCCCAGTAATAGTGAAGAAGTTGTAATCCGTGAGGCAAACCTCATAAGATCAACCGAAGATTATGTGCTAAACTCAGAGTCTAACTTAATAAAGCTAAAGAAAACTTTAAAATTTGCAAGACATACTAGCTATAAAAAAAATGTAACAATACCGATATCTTCAGATGAGTATAATCTTTTGCAAGACCACCTGTTACCATTACAAAAACAAATCAATGTCAAATCCTTGAGCGACTCAAGTAAAACATTAGATGAAATAGAAAGTAAGCTTAGTCCTCGCAATTATAATAATTGTCTTTCTTATATTTTACAAATGCGGTATATTAGAATTAATAACCAAATGTATGCCGAATGTTTGCCTGAAAATATGTTTTCCGACGAATAATGTAACTAATAACGTGATGCCGCAACACTCAGTCACGTATGTGCCCTCTGCGCCTAACGCAGATTCTAATATTTCATCTATAGAAACTTTAGTGGAAAATCGACTGGTTAAGCTAAGGCTAAAAAATTAGGTTCTTCCAGGAGTAAGAACATTCTGGTGTAAGGATGTGATACTATAACACATTTCGTAAAAGGAATGTGTTCTTTCCAAATATAGACAAATCTAGAAATAGCTAGTTTCCCATAATCTAGGAAAGCGAGAGTCCCGTTATTCCTCTCCACCTACAGTTCAGAAGGAACCGGGCCCGTTGGACCCGCCCTGCTATCCTTACAGGCAGTTGTGAACATATCTTCGCTACGGCTAGACCTATGTCGTAACTCTGTAAGTTTTTATTAATAAAGTAGTTTGTTTTAAACTTGTGACCAAGAACTTAATTGCGTAATAGTTCCCAGACCGTCACAAGGTACTATAAAAAAAATTAAAATTGAATTTATCTGGGGTGGAGGGCTCCCGTACAGAGCAAAAACTGCAAGGGACCGAACGAAAAGTGACTTAGACGGTTAATTTACATATAAAACGAAAAAAGTGTACCACCTATGGACGTCACATATGTATGTCACATTATAGTAATATGATCTTTTAATAAATGGTTTACTCCGAATTTTTTTTATAAAAAATATCGTCTTGAGTAAGTCCTTGTTTGATTCATAGATAATTTGTTCAAATCAAACAATTATTGTTGAATGCAAATCATTCCAAAAATTAAAGAAAGTTTCTTGACCAACTAAATTTTCTATTATTTAATCAAATGTTCGTTATGGTTGTACGTGTCAAGTTTTGATTGAAAACCTCAGAGAATTCAATGCTATAGTCGATTGGACAAAGTATGCTCTACAGTGTAGAAACTATACTTGAGAAGCTTTGAAGAACTTTCCTTCTCAGCAGTGGGGAGGGAGAGGGGAAGCATGGTGAAAGAAACTGCGAAAACCTCGTTCAAGTATTTTCTTCCAAGCACTGCTGAAATCTGATGACGTAACACGTTCGTGCTATAATTAGGGATGATAGAAAATCCAACTATAATGAATTTAGTATATTTGCGCGACAAATGTGCTTTAATATGAAGTTTAAATTATCATTATTATTGCAACAATTACAATATAGTGTGTACATTTTTTTCCTTTCACTTTTGGAACTTAGGCATTTCTATTCAGATTTTTCTCTATATAAACTAATGATGAAAAGCCAGACAGTCTTAGATGACCTAATTAATTACCGGGGGGGAATTTAAATAGGTCACATATTGTATTATTTTCAATTAGTGACTGAATTTTTGTTCAGAGTCAGTCTCGTTAATGTTACAAATAATAATTATATAATTAGAATTCTGCTTTGAATAAACCAAATGAAATTTCAAATATATCCTAACCAGAAATTTTGTATTTTTTAACGGGAATTTGTTTGTCTGTGTAATATTTTCAAACTTCACGTCCAGAATAATATCACAAAGTGTGGAATATGAAAATTGACGAGATTACAAAGCACCAATACTTGAACGTGTACTACTGAATTAGTTACAACCTGAATTTCTCTTCTTCCACATTTTATCATGAATAGTTTTTTTTCATATTTTCTCATTTGACACCTAATAAAGTTACTCCAAATCTCAGTTGAAAATAATATTCTGGATCATTGGATAAATGAAGATAATTGAATGTATTGTTACGTCAGAAACGTAACACGTCTCCTTTTAAAAGATCTTCTCGTTTTATGTAAAAATCGAAATGATCCTCTCTAAGGGATGAGGAACAGTCAGCGATTGACAATGGTTAATGGTATAAAATATATTTATAGACGATAGAACTATAATGAGTAAGCACCATGGAAATGGAAATTAAATTGTATTTTTGAAGTACCCTTGTAATTACCCTGAGTTGTAACTTGCTTAGTGATGATATGAGTCCAGTAGAGCGAATGTGGTAACTTGAATCCTCACTTTTAATCTTTGAGACAGATGTTGTCAGATAGGAAATTCGTAGTCCAGCCGGTTAATATAGTTGATTCTTTGATCCCAGTTTCAAAGAGAATCTGGCAGGTGATTCCCCTTCCCTTTTAAAGTCGTTGAACTCAGCGTCGAATTAGAATTGGTTTGGCTACCGTTAACAATCTGGTGAAGCTGGAGTAGACGGACTGGATTCGCGGTTTAGAGAAGATGGCGCTGGACTGGACTCGCGTTGGTTACATTGTAGAAATCGGACGTTGACTAACTGACTGAATTCGCGGTGTAGAGATGATGGCACTGGACTAACTTCTGTTGGAACTTTCGCTTTTTATAGAACTTTGAAAGGTCAACTATGACGAGTAACATGTCATGACCAGTCACATGTTATCACCAATCACATGTTATTACCAGTCGCATGTTATTACAAGTTACATGCTATTACAAGTTACATATTGCGACTGTAGTGTGTGTGATAAATGCATATAGTAGTGCGTTGGTACTGTAGGGCTTCATTCACTTTCTCTCTGGGTCAGTCGATTTGTTATCATGTGTGGGTATTATAACGACACATGGTAATTTCATATTGACTATAACTTGCGTCGATAAAATCACACTCGCTGTAATGCTGTCTTGATCCCTTTTTTGGTTCTTTAGTCTGCTTGTTACTTGTGGCGGTTGGATCGCGGGACGTGACACATCCCCTCTTAATTTGAACGCGGGCAGTTAACGATCCTTGATCGAAACTTCGGTAAGAGAATACATTTTTAATCGAAGATGCTTACTCAATCAAGAACATATTTTTAATTTAATTTAACAATTTATAACATAAAAATTTCGTTTATACATAATTATAGGAATTAAGATTTTAAATAATTGTTGGGAATCAAAAATTGATAACAAGTTTTACATAAATGCATAGTAAAAACAGAGGATACAATTCTGGAAATATTACAATCATTAATTACATATGTTATAGTGGTAATTAGGCAATTTGACAGAAGGCCGAAGCTGAATCCTTGGTCTCGAAGAAGTCCCTTGAAGTTAGGGACCTCGACGAGACAGTCACAAGAGAAGCGGTTGTTGCCGCGCTATGCATCGCGCTGGGCAAGCCAGACCTCGGGGACCAGTGCAGGCTATACAAACGCTTTGTCGGTGTGCAGACTGCGGTGATCCGTTTAACCGAGGCGGACGCCCGGAGCTTGCTCGGGCTCGGTAGGCTAAGGGTAGGGTGGCTCTCCGTATCCGAGAGCATGTCGAGGTTGCCCGGTGCTCCAGGTGCCAGGGATATGGCCATGTGTCGCGTGGCTGCACACGTCCAGGCAGGAAGGAAGCCTGCTGGAGGTGTGGGGGCGCGTCACACGTGGCCAAGGAATGCAAGGCTCCCCCTCGGTGCCTGACTTGCGCTGATAGGGGCGCAAAAGATGTCGCCCATGCTTCGGGGAGCGGCTCTTGCCCAATATTCAGGGCGGAGCTCCGGAGGTTGAGCGGTGGAAAGTGAAGTTTCTACAGCTCAACCTTGGGAGAGGGAAGGAAGCCCAGAACTCTGCTTGGTACCAGTATGCATCAGGGAGGACTGGGATCCTTGTCTGCAGCCCTGATTTGAGCATCGCGGATTTCCTGGAGACCGACGCGGGGTTCGTTTGGGTGGAGGTGACGGGGGTACGAGTGTACAGCTGCTACTTCTCTCCCAACGATCCTTTCGAGATCTTTGAGGCCTAGATCCTCCTCCTTGAGAAAAGCCTCAAAGAGGCTATTGGGCGGTCCCTTACTGCGGGCGACTTTAATAGTAAGATTTTACGTTTTGGCGAGGAGTGGGGGGTCGATTATCGACCTCACGATTGCCGCGTCGCGTTTTGCCTCAAGGATAGGCGACTGGTGCGTCCTCGAAGTAATAACCTTGAGTGACCTCCAGTGCATTGAGTTTAGCATCCAAGAACAGAGTCACCCAGTGAATACGGGAAGGGGTAGCAAGGTATTTTCCCCGAAAAAATAAGCAATGATTTAAGAACCTTCAATAATTTTTAAAAAATTGGTAAGAAGCGATAATAAGGAAAAATCCTTTTACAACAAACATTAGTAAAAAATTATTTTTCGTAATTTTTAAAATTTTTTCATTAAAAAGAGTGTCTTTCATTACATATGACACTGCTGATGATATAATTTCCAGTCTTGAAATTATAGAAAAACTTCTGTTTCCATACACGACAGCCAGATACTCCCTTTCGGTTACAGAGTAATTTCGTTCGGCTGATAGCAGAGTACGACTCGCAAGGGAAATCACGCGCTCCTCCCCATCTTGCACCTGGGTCAAGACAACTCCTAGACCGGTGTTACTCGCGTCGGTCTGAAAGTGGAAGGGGCTAGCTACAATGTCTTTAAAACTCGCGAGTGCCAAAACTGGCGCGCTTGTCAAGGCACTTTTCAACGAGTCGAGCGCTTGCTGTTCTCCTCGCCCCAATGCCACTTCTCGTTGGACCTAAATAACCGAGTCAAAGTCTCGGCAACAACAGCAATTACCGGAATAAGTCGCCGGTACCAAGAAGCTAAGCCTATAAAACGCCTTAATTGCTTCATATTGAGGGGAATCTGATTGATTGCGGAACTCAAGTCAATCGTCGAGATATATTTCGAAGCTTTTAGCTGCTTCAGGATGTCCGACATATACGGTATCGGATAGGCGTCCTTCTTTGAAAAAGCGTTCAGCTTGCGGAAATCCAGGCAAAGATGATAGCCGCCATTTGCCTTCTTCGCCATGACGATTGGTGTTGACCATTCGCTGAAGGACTCTTTTATCACACTTTCAGCCAACATCCGATCTACCTCTTGGTACATGGCCTCTTGGACCTTTGGAGACACTACTCGGTAACGTTGCTTAATGGGAGGGTGCCCATGTACGTCTATGTGGTGCGTTGCCAGATGAAGTAGCCTTCAGTTGACCTTCGACTCCAGGCGGAAGCTTCCTGTCTACTAATTCCTTAAGCCTCACCTGTTCATCATCCGACAAATCCGCGATGGCAACACAACCCTCCTCTTCAACCAACCACGTCGTTAAAGGGTTGTGTCTTCCGGATGCGTCAGGCATGAAGACCTTCTTCAACCTAGACCCGAAATACATATCGAATTCGGCCTGAGCGTCCAACTACAAGATCATCTCGGTATCGAGGTGCTCTGCAAATCTGACCTCACAAAGCCGAGTTACCTCTTCAATAGGCAGAGGCAGCTCGACTTTTCCTTCGATAACCTGCTTCGATCCATTGGCAACAATCATCATGGATCTATGCGACCTGTCCAGCTCTTTCCCGATAATATCCAAAATCTTCGGACCCACTTTACTCCTTATAAAAGTCCTAGAAAATCCCGGGTCGTACAAAGCATCTAGGGTGACCGATCCTACCTTCACGGCTAGATGTATTCTACCGCGAACGTCGTCGGTAGGGACGATGCCACTATTAAATTGTGTCTCCAGACCCTCACTCTGACGGAACCCAACCTCAAAAAAATCTAATGAGTCCGAGTGAGGTGGCTCCTCCGCAATAATTTCATCCGAGTTATTCGGAGTTAAAAGAGCCGCGTCTGGCCCAGTCTTCTCTACCAAGGTCTTAGCACTGGGAGGTCTTTCGGCATCGTCCGCTCTATGTACTTGAGCTTGGACAGTGATCTGGGTGTGCTCTTCGGCTACAAATTCTTTACCCTGTTTCCAAAGTTCCTTATCCTCATCGGTAATCGTGGGCTCCTCGTTATCATCTTTCAAATCCACGCGCCTATACGGGAGCTCACGAGGTTTTTCCCGACCTTCAAATTCCAAATTTCCGAGATCTTCAATATTTTCCAAGCCTTCCATTGTATCGACGGTTCGGTCGCTAATTACCAAGTCGAACTCGTCGATGCCAGACATGTTCACGCCTTTAAATTTCGGCATGTCTATCGTCGCGAGAACTGTCGTAGTGGGCCCGGGACTCTCGAAGTGCATCCGATGCTAATTTTAATGTCTAAATCGGATCTTTCTTCGGTCACAGTAGGCTGAGAGGCAATGCAGACCGGTCTCACTGCTTCTTTTCCCCGCTTCCCGAGCTATTAGGGCAATTTCTGACGGTGTATCCCTCCGCTTTACATCGGTAGCACGCTAGCTTCCTCGGTAGAGGGTAGTCTGCTTGGAAATGGCCAGGTTATTGGCATCTTAAACAAATCAATCCTTCTCTGCCCCAGAGTCCTTAGGGGCCTTTTCAGCAGACGTACTAGGACATCGCTGACTTCTGGATTCATCTGTCTTCTTAGGTTTATTCCTAGGGAATCCCACAGGGTGGCCCCTTTCCCTTGAGTCGTGTGCATCCATGATTCCTTGGCCCATGGCATCCCGACTTCCGAGGTGTGGTCCTCCCGAGTTCCTCGGAGGGGTTGCTACCTCGGAAATCGCCGAAGCCGAGGTTCGTTTGTATGCAGCTGGCGTGTTTTCCGCCCGATACGCGAATTCGGGAAGGAAGGAGCTTTCGGGTGGTGGTGGAACACGATATTCCTTGACTGCTGCCCACGCCATTTCCTCACTCCTACCTATTTGGACCAATTCATTGAAGTCTCGGAATTCAAACTTCCGGATCACCTTTTTAAACTACAGTCTTAATCCGCGATAAGCCCAATCCAATTGCTCGACCAACGGCACCCTAACCTTCAGCATCGCGATTAATCCTCGTAAGTCGGTCAAATAATCATCCATACTTTCTTTCGGACCCTGCATACGGTCAAAAAATTTTTCGCGGACTCGTGCTTTGAAGTCAAAGTTGCCTTACCTTCGCCTAAAAGCAGTCTTGAATTCAGGCCCATTTCGCCACTCATCATCGCTGATCCGGAACCTCAATAGAGCTACATCTTTTAATAGCAATGGCAGGGCTCTCAGCAGGTCGTCATCACTTATGGGAGTGTTACGTCGACATTCCTCCAGACTGGTTAAGAAGTCTTCGACGCTAGCTCCTGGTTTACCGCTGAAAGAGATCTTCCAATTATATACAAATCTGCTGAGATCCTGTATCTCTCGCCGGGGCTCAAGTCGAGAGCTGGTAAGCCCTAATCCACGGTTTTCCGGGTAGCCACTCATATGTCCACGTTCAGGCAACCTCGTATCCTCGTGGTAAAATTCGTCGTTCCGTTCTTCCCCAGTACCCGGAAGTCGGCTATGCTGGCCCTGATCCTCGTGTGTTCTTCGCCCATGGTATACGCCCAAGTTTATGGACCTGAAATCCGCCTCATACCGAGAAAAACAGTTCAGTCCCCCTTCCGAGTCATACCCAACCCTGCTTGGCCCACGCGTATGCTGAAAATTTCAAGATGAGCAGAAAACGTAAAAACGAAACTTCAGAGAAATCATCGACAGAAGGATCTAGAGCTAAGCAGACGCCCAAAATAAATGAAATTTTCCAAGACATCAAAGCTTTTAAAGGTAATGAATTTAAATCTAAATAAAACTCTTTCAACATTTTCATAATAGAATATGTAGTGTCACGTCCTGTGACCTTTTCTTATTAATATAATAAATGTTAATATTGATATTACGTAAAACTTGAATGTAACATTGACCATTGATGGATGTAACTAAATTGTTTAAAAAAAATATGAATCGACTGGAAAGAATCTACAGAGAGGAAAAACCAAAATACTGTAAGGGAAAACTAAGAATGTAAACACAGAAGATAGTATTCAGGAAAGTAGGAAATCAATATCTCCACCCTCACCGCAACTGGAGATACACAACGGAGGATGCACCGCGGGACCTCATCGCATCCCAATTTTACGAGGGTCATTCAGAAGCAACAAATAGACTTCAGAAATGCGGGAAGTATTGATCCAAAATACACAACCGATTGTCCCAAAATCTCGACGCAGGCTCAGTAAAGGATAGAAACCTAGACGCAGACTCCAAGGGTGATCCCTACTATTTAACACTGCGTGGGAGGCACCATACAAATAAGAATATAAAAATGCTATAAAAGGGCCGTAAAGGAAAATTGAATTTGGGGACCAACAAAATTAGGCAACAGAATTGGTAATAAACCGAAATGGAAATTCTCATACACACTGAAGCCAATTCAATAAATCCTGTCATATACACGGATTGACAGCACGTCTACTCAAAGAAAAAGGAAGTAAACTGACAAGAAATGAAATTTATTGAAATTAGAAAATATCAAAGGGGGCGAGTTCGAGAAAAACAAAATCGTAAAATAGGGTGGAATGACCAACCCCCCAGGATATTTAAGCAGGCCGATTCCAAGGAGTCGCTCCCTTAGTTCTTCGTCTTCAGTTCCAGTTCGACTTGTGACCCGGAAGGTCTAACACTTGTCAGTTCCCGTCGTCAAGTTCCCGTGTCAAGTTCCCGACATCAGAAGTGTTCGCCTTTGAGTTTGTTCCCCGTTCGAGTACGCGAGTTCACCAGTTGCAGCAGTAAGGGATTATCAGTGTTACGAGCGTACTAAGGCGGTGGAATTTTTCCAAAAAATTCGTAATAATAAATCACTAATTAAATTTGTATGACACTTGAAGCGCCCGTAACCCGAGCACCTTGACAAGACCGCTGATGCAGCTCATCATTGCTCGGGTCGAAGGCTTTAAAAAATGGTTGGTTCAGGAAAGAAATTTCCAATCTTGCTACTTTAAGCCTAATAGTTATTAGCTTAAAATTATTATTATATAACTTCGTCGTTAAGATGCTATTGATTTTGATGTATTTAAACATACAAATGGTAGATCAAAGTCAAAACAATTGCATGTCATGAAAAATTGGTATACATTCGTATTAAATTAAATAACTTTTCAATCAAAATATATCAAATTCAATGTAAGCATTATTAAAATATATGCATTAAGTATATTAAAATTGAAATTGAAAGCTGTATTCTTCTTAAGAAGGAAGTATTTCGAATTTAATATGCGCTACTGAAAAACAAACTTCCATTATATGCGATGAAAGTTTAATACAGAAATTTCTAACAGTATTCCAACAAATTCTACCTAAGTAATAATTTACCGAATTAATTCGAAATTAAAACTAAAATTGGAATAAAGCCAGGATCATTATAAATATAAATGACGAAAACTAATAGGTAAATATCTGTGGGCACTTATATAATCACATGTGTTATATTTCTATATTCTGGGTTATATTATATTGTTGTAGAGTATTAATTTAAATAATAAAAAATTAACGCGTGAATATCTGTACGAATTAATATAATCGCACATTTTGGTTTGTATAAATTCTAAATTATACTAAATTATGGTTCAAATATATATATAGCTAGAACTACAAAACAACGCGAACTCTTCAAGATTTTCATTCATACTTTTCTAAATAAATGTAAACTGTAGGAAAATATTATAAATTGGCACAGGATTCAGATGACTGGAAGGTAAAAGCAAGAAGGAGAACGCAAGTCTTAAAAAAATAAATTCAAGAATCAAATTATTCAAAAGTAGTACGCTAGCGCACATAGTAATTTTTCGGCTCTATCTGGCTATGTTGTGAGAAAAGAATACATTAAAATTAGACTCAAAACGTGAAAAATCTCGCAAACACAAGTATCAATGATGTTTAGTTTTTCCATAGTTTCCAAATATTTTCCATTTAGTTTTTATATACTTTTCCCTACATCCCCTTCCGAATTTCCTATTTATGTTTTTGTTAAACGTATAAGTACTACGGTGCTTTCCCATAAAAACTATAAACTATAAATACTATAAACAAACTTGGATAAGCGCAAGTTACCATAGCCACTGCAGACGATATTTCTGAAAAGTGTCTGAACCATTGTTTTTTCTAACTATGAAAAATATTTAAGGTGTCAAAGTCCAGAACTAAAAATCAACGAAATCGATTTCATTATTTTATATCGATATTTGATTTATTGGTGTCATGAAATATGATCCAAAAATTTCAACTATGTCAGAAATATCCATTTCATCACAAACTTTACTTGGCAACAGGTAATAACAAGTAGTTAGGCAATCGGTAATTGCAAAATTACCGGTAAGCATGAATTCCTTCCAAAAATCAGGTCACCCAGAAAAATCTCAAAATGATCAAGATGCCCTACCTAAGCATCATCGATACAAGTCTATAAAACGAATCAATTAGAAATCAAAATTCGCAGTTACTCGAGCAACCTGGTACTAACCAGAACTACTCGGACAGTAGAGAATGTAGTTTTTCTACTTTGCTCGTCCGCGGTTCGGAACAAGTGTGTCCTATCACCTGGATAGTTGACTTAGATTCGTAAAAAGGCCCAGCCAGGACCACAAATTGGGGATTGTACTTGGGCGGACGTAAATACTTCTAAAATCTTTCCTCCGACGAAAGCCGTTCACGGGGTTGTCGCGCTAAAAAATTATACAAGTAAAATTTTTACCACTACGCTTCGCGCTGAAATAATATTTTGAAAGCGTCTGTGGTCGGTTAGCCGCGAGAGTGAACTGTGCGTATACAGACTGGCGTTGAAAACCCAGCTAGTTAAATACTAACTAGCTACGGAAATCTACATCTCGTCGAATCTCAAAACGACGAGGATTTATTTCCTTATAAGCAGAAATAGGTTTATTGTGAGACAGGAGTGGCGAGGGACAGGCAATTCAAAAGTACTCCCTCCCTTCTAGTTCAAAGCTATCCATTTCTTTCTCACCTTAAAGCTATAAGGTTGAAGCAAATAAAAATGGTGTGTGCGCGAGTGAGTCGCGTAAGGACAACGGTGGTTCCTTTTTGGAACCACGACAATCTCAAATCGAATTTGGCCCGGATCTCCAGGACTTCAGCAGCCAGAACGTATTCTTCTTCTTTGCTTTTGCTCCCAGGACAACCGGTAGGATTAAGGAACTAGAATAAACATAAGGATGCGGTAATGTACAAAATCCAAATATTGTATCGTTCTCATTGATATTTATTCCGTTTTTCTAAAACTCTACGAGAAAAAGTGTTCACATCGTTCTGTTATTTTGCTTTTCTTACGATTAAATTTTTCTTTTTATTTATGTGAATTTTAGCCACTTGATTCGAAATTATTTGAAGCACCTTTTCCCATTTTCTTCCTTTCAAAATTGAAAGTGATATGCGTAGGCGTGTAGAATACACTCTCAGTCCGAGAGTAGAAGACCAACGACCCCACATAATAATAAACGAATTTAACTAATATTTATATTAACGAAATTCGGCACTTTGGACGAACTCCGCGTACTCATTATGTTAATGAATAAAATATATTAAGGGTAATTGTTTCTTTACTTTTTATGCATTTTTTTAAAATCGGCCTTAAGGAACAAATTCTCATCACGAGACTCGCACTTCGCACTCGATTTTCTGTATACATTTCTGTAACTAATAAATTACATAATTAAAATAATTTATTTTCTTCCAAATCTCTCAAAAAGAAAAAATAATCGCAGACTTTATATAAGGTAGTACGATCACGAAAATTAGACCTCAGGCTAAAATAGATAATTTTGCTTTCAAGAAAAAATTCAAAAATAGGAAACGGTCAAGTTGTAGAGAATCTTTTTTCTAAAAAAATGAACCATAATTTATTAGAATCGCATCATTTTCAAAAATTTGACTCGAAGCGATAAGAAAATAAGTTTGGGCAAAAATAAAATTTATTAATAACATTATTTTTTTGTGTTTCAAATTTTTTTCATGAAAAATAATCTTTTCTCATTCAAATTGGCCCTTCAATAATAATGTTGCTATTCTTGAAAGCAAAATTATCTATTTTTGTCTGAGGTCTAATTTTCGTGATCGTACTACCTTAAGGAAACGATTTTGCAGAACAACGCTTATTTCGTATCTCACATATTTTGGTGAAAAAAATCGAATTATTTAATATTAAAAATCAAAACATAAAATATACATCCTGTCGAGAAATTTCTTAATAAGAATGTGTAGACCTCATTTTATTTGTATTTTTTGGAATTGAAACGAAAAATATATGTTTTTTCATAAACTGTGTAAGACCAAACTGGTAGATCTTTTTGAAACGAACAACTTTGTATTCATACGTTTTTTTCGTATTTCACATATTATTGTTAAAAAATTGAATTTTGGATTTTCAATAGATTATTTTTGAATTAAAAAAAAAAATATGCATCTTATGAAAAAATGTTACAATTCAAATTTGTAGGTCTTTATGTAGAAAATAATATTGTATCATAACGTTTTTTCGTATCTCGTATAATTTAACTGGAAAATGGAATTTTGATATTGACTTTTTTCGAATTTGAATATGCTGTAACATTTCTAATTTTGATTTAATCAAAAAATGTTATGAGGATAATTTGTAGAGATTTATGAGCACTATCTAAAACCAGTATTAAAATTTTTGATTTTTTCAAAAATTATTTTCAAAAACACAAAAGTAGTGCTCAATCCCTCAATTTTGATTGGATGTGGCTGGTTAACGAACTTGTCCTTACTTTTTCGGCTCCGATAAAGTGTGCCAAAGCACAATTCAATCTGATAATTCTATCGAGAGTTATGCCGCACACGACCTACAGACAGACAGACAGACACTTTCGTAAAAACCCTTTTTTCGGACTCAGGGGGTCTCAAAACGTAAAGATTTGATGAAATTTTCGAAAAGTCATTTTTCACATAAAACCAATACCTTCTCATCCATGATGAGAATGTAAAAAGAAATTGTAATTGCTATTGTTAATATAATAAGAATTAATTGAATGTATTTAAAAACTTTTTGAAAATTTTTTTCAATATTCTATTATATGAAATACGTGGAAATCCCTTCCCTATTAGAAATTAAGAAGTGTTTAAACATAAGTGACAAAATAATTTTGTGTTTAATATTCGTTGGTATACTTCGCGTGATCGCAAGCTCTGCCATCGTCAATAAAATAAATCGGTACCCTGAAATAACCTTGTATGTACTCTTTGTAGCAAGATTGTACAAGTGAGGGGTTTGAACAAAATAATAAATAGAAAGAAAATAAATTAAAAATTTTTTCTCGCAAATTTTTACAAAACTTGAAATTTTTCGAATTTCTGCAAGTACATAGATTATTCAGGGCTTGTGCTTGAGTCATCCTTGTCTAATCTAGTACTACAAAAATTTATTACTTGTTAGCTAGGATCAAATTCAAGTTTTAAGCAGAAATAATTAAGCACCAAGAGACTATAAGTCCTTTTTAGATTCGTCGAACGGTCACCAACACTTGGGTAAGGCAAAATTGGAAGTGCTTACATTTTACTGTTTTTAACTTCTATTTTTTCCCTGTTTACAAAAACTGACACTTTCAACTTTGACGATTATTAGAGTTTTGTAAGTACCTGAATTAAGCAGGAAATTTGTGCTTGAGTCGAGCCTAATTAATTTGGTACTACAATAATTCTGATTTTCGACTATCGTGATTTCTGCGAATGACATAATTACCCAAGATTCTGCGCTTGAGTCTAGCTTGGCTAATTTGTCATCACTGAAATACCGAATTGTTGAACAAATAAAAAGGATATTAAAAGTAAAATTTATTTATAAATTGATTTCGACCCTGTGACTGACATTTGTTTCAGGGGTATAACCTTTCACTTTGTGTAAGGTTGTATCGAGTAGCGACTAGCGAATTGCGCGCTCAGCTACCCTCAAAATCGGGTCTCAGAAACAGATTAGAGGTTAGTTTGATAAATTTTATACCTGCAATTTCAATTACTGAAATTTAAAAGATTCGTTCGAGCATTTAGCCGCCCCTCATAGCGTAACCAGTCGCTCGAGGAGGGTTATATTGAACAAGGGCCAGCAGTAAAACGCACAGCCGTCCTCAAATTACAATCTGGAAAGTAGATTTGGAAGTAATTTAATCAATTTCATCCTACAACTTCAATTACTGCAAATTTAAAAGATTTGTTTGAGAATTTAACCCCTCATAGCGTAACCAGTCGCTCGAGGAGGGTTATATTGAATAGGGCAAGCTGTAACACGCTCAGCCATCCTCAAACTAGAATTCTTTTAATCAGAATTGAAATTTATTCCAAATCAAATATTTATTATTATTGTTTATTCCGTAATAATAATAATTTTGAATCAAAATTTCAATCACTATACTTCAAAAGTCTAACGACACGCTCAGCCATCCTTAAACTAGAATTTTTTGAATCAGAATTGAAATTAATCCCAAATCAAAAATTTATTATCATTGTTTATTCCATAATAATAATAATTTTGAATCAAAATTTCAATCACTATACTTCAAAAGTTGTCTAACGACATCTTTTATTTCAATTTCATATCCGAGTTTTTAAAAATAAACATTTAAGTCAAATTGAATCAAACCGTAGCCAAAATAAAAATAAACGTAACATATAGATTCGGTCGGTTTGTAAGTAAAAAATATATTTAGTTATATTTTGTTAACAACGAAAAACACATGCCTTTACCATCCCGGAAACGTACTTTCAAACGCCTCGAGCAAGGAAAATTAAGCCGGAAACATTTGCACAAGAAATAAAAAATTAAAGTAATTAAAAGTGATATCGAATTTTCAAATTTTTGCGAAAAATTGTTGGAAAAGACAGAAGAATTAATTTCAAAATCTGCTCATAAGGTTGAAAAAGAGGAAACTGAAGAAACTTTAACCAAACTAGAACCAGAAAACTCTGAATCGAAAAATCCCGAACCTAAATCAATATTAACCGAAAATAAAATTTCTGAATATCTACCCCCCATTATCGAAACTTTAAATATATCCTCCGACTCAAAATCTGAAGTGAACTTAAGTGATTTTATCTCTGACGAAAATAAAATTCCACAAAATCTATTCCCAATTATCGAAATTTTGAATATATCTTCTGACTCAAAACCTGAAGTGAACTTTAGTGATTTTATCCCTGATAAGGTAAACCTCTCAAATATCGAAATTTTCAATATATCATCAGATCCAGGATCTGAAAAGGAGACAGAGGAACCCACTGTTGAGTACAATACTCGTAAAAATTGTTTGCCAAAAATAGTAGAAATTCGTAGTTTAGGGAAAAATAAAGTTAAATTGGTCAAAGATCACTAGAAAAAACTTATAGGATCAAACACTAGTAAATCATTTTTTAAGGAAAAATAATATGAAAAGTATCAATGTCGATTCCGCCACGAGACACCAGTAAAAAGGGCACTGTAACTCGTAGTCAAGCAAAAAATAATCCAATTTTAGCGAAAGAAATCCAAGAGAATTCGCAAGGCCCACCCAAACTAAAACAAAAAACTCGAGAAATCATTGATAAAAATTCGCAATATTCAGAAACGTCAAGCAAATTGAACCAAACTGATCTCTTAGCTATCAGTGTAAGAAGTATTTTTGATCCTGAAACAAGTACTGCAAATAAATCAATTATCGAAGTAAAAAAACCAAAGAGTCCATTTTTCGATAAGTTAAAAACTTTTATTAAGCCGAATAATAATATAATTATTGCCGGAGATAAGTATAACGATACCCCACAAATTAACCGTTCATTCGAAGATACAGTAAGGGATATAACACTAAGAGAAAAATCAATATTTGAAAGTGTTACAGCAAACTCTACCTTGTGTGATAGAACCTTGTGCCCGCAAGAAAACTCTAGTGATATATAAAACGATAAAATTTTTTGCCCCATCTCAACAAAGATACGAATTAGTAGATCAATTTGCAACTAAGTCACAATTAAATAGAACCCCAGAATCTTTTACCAAACAGCGATATTAAACTATCAAATTTTAGAATCGGAACAAGTCCATGAAAATAATAATGGTAAAGAAGCCGCTGAATTTAGAGGAAACCTGGAAAGAGATGTGATTGATTGTTTCCTCCGAGGTTTAAAACCAGAATTAGAAATACGAATAGGAAGAGCTGATAAATTTGACGAAATAGTAGAAAAAGGAATTTTAGGAAATTTTAGGAAATTTTAGGAAAATTTAGGAAATGCAATTGTTTCTAATAACAATAATAAAGCGTATATGAAAATATTCAACACAAATATACAACCCCAAAAGTTAACGATAACAACTGTTGAATTGATTGATTTTCAATAAATATCAATACACGAAGAAAATCGAACTGACATAAAAACAAATTTAGAAAAGACAAGAGAATTCCATTTCTCACAACAAGTTTTCAACGATTTCATTAGTCAGATTCCAAAGGTACAGGATTGTTATCAATCTTTTAACATTTCAAATAAGAATCGAGAAAATTACATAAAAGAGTTATTAAGATTGGATCATTTAAATAAAGAAGAAAAACAACATGTTGAAAATTTGATTAAAAAATATGCAGATCGATTCCACATACCAGGAGAACCTTTAGGAGCAACAACTGTTTTACAACATAACATTCAAACAACAGATGATCAACCTATATTTTCAAAACAATATAGATTCCCCCCAATATATAAAGAAGAGATTTTACGCCAAGTAAATGAATTGATTGATAATAAAATTATCAAACCCTCACAATCACCATATAATACACCTGTTTGGATAGTACCTAAAAAATTAGATTCTCATGGAAAAAAAAGTGGCAAATGGTGCTCGATTTTCGCAAACTTAAAGAAAAAACTATTGGAGATTCATATCCTTTACCAAATATAATTGATATTTTGGACCAATTAGGATCAGCTCAATATTTTTCTGTATTTGACCTTGCTTCAGGATTTCATCAAATAAAAATGAGTCCTGAAGACTCACACAAAACAGCTTGTTCAACTCTTTATGGCCATTATGAATTTAACCGTGTGCCATTCGGTTTAAAAAATACATCAGCTACCTTCCAGCGATTAATGGATCCAGTTTTAACAGAACTTCAAGGAATTTAGTTAATTGTTACCTAGATGATATTGTTTTATATGCAAATTTTTTAGAAGAACATGAGGAAAAATTCAACAAATTTATGAAAAGATTAAGTGCAGAAAATATAAAATTACAGCTAGATAAATGTGAATTTTTACGTCTAGAAGTTGGTTATTCAGGACATATAATAGACAAGGAAGGAGTTAGACCGGACCCTAAAAAAATGGAAGCTGTAAAACATTTTTCAATACCCAAAAACCCTAAAAATATAAAACAATTTTTAGGACTTGCCGGTTATTACAGAAGATTTATAGAAGGATTTTCTGAAATTGTGTCACGTCCCGCGACGCATCCGAATGTACTATACGCACAGGCTAGGTCTAGAGAGAAATCTGGGGAAATTACTAAAAGAGAGAGAAAACTTAAGTGCGGCAAATTTCTAAAATCTTAAAAGGATTCACAGCGTGAGATACGTGTTTAGTTCAGTTTTCCGAAGAAACGTGTCGTAAATTCTCCGATTGTACTTTCAATCTTTGAAAGGATCTTAGAGTCAGTGTAGGGGTGAGATAACTATTCTTGTCCTCCTCACACCAGTGGGATATTTGTTTCTGTCTTCCTCATACCAGTGGGATACCTATTGCTGTCTTCGTCGCACCAGTGGAAGAATCATTCTCTCTCCCTCACACCTGTGAGGATCATTCATAAAAAAGGGACTATTCACAACTCAACAAAGGTACCGAAAATTCTCTCTACTCTTTACCTATTTCCTGTGCCATTGTTTGAATCATTGTAAAATTTTAACCTTGTTTATCAGTGTTAATTTAAATAAATTCAATTTGTATTACTTTACTAATCATTGTGTACTTTTCATTGACTTATCCTCATCCCTAAGCGAGGATCATTCGATCCTAACTTAAAACGAGGAATCTTCGATCAAAGTAAGTATTTACGTACTTGTGACGTAACAATTGCAACACCATTAAATCAACTTCTACAAAAAGATATGAAATTTAACTGGACGAATAAACAACAAGAAGCATTTGACACTTTGAAGGAAAAATTGTGCGAAGAACCACTTCTTCAAAGACCAGATTTTTCCAAACCTTTTTATTTTACCAACAGATGCATCAGGATATGCAATAGGTGGAATTCTGCCCCAAGGAAAAATTGGAAAAGATAAACCTATAGCCTATGCTTCAAGATCTTTAAATGACAATGAAAAAAAATAAGATACATACGAAAAAGAAGCCCTAGCTATTGTCTATTTTGTAACTTATTTCCGCCCCTAGCTTTATGGACGAAAATTCACCTTAGTTACCGACCATAAGCCATTAGTATGGTTTCAAAATTCAAAAGACCGTGGTTGACGATGTCATTGCCGAAAAAATCGCTACCAAAAAAATGTCAGTTTAACACGTAGTCTTATGGGATTCCTCGTCAAAATCGGCGAAACTCCGGAAAAAATCACAAGTCCCAATAAATCAAATATATACTAGTACTTTCGATTTCGAGGAATCTATTAGTATTATAAAAACAAAGGGTTAACGACTTCAATCAAGAGAAAATTACGAAAAAGGTACAGAATATAGATATCGCCTCGAGGTGAAACTAATAATTTTTTATTATCGCTTTTTTCCGGGGACATTTCCGCGATTTCTTACCCTTCTACTCAGATGTTACTATAATACATATGATTATTAAAAAAATAAGTAGCAATAAGCATTCATATAACACGTGCCCCCACGGTGCCCCTCACTTCATACGACACCAAACGATCAAGCCACCTTAAAGTCGCGTACGACTCTTCCGTCATCCGTTCGCTCGGAACCTCCATCCGCGGCCACACGCCCACTAGGCAAATGTGACGATTGCTGATTTCGTCACCAGAGCGCGCTTTTGAACTGGAGGGAATTTTCAAATTATGCTGATAGTGAAAAGGTTATGTAAATTAAAATAAAATAATATTGTTTTATTCTATTTTAATAATAAAGTAAAGAAATTTATTTTAAGAGATTGGGTAGACTTAAAAGTGACTCGACATGAATAACATTCTTGTTTATAATTATGTATATTGGATGAGAGTTATTATGCTGATTGGGAAGAGTGTGATTAGCCTTTCATTTAATTATTATGAGTTTTCTAAGAAGTAATTATTTTTGTTAGTAGTAGGCTTTCTTCAAAGACTTCTTAAAAATTATTATTTGCATCGTAGAAATTCAACTTAATCTAAGGTCCTAAGGTTTCATATAATTGTTTATTTAAGAATGAACCAAGCGACTGGTTGTCGCGACTAACGTTCAATAAATTAAAGATATCAAGTTTTATATTAGACAGGATATTTTCCTGTGCAACTTATCAATTTTAACGAGTTAGGTTTCTAGCGAATTCGAAATGCGTGAAACATGATATGAAGCTCATGCGGCATACTTTGATGTAGAAAAACACGTGCGCTCTAGGAATCTAGTAGTCGGGAAAGTAATCTAGGAATTATGCTAATAAGTAGGGATAAAAAATAAGTTTGATTGGCTGGTCGCACTTAACCTAATTAGTGGGAGGACGCAGAAAGGGTGCGCAATTACATATGTGACGATGAAGCCCAGAAGACTTCATCGCGAGAGATTCAGATTGATCGGGACCACTTGATCGATTGATCCGCGCGCGAGATCGTTTTGAACTATACGTAAAGAAAAGGACTTAGAGTTTTTTTTGTTACTTATCATCTTTGTGATCTTAATAAGAATATAAAGTTATTTATGTTTATAATATATTTGAATTAAATAAATATAGTAGTTTGATCTGTTGTGTACAATAAATTAATTAAGTGTAATTAATTTAATATACCTTGGATTTTATTTTCTTTTTAAACAAATAAAACTTATTTCAACGAATTAATTTCACTCCGACAAGGTGAGTTTCCACTCTTTGATGTGGTGAGCTCACACCCAGTCTTCACAAATGGAAATTATTATTGAAATTCAAAAAGTTCCCGCTTAAAGTGACTCGGCGTGTTACACAAACCGACTAGCCGCGCCACCCAGGGGAGAAACAAATAGATTCCAGTAGAAATCCTATTGATATTAAAATATTAATGATAATGATAATAACGAGGAAGTAAATACCTCCCAAGTAAAATTAAACAAAGAAGATAATTTATCAACTGAATTAAAAACCGATGATGATGAAGAAGGACTTCATATGAATTTTTATTGCAATGAAGAATTAAATCAAGAAGAAATTGACAATATTAAATTTGTAAATGATTCTGAAGACTAAAATATATGAGAAAAAATCTTAATCAAAGAAAAATTGACGAGAAAAATCCAAGAGAAACTGAATAAACAACGAACGTGAAGAATTTACTTAAAAATAAGGATAATCAAGGAAATTATTATAAATTTAAATACAAGATTAATAATAATGGAGATATTGATATTGGTAACTTTAGAGGGAACGAACAAATACCGACAAAGTATGAACATTTTTTCCAAAATAATAAGGGTGAAAAATGTAAAAGTGGCATGAATTATGGAGATACAAAAAAAGGGAAAATTTATGAAAATTATAAAGGAACTGAACAATTGAACAAAGGAACTTTATCGGAAAATACTGAAAATAAAAAATGCTATCATGATGATATTAATGAAAGAAAAATCGACTGAACTGAAGAAATTAAACGATTGAAAAATAATGATTAATGATGAAGAATATTGCATTGAACTAGATTTTAAGGATTTAAAAAAAGGAAACAATTTATGCAAACAAAGAAGAAACTACTGAAAAATTGAACAAAGGAACTTTATGTAAAAATATTGATAATAAAAAACGCTATTATGATGATATTAATGAAGAAAAAATTGATGGAACTAAAAAAGATTGAAGGATTATTAAACGAAGAATATTTATTGAAAAATAATTATGATAATGATGAAGAATATTGCATTGAAATAGATTTTAAGGATTTGAAAAGGGAAACAAATTATGGAAACAAAAGAAGAAACTACTGAAAAATTGAACGAAGAGACTTTATTTAAAAATATTGATAAAAAACAATATTATGATGATATTTATGAAGAAAAAATTGATGGATATAAAAAGATTAAACGATTATTGAACAAAGAATATTTATTGGAAAATGATAATGCTAATGATGAAAAATGTTGTACGGAATTAGATTTTAAGGATTTAAAAAAGGAAACAAATTATGAGAAAAATAAGGAAACTATTGAACAATTGAACGAAGAAGATTTATTTAATATTACTAATAGAAAGTTAATTAATATGATAACGAATAAAATGAAAAATGAAGAAAACGGAAACGCTCTTTATAAACTTATTGAAAGAAAAAACATTCCGGAAACATTTGCTTCCCAAATTTTAAAATATGTCATGGATTAAATTCCAGGTTTATTAAAAAATAAAGATAATTGCTACGCCGTGCAAACAAGGAGCAAGTTAAAAAATTCAAGAAATATAAATATGGATGAGAATGAAGATAATATAGAAAATGAATTATTAAGAAATGTTGAAGCATTAAATAAAGTACGAAAGAAGCGTGGAAGGCCACGAAAAATTATTCAAGAAGTAAAATTACAGGAACCAATTAAAAAAAAGAGGTAGACCCCGAAAAGTTATGAATAAATCACATGAAAATGATAAAAAACGTAAATTTATGGAATCAGAAGAGGAATCCGATTCTGATCCAGATTATAATGTTAAGCAAAAGCCTAAAGAAAATAAAAGGAAAAAGCATCTTAAAGAAAATAAAGATGAAGAATTAAAGG
The DNA here is from genome assembly GCA_030998225.1 of Diplolepis rosae. Taxonomy (NCBI): domain Eukaryota; kingdom Metazoa; phylum Arthropoda; class Insecta; order Hymenoptera; family Diplolepididae; genus Diplolepis; species Diplolepis rosae. The sequence goes on from JAPYXD010000467.1 coordinate 998,705, forward strand.
AAGAAAGTTATTTTGAATCAAATTCTGACTTATCAAGTGAAGATGAAAAAGAAGAAGAAACTCAGGAAAATTTCCAGAACGAAGGAGATGAAAGTGAAATCGAGCCATTGGATAAATTAGAAATAGAGAATTCTGAAAACTCCGATGAATACGATTTCAGAGAAGAACGTCCACTCCCAGAACGACCCCCAGATTTACCTTCAACATCCGGATTGCCCAACCCACAGAAAAATGGAATTGAATTCCGAGACCGATTGACTAAGAGAAATGATAACTTATGCATATTTCATCACAACAAATGAAGAACCTCGTGATATAGGAACTAAACTTTTAGAAAAATGCAACAAACTCCCTAAATTTTAAAAATGTTCAAAAAGGTCTAGTTAAGGAAGTTTGTAAAGGACAACAATATCACTTAGCACTCCCAATTGAATCGGAAAATAAAGAAAACCTAGGAGAAACAACGAGAAATATCAAATTAGCAATTTACTCCCTTCATTCAACTGCGGAAAAATTAAACTTAAAATTGATTAGTATTGCTGTATCACCACATGTAAATCATGTACTATGGGAAGAAATATTAGATACATTAAAAATAGCATTTCTGAACTCTTCAATAAAAATAATAATTTGTATTGGAATGACACAATACCCTATGAAGGAAGAAATAAGTCAATTAATTGAAGAAGCTCATTCATCCGCTATAGGACATAAAAGAGTCACAAAGCCCTATAGTAGAATTAGACAACGATATTATTGGATACATATGAAATTAGATATACAAAAATATATTCAACAATGCCTTTAATGCCAACTTAAAAAACTAGTTCGAGTTAAAACAAAAAATCCAATTATTATTACAGACACCCCAGGAATCGCTTCCGAAAAGATATCAATGGATATAGTAGGAAAACTACCTATAACTTCATCGCAATATCAATACATACTCACAATCCAAGATAATTTCACTAAATATTCTGTAGCAATTCCCCTTCCAAATCATCAAGCAAGTACGATAGCAGACGCCTATGTCAAAAAATGTATATGTATCTACGGCTCTCCAAAAGCAGTACTAACAGATCAAGGAACAGATTTTCTAAGCAATTTAATGAGAAAAATGGCCAAACGATTTCAAATACATCAATTCAAGACTACAGCTTATCATCCCCAATCAAATGGATCATTAGAAAGATCACACCACGTGTTAAAGGAATATTTAAAACAATTTATTGAAAAAAATACAGATTGGGACGATTGGATCGAATTAGCAATGTTTTCTTATAAGACAAGCGTTCACGAAGGTACCAAATGTACACCCTATGAATTGGTATTTGGTAAACTAGCACGATTACCTTCTAGCATTCCCCCTCCAGAACACGAAAAATTAGAAACATATGATATGTATATGACAAAACTAATAAAAAAATTACACCAAATGCGCAGTATAGCAAGAGATAATTTAATAGCAGCCAAAGACAAAATCGAAAGTTTACTACGACAAGAAGATTAACCCACAAAACTTCAAAATAGGAGATTATGTATTTCTATTAGAAGGAGGAGAGTTGGAGAAATTTGAAAATCAATATTCTGGACCCTATGAAGTGCTCGAAATAATTGGTAAAGGAAATATCAAAATATTAGTCAAAAACAAACCTAAAATAGTGAATATAAATAGACTAAGGCGTTCTTATATAACTCCTACAGAAACGAATAAAAGGACAAGGAACTAGAAGAAAAATAATTAAATAAATAAAATAAAATCTTATTTCATATTAAAATGGAACCTAAACATCGCCAAAGTATCAACACGCATTGCGCATTAATAGTCCGACAAATCGATATAAAAGCCTTATGGCCGTATTTATTCATAAATGGAATATACAATTATGACGATTGCAACGTAACAAAATGGACAAAGTATTTAACAAATCCAGAAACAATAAAGAAAATAATTTTAACAATAAAAACAAGAGGACCCTACGCTTTTTACGAATTATTAAGGAGCCTAGAACAATCAGATCAAAAATTTCTAGCTGACATCCTCACACTGTCTAACTAACATAATATCCCACTCAGCTAAATGAGATTCTTTTTTTTATATATCAAAGATTTATGAGCAGTCGCAAACTGCTGACCAAAACCTTTTTTGATTGCTTTTCAGATAATGAAACACGCAATCAAGAATATCTTCAGAATTCTTTTGCCTACTTTCATGGGGAACTACAGTACACGCAATCATCGGGTATGACTGTGGATCAAATCACCTGAACATTACAACATTATCGTTATTAGGAGTAGGAGAATGCGACATACCAGAACCTCACGTACAAGTAGATAAGGTATATGTCCAACTCTTCCAATTAAGCAGCTTTACTTTAACAAAAATAATTCAATGAAAAGTAGATGTAAACCGTATTATTGAATATTGTGGAATACAGTCACACACTTCAACCGTTACCAACGGATTTCGAGAATATATCCAAGAGATTTCAAGAGAACAATGCAATTCAATGCATAACACGGGAATCTTTATGGTATCACCGAATATACAAATAAGCGAATTAAAAGTAAATAGAACTTCATCTCACTCAGTAATCCCAGCGGGATCAACACAGACTGTTACGTCCGGTCCAAAGTGTGCAACATTTTCTTGGAAAATGTTTTTATTAATGTACAAAATCTGATATATGGAATAGCAATTGCTTTAGAAGTGAATGAACTGCACACTTTTGAACATTCGTAACCTGATTGCATTCCAATGGCTAATGCAACTCAGCATTTCTGGTCATGCGATCTGGTCTTGATCTCTAGTTGTTTAAATACATTTAAATCAAACTTTTAAAAAGTTTAAATAAAACTTTTGAAAATAAGACTATTTCACCCTTTTTTTCAGGTGCATTAATGTTTTATAAAGTAGATTAATTGATAGCGAGAGTGCATAGGCACTCGATCGCTATGAAATATAAAGATATGAATTGAGAGAAACTCGAAGAATGAGTGTAAGGTAAGAGCAATGATATAAGAACTAGGATAAACGGAGAAAGAATAGAATAGGAAAAAGAATGAGCAATAGCAGACTCGCGGCTTTATCACCGCGATATAATGTACGAATAGAAGAGGAAAAAGAGAACGAAGGAGAGAGGAAGGGAGAGAGAGCAAGAGATATCCAGCACACGTACACCCATGCACGGTTTGTCGCCACAGCTTTCTGCCGTTTTCCCATTTCTTCTTTCGTTCGCCCATGCACATGCCCAATATATCGGTCTCTTTTAGAAAAACTCAATGCGCTCTGCTCTGTATCGCGAGGCTAGCATTCATCTCATAACTGCATCTTCTCATACACCTACCCTTGCTCAAATGCTTTAGCCAGCTGATCTCCCGCCACAAAAGCCACGTGCTTTTTATAACTGAAACCCAAAGCTCACCTGAATACTTGAATAATTATGTTGAAGCTTTAATCCACCTAAAGCTTATAAGCCTAGAATAATTATATATATATATATTTCGATTTACTCTGAAATATACTAGAAACTATAATTGTTTCTACAATGTGATGACCATGCATCAAATACTAAAAATTGATGAGCACATTTCCTTTCTCACGATAGGTGTAGAAACAGGGGAGAAATAATTGCATTCTAAAAATCAGCAAATGGCGCAATAACCACATCAGCATTTGTGCAAATTCCTAAATCCTCCCTGCCATTATTACCTCTGTCCAATCATTAATTCCTTAATCGGCAAAAAACCCTACCATGCTCACCTCGCGATGAACTAGTAAAACGGATCGAGGCAAAATCAAATTCGCAGTCCTCTAAAATGTCTCGATACCGATCAGACCTTAGAGTAGCAAAGAAAATACTTTTCTTTCATCGTGCCCGTCTGCGGCCCAGATCGACAGTTCCTAGATCCTCGTTAGTTGATTGAACCCATAAAACCTTATCTAACGAAATTATTTATTTTTGGAATCCTGTCGGGCGGACGTAAAAGACAAAAGCCTGCATCTCGACAGAAGCAATACATATAAGGTATATTGAAATATACAAAATATATTTTTAATATATCTTTCTTCGGCGGACTATTTTAAAGTCCAATTCGTTTAATAAAAACGGTAAAACGGTGAGCAAAATCGCGGAAAAATTAATACTGCCGAATCTCAAAACGGTAGTGATAATTTTTCATAAAATATTTTAATTAGATCTGATAGGAAAAGTCTAGCGGCGAAAAGGGCGAGTTTAAAAGCACTCAACCCTTTTCTGGTTAAAAGCCAACCGTTATTTGCACTTATTAAACCTAACAGAAAGTGGCTATAGTGGTGTCGGTTTGCGTGTGCGCGTATTTGTGCGCGGATTGCAAACTAGAAGGACTAGAGTTGCCCCTTTTTGGCAACAATAACAAGAAGAATATCATCCGCCCATTCCCGGAAATCAGGAGGAAGCTCTCTTACTCTCTGTCGTTCCAGGAGTGGTAGTCGTAAGTTAAAGGATAAGTGTAAGTAGGACATTGTCCCAAAATTTTGTAATTGTGAAACCCTTTATAATAAATTATTAAAATTGGGAATTTCAAGCGTAAACTTTATTCTGGTGATTTGCTCGTGTGTGGGTATAGCCTCCTCAGTCAGAGGAGAGTGGCAAATACGATCCCACATTAAAATAAAATGTTTATTTATTTAATTATTATTTTATAAATTGAAATTTGGCAGTTTGAAGCCTCAAGCGAACGTGTATTTGAATTTAATATTTTTTATTTATGTTGAATTCAATTATTCGTACGCAACACAGACAAATGGACAATGCGCAGGATCTCAATATTCAGACTTATTCGGAACATGGGAAAATGTGATAGTTCACGGAAAATATCAAATAAATTAACAAGAATATTATGCTACAATTAACTTGAACACAGATAATATTCAATTAAAATTCGGAATAATATGCCCACTTTCTGAAACTCAATGTACGGATGAATTAGGAGGAGGAAAAACATTTTGGAATGCACTACCAAACGACAATTGCAATTTTCAAAAGTACTCTGTATTATACGAAGGACCTGCTAATAGGACTTATGAAAATAGTACCCTAAATCCAGAAATTATTTATTCTTTAAGAACAGATGATATAACCTTTATTTTAGCACAAAAAGCAATACAACCAGAATGTAACTTCGTATTAATACGAACAGAACATCCTAAATTACTAATATACGAAACTTCTCGGGGAAATACAGTCATAGAAAATAAAAATGTTCTTACAGACAATATGGATCTATTTACATATGTAAACTCTAAATTTGTTTACGTCGAAAAACATCTAAGAAAAGAAATGAGCAGATTATACTACGACCTTTTAAATCACAAATGTCGGTTGGAACAACAAGTATTCAAAAATTCATTAATAATAGCAACTCAATCACCCGATGAATTCGCATACCATTTAATGAAAGGACCAGGATATATGTCCTTCATTACCGGAGAAGTAGCACATATAATCAAATGCATACCTGTCGAAGTCAAATTCAGACAGACAGAAGAATGTTATTTACAAATCCCATTTACTAGGGGAAACGACACATCCTTTCTCACCCGACGAACACACATTTTAATGAATAAAGGAACCCAAACAACTTGTAACATTTTTCTCCCCCTAATATACTATTTGAACGATGCTTGGTATAAACTATCCCCTAGACCGATCGAATCTTTACCACCCTCAATAATGAAACCTACTACCAAACCTACATGGAAATATACTAACCCAGCCTCATTGGCAACAAGTGGAATTTACACACAATCCGACTTAGATAAATTAAGAGACCACATAATGTTTCCCGCGGAAAAATCAGCAATACTAAACTCCTTAGCACGCGAAATACTAGGACAATCTAATATAAATCACAAAATGTCACTAATGAACCTTTTAGACGAAGAAACTTTAGAAAAATATCACAGTCAGCTTGGGGTAGATTTTGGACAATATTCTCAATTTTCGGTACAGCAATTAACGCTATTAGAGGAAATTGCCTTGCAACAAAAGACACCAGTTCCAAATTACCAATTGGAAATACAAAGAGATTTTGATAGCAAATTATACTTTAAAATAACGTTAAAACACCAAGGTCACACTATCATAAGCACTGCAGATAATGAAGAAACGGCAGTGCAAAATGCAGCTCAGCAATTGTATTATTTATTAACAGGAAATTATTCACCCACTTAGCCTACTTTTCGACGCGAAACAATTCAAGAATTAAATAAATTTTGCACATATCACAATATTAATCAACCAACATTTCCAATCCTTAAAATCAAAACATCACTAGATGAACTTGTTTATATAGCAATATGTAGAGTTCAAAATTTGTCATTTAATGGAACTTCAAATACTTACCCAGCAGCAAAAATTTATGCAGCCATTGAGGCTCTACAAAAATTAAAAATGTTTTACACCTATTTTCCAAAACAAAAAGAACTTATCACCCGCCAGAAAATGAGATATTCGTAGATATACCGGAGGAAAAATTCGTAATACCACAGAATATACCCCATAGACCAGTCATCGACCCTACAACTTTAAAAACCCAATCACAAGTAGAAAATACGATGGAACCCCTAAACTTCATCAACGATCAACCAAGCCAACCCTGTAGAAAGTGTAATAAACAAGACCAAAGCGAATCAAATAAACTAACCAAATGACCCTTCATTTTTTCAGGATGTCTTAGCAAGAACTACCAGCAGTCCTAAGAAGGACCATAAGACTACTGAACATTTACGAGGAAAATCCAAGAAAACAACAACAACCAAATACCATGAGAATCATTAATTACAAAATAAAACTACATGATTACGCAACAAAAAACGAAATAACACAACTAACCTACATTAACACAAAAACAAGAGATATGAACACAGTCACAATTGAATTCAACGGTTTAAAGAAAAATAAAATCGGGGAAATATAAAATTATAACGGCAAATGAAGCAGCCCTAGAAATATTAATCAAACTAGGAGAAATAAAAATAGAAAATTAATAAAACATTACAATTAAAATTTCACCTCTATATAATAATAATAGTCTATATAATAATCTATATAACAACATACAATACCCTTAAAATAAAATAAAATATTATATCAACCAGTTATTTCTTTTATATCATCTCTATCCTCACCATGTACTAATATAATGTATTTTTTCTTTCAGAAAACAGCTAAGAGAAGCAGAATGAAAAGAAAAATACCCAATGTAATTATACTTTTTCTTATACCTTCAAACATATCAACAATAAACACAGAAAAATATTTGAATACACTATTTACAAACTCACCAGGAATTTACTTTGAACCCATAAGAAACCTTAAATTCACAGAAACAAAATACCACTTAATAAGTTTTATAAAAATAGAAGACACTATACTTATATACACTTCCATTTCACAAATGTATAAAACAGCTGTTCTAAATTGTAAAAATAAAAATATTCACTTCTGTTTAGAAATTACGAACAATGATAGATTTGAAAATCAAAATGTCATAATCACCAAACTTATTCAGGAAATCAAATTTTATCTGCAGCATACAATTAACATTTTTCCACAATCAACACCAAAATTAATCGAAACTTTCGAATTCAAACAAATAACCCTTTCTTCCAAATTCAACTGTGCAAAGAAAGATATTTTTATTTTTCCACATTCCATAATTGAAACCACTCAAAACTGTTTTCAAAAAATAATAGATCTAGAAAATCACAAACATTGGATACTAAAAGGAACAAACGAAAAACCAACAGAAATCAATACAATACACATCAAACGATGGCTAGATTCTATACACGAAACACTCGATTTTTACATACTAACCATTCAAAATATTTTGACCTTGCTGATCTATGCGGAAAACATGAACTGGCACCCAGAACATTTTCCACTAACAGCAGTAGATCTGTATCAACAAATTTTACAGAAATTTTTCATGAATTTTACAATTTCACTCATGAAACATCTATCAAAAATAGAATACTTTTCATTTGGTAATCAATTGATGTTTATATTAAACACACCGGTAATAAGTGAAGAAAAATTTCAATTCTTTAAAATACATAAATTTCCAATTAAACTCAACATCCAAATAAATAAATCTATTAACATCCTTACAGAATCTAATATCAACTACATCATTCCCTCTCATGATTATAGTAAGTATCGCATCATAAAAGATTCATTTTTTGAAAATTGTATTTCGATTGCCAACACCGAAATATGCAATACACCACCACTACTGCAGGACTCAAAGGAAAATATGGTTTGTGAAATATCATTAATAACACAACCTGAACCATATGAATGCAACTATCAAATAAACTTTGATGATTTCCCCTTATTTATTTTATTTCCCCTTAATTGCTATGGATGGCTATACGCAACCAATACGGTAGAACAAGTAGAATTTCAATGCGAAAACGACTCAACATTCGAACAACAATCTCTAACAAAGGAATTTTAAAACTTCACCCATCATGCAGAATCAAAAACCACAACTTCTCAAATCAAACAAAACCATTAAAATATCTAGAACCAAACATACCAAAGCCACCATTTGATATTATGGACCTTTAGAAATTATTAAACTATTGGATAAACACACAGCGATTTTGAAAGCTAGAAACGAAACCCTACTCCAAAAACACGTAGACAAACTCAAAATAGCTCACGAATAATCACTTAAAATTAGAAACTAATAGTCTTTCTCATTATAGGACAGAGATTTATGGTCTCACAACCTTGGACTCACCACTCCCAAGAGGACAAATCTATCCAAAATACATACATCCCAAAGGAGATGTGGAACACTTCAAGAATCCAAAGGGAGCGTTGGAAGAACTATCAGCCGAATACAGATTTACCAAACCCTCTTATATCCTAATAAACTCAGAAGGACTAGCTCATAATAGGACTTTTTACGCATCATGTACTGTAATAGATTGTAAACGTAATAAGATTTTTTCAGAGAATATCAATGGTGAAAACAAACTTAAAAATGCTGAACACGAGGCAGCAAGGAAAATTCTAAAAAACCTAGAGGATAATTATTATTTTAGCGAAGAGCGAAATATTAATAATGAAGTAGAAGATATTTTTGTTTTGTATCAAGACAAAGAAAGTAGGATGCTCATTAAACTATATAAGTGGAAACAATGTTGCGAATATTGTTATTTACGAGGACATAAAGTAGAAAATTGTTCAAGAAAAATAAAACGTAATAAAAATTTTAAAGAAAATTACACTGTTACGGAAGAGGATTTTTGGGATCCTGTAGATAACATTAAAAATCCAAATTTAATTTATATCACTCAATAAATGTCTCACACACTACTCGAACTTTATTAAACACATTGTAATAGGCATAATATCCAATACATATATATATATATATATATTATCATAACACCCATAGACCCTGTAACCACATGTAGAATATTCAAATTGATCAAAATAAACTGTATTAAAATCATAAAACTTAATTTTGACAGTACATTTAACAGTAATTTAACAGAGTAAAGGGATAAGATTAAATAAAACCTATCTTGAAAAGTACTTATATATATATTTTCTGATACGCAGCGTCATCCAGTAGCAGAATGGACCAACAAAAATCCCACCCAAGGCCGAGCAAAATGGACCTGGATCTTGATCGTCATTATTTTTGCAACCCCAGCCACCCCAACACACTATGAACTTCAACCATTGAGAAATAAACCTGGATTATTTTATGCCAAAGTTGAGCCCTTGCGTATTACCAGTACATATTGGAGAATTGTCGTGTATATGGATCCACAGCACCTACAAGCTCATCTCCAATCTAAAAACATATCAACTGATATAAACAACGTATATTCAACATTTTTGGACCAATCCCTAGAAGAAGACTGCAGAAGTGAAGCTAGAGTAGACCTGTTGAATGGAAAAATCAAACAAATCGAAAATAAATATGAAGAATTAAAAAATATGTTATCAGAAATAAAACAAGATACACCAGAAGCAGAAAACCCACCCCCAAGTATGCAGAAACGACCCGTGTAAAACGGAATAGCTCGTTTTTTGGTTGGAAAGGAGCGTTAAAGTGGCTTTTTGTCTCGTTTTAGGCTGCAAAAAAGAGCTGACTTCGCTTGTTGTCTAGTAATGGGCTGAAAAATAAAGCCTCCTTGGCTTTATCGAACCGCAGCCTGTCGCGGTTGGCTTTTTTCTGTCTTTTAGAAGAAGCTAACGCGACTTCTGTGCTTGGCTGACGTTTTACCGTCTACTAAAAGAAGCCTCCCAGGCTTTTGTGTCCTTTGACTTCTTTGTGGCTTGAAAAAGAAGTTGGTCAGGTTTCATACGTGAGCAAGTCCTAAAATTTCTAAGTGCTACGCTTAAGGAGGATTTTTTTTTCAAATAATGGACTTTGCCATCTTTTGGTATGTTAACGAGGGGGACGCAAAACGCATTCTGGCAAGTTTTGAAATCCGATTCGTTATGGTTCTACCACTTCTTGAGTGAAGCTTAGCTTATTTGTCATTTCAACATTGTACTTGCTCTGCATTGCTGTTGAAACATTTTTCATGACAATGAAGAGAACAATTTGTATTTTGTTATTTACTCAGCAATCTTACATAAGTGATGAATCCATCGAGACAGGGATACTTAACATGAAACGTACATCAAGTTGGACATAAAAATCCAGCAATTTTATGGGGATTTCACACAACTGAAATAATAAGGGTCCTCACCCTTACATAAAGTATAGATAGCATAACCTAACGACACAAACAGATATTCCTTTTATTCGCAGAGGGACATTTCTGGGAACTAGAAATATTAAGGTGATCAAATGATGAGAATAATTAAAGCTACATGTGGCAGTAGTTTTGAAACTTTTGAATAACCATTTATTGTACTGTGAGTGCAGTGGGCTACATTGTGAGACTTTTACTAGTCTTTCTTGAATTAGGAAGGATCACTCTGCTTCAATAAGGTTCACTGGTTCCACTATAAATGTATTGTTTGTACCAGATACCTCAATCACAAAACACATAGCTAAAAGTTGCTTGACATCAACAGCTATGTGAAATCCTGGATCATGATAGGTATGAATGGAGGAGAGATCAGCTCCCTCCCAAGCAGTTAAATCTTCGGTTACTTGACACTCTTCAATAATAGCTAGATACGATGGGTTACAATCCACACAAAAGTTAATGAAATTGCAATTGGTCACTCTCATAAATCTATCAATAAATCCAACACCCTCCGTTCCATTATGCAAATATTTGACACAGTATGATCTTGTTTTCACAACCCTAGCATATTGCTTGCAAGTATACACTAAGCTGTACTTCAGCAACCTATGAACCTATGATAGCAAGCCGATGTCCGATGTTGGTCTCTTTCCTACCACGATTACTCTCAAACATCTTTACACAAAATTTAGACACTTGGCCTTGCTCAGGAATGTTGACTTTTAACTCTGATAATTTCATAAGCATTGATACTCCAGAACAAACTTGTAATTCTGCGTACCTTGTACCTTTGACCAATTTTTTAGCTTGCCATTTAAATCTTCAAAAGGAAAACATGAAGAAACCCACAATGGACCTAGGTCTAAAACTACATCAGAGAGATGGAGAAGTTGGTGCAAATTGCAAGTCATATGTTCTAGACCATACAAGACTTCAAACTGGGATACATATTCATTGAGTAGTTGTGAGGCTAAAACAATCATATTTTCTGAGATTGAACGTTGATTTAACAGGTATAAGCCTAGCACCAATAATTTATGATGCTCAAAATATAATTCAGGTATAATATCATGAATCACTGCTAACGAGTAATAGAAAAGAAAAGCTTTCATTTCATGAGCCTTCCAATATTTCACTTCATCCAAGGTTCGAGTAAGCCGTTGAACAAAACTGGGAGGTGTGATATGAGACAGCCTTTGATTAACCAAGTTTTTGTGAGCAAACAATGAAAAGTCACGACCATTATGTTTTTGGTCAAACCAAAACACAAGTAATGACTTTGTCAGATTTATGTATGCACAATGCATGATATCAACAGCAGCTGTTCTGACATACTGGTACACAAATTGTGAAAGTTCTGATGGACCCTTCACTCCAAACACATCTTGACGCTGTCCATTTGCCAGTGGAAGTTCCATTGCTTCCTGTGCAAAGATAAGTGTTTCTTCAGTAGTCCTTTTGTTCAAATCCTCACTGTATGGGTACACATTTAAACCTCTTCTGATATTTTGAGACCTCAACTTACATTTGGTGCAGCCATAACAAGCATTGTGGTTCTTCATGTTGAGAAACCTAGCCTTTGCTGGCAAATCAGCTGTCCCACACAACACAATTCCTTTGATGTTTAGCACTTCTCCATCCTCAATCTCCACCTGGATGCCTCTCCTTAATCGGAGAGCATCCTTACGGATTGCCTTTAGGAATGTTGAAGAGACAGGCTTTACTTTTCCAAACCACAGCCCAGCCATTAGTGCATTTGAAATTTTAGATCTTTCATTATATGGAAGTTCATTCACTACAAAATAAAACGGCCAAAGCTCATACTTTGAAGATTTAAATATTGACACTCCATCTGTATAATACATAAGAGAGATGTTCAGTGGATCGGAAAGAATACCATTGTTTGCCATCAGCTCTTTATAAACCTATTTCTTTCCTGTCTGCAATGTAAATTTATAAGACTTAAAAGGTCGGAAAGACAAGTCTGTGGGAGATTGTGACGAAGAAAGAAAGAGAGGACAGCATACATACTTTCACCTAAGGTGATGGGTGCCAAATCATATACTTGAATGTTATCATCATTTGGCAAATTGATAGGAACCTCTATGTAAGGTTGGTTGTTGTGATCCTCGTTATCACTACTGTTGTTTGCTTCTCCTCCTGCTTCAATTACCACCACGCCCCTCCTTTCTTCATTTTCACTTTCAACGTGGTTGTCAGAATCTGATGAGCTGTGAACAGCAACGTCCTCTTGATCAGTACTTTCATTGTCAATAGCTTGCTGATTCATTTCATCCATGTTGTTTTCTCCGTCATTGCTTGAGTCTGAATGACTATCTTCATTTGCTCCCTCAGTAGTCACCTCTTCAGCATTACTGCCTTCATAATGGTTTTCATCACCACCCTCTCCATCTGATTGATGGTGAATACTATCCCTTTCCGATGCCGACTCATGAACAGATGGGCTCCCTACACCTATTTCTTCTTCGTTATCGTGACTTGGACCTGGCAACAGAAAAAAAATTGAATGATCAACATCACTCCTGTTGTCATAAGTGTCATTATTTGTAAACTTACGTGGGAGGGGGGGGAATTTCATCATCAGCAATTTCAGCATAAGCAAATCTGCAATAAATTTTGGTTAAATATAGGCAAGCAAAACAAAATTTTTGAAACTTATTTGGTTGCAAGACCAGCCCTCACCGCAAATCCTGTCTGCGTCCCGGGTCGTCGTCATCTGAGTCGGTGGCGGCACGATGCCGTGGATAGTTTATAAGAGCTCTTCTTAGACGCACACGCGATGCCCTTGAGTATTCGAAATATCGTTTGACATTGTACCTGCGTCCATTTTCCATAACAAAATTCGTACTTAGTGCGTGTTACCACAACTCTTTAATATGAAAAAGTATGGGCCAAGCAGACGAAGGCAGTGTGTCCAGATTTGACACCGGAACGTTACGCACACAACACCAACAGCAGTACGTACGTGAGAATGGTTGCGCACGCAGCGTAGTGTGTCTGCTGTTCGCAGTGGTTCTCTGAGTTTTCTCTCTTTGACAAGGAGCCTTCAACCAGAGAAAACTCAGAGAACCACTGCGAACAGCAGACACACTACGCTGCGTGCGCAACCATTCTCACGTACATACTGCTGTTGGTGTTGTGTGCGTAACGTTCCGGTGTCAAATCTGGACACACTGGACGAAGGTAGACTTGCACAGAGAAATTTTTCATATCCCCTCTCCCCACCTCACTCCTTTTCATAGCTTCCCTCATTTGCTGTTCCTCTTTCTCTTCTCTCCTCCCCGGTCGACGCGACGTGTTCAACGTGTTTACAAGATTTGCAGCTGAATTCAGAATTTTTGCGATATTTGTGTTGGATTTGCCATGGCCGCTGTTCAGCACGTATACATTGAGTGGAAAACCGATGGAAAGTATACTATTGTGGAAAAGCCAGTCCTCCAAAAACAGTTGGCTGCTGAGCATGCAGCGTTCAAAACCAAACCACCACAAATCAAGACAGGCGCGGTGATCGAATTGAAGTATAAAGGCATTGGCAGATGCAAGGGCGTCATCGAAAGAATAAGCAGTAAGTTCTCTTGCTCGTTGTACCTCTCTCAAGACAGTTTTATGTGCCAAATTCCGAACGTCTTTGTACGAGGCCTCCAGTGAGGTTATGTTACAAATCATGCTTTTCTTATTTTCTTAAATTTGCAATATACCTACTACTACAGACTCCCCCTTTTTTTTAGACTTCTCCGTTTATGGCTTTTAAATCTGATCGAGAGGGGTAGAAGTAGCTTCAGGTCAAGGTGCTAATATTGATATACATTTTCAACTTGCAGCATCAGTACAGTTTTTGGAGAAAATGGCTCGCGACAAACGAAGGAAGCAAGAGGAAGATGCTGAAGATAAGGAGCCAATTAAATCCAAAGTGAGTAAAAGTAAGCCAGATGCGGAAGCCTCCAGGCTCAGGAAGACACGACATGACGCTGTCGTCCAGGCCGAGCGAGGCATTGGGCAGACTGGTAAAGGGACTGAGGGAGAAAAGGTTGTGTCATCCCTGGAGGTACCCAGCAAGGACAGTGAAGAAACATCGGAGATATGCAAGTGTCCAAATTGCCCCATCACTCAATACAGTAAATATTGTTGCAGATTTTTAAAATTGTCATGCATGACTTTACTTGGCAGATGTTTTAATGTAATTTTTCTTTGTTTTCAAGGGAAAAGTTTAAACGCACTCCATCTGGGAATGAAGATTGCGGCCCATGCCAAACAGAACATGGACATGGCTTATGAAGCAATGATGAATATTTTTGAGGCAGCTGCAACGCCTCCACCATTAGACAAGAGCAAGGTAAACATCAGTCTCCCGCTGGTGCTTTTTTATCAATTCATGTCAGCACTTCGTGAAAACTAAGATGTTTCCTATCTTGAACTCACAGGACTCCAGTGTTTTTCAATTTCCCCCATCATATGTGTGGCAGAATTCTACAGGAAAGGTCAGTTTTTTGACACAGCCCTTCACAAAATTTGGCTTATTTTGTCACTTCTAATTGGCAATATTCCACCATTGGGTTGGTGTCTGCAGGTTCCGCTTCAACTAAAACAAGAGGTTAAAGGCAATGAAGGCCCAGAAATTAAAACTATTGACTCGGGAGTGTATATACATTTGGACAAGCTTGAAAATATCAAAGCTCTCCACTATCAGAAGCCCAACAAATTTGTCATTGCTCTGTATAACGAGTTGGTTGGCGAGAAGGTTTTGAGTCAGATGAGCTACAGCCAGATACCTGATAGGCTCAAGAATACCATTCACAGTAAGCATTTCTGTTATTCTTCATTTCTGCTTTTATTTTAAATGAGCGAGCCTTGACTAGTTTTTCGTTATGAGTACTCAGCCATAATAACAGTAGAAACCTTACCTAATTCACTGCTTTTGCCTGACACTTCCAGCATACGTGATCCAGAATAAAGCACAGGGTACAGAATTGAAAGGCTATAAGAATATAGTAAAAAACTTATGCTATAGGATCAAATCAGATCAACCCTCTTATGTCCCCAACAAGAGGAAATCAGAAGTAAAGGCAAGTGAAACATCATCACTGAAACGCACAAAACAATGTGATGGCCCAGGACACCAAGATGCTGATAATATTGAGGTATGATTACTGTGTGCGCTGCAATGGTTTCTCTAAGTTTTGTTTGATCATGTAAAACATAAACATACGAATACAGTGGTAATGAGGTTGTTATTTTTTTTTAGAAAACTGATACTACAGTAGCAGAGAAAATGGAGGAACAAGCCTCAGGCTCTGGTCACCAAAGTGATACAAGCAATGTGAGTAGCGTATGCATTTTTACACTATTCGCACTTTCTGCTTGATTCTCTCGAATTATTGATACTCATTGTCAGTCCTCTTTTGCTTTAGGGTGATGGAGGTTTTTTCAGTGGAACAGACAGTGACCAACAGTTCCATTACTCTCCCACAAACCCACTGGAAGAGCATCCAGGAGGAAGAGACTTTCTAGACTTGGGCAGACTTGAGGTAAGCCCCTTGTTCCTCGTCATATGACTGTCATATAAGGACAATATTTGTAGCAGTGAATTAATTTGAAGATGATCTCAATACTATCAATGATTCTGGTTACACATTAATCTTGCAATATTGTGTGCACATTTCATTATTATGTGGATTTGAATGTCGAAGCAATCTTATTCTCTTAGTGCCGGATGTTTTAAGGATGCATTCTGCACCAAATCAAATCAAGACTATAGGTCCCAGTTTTTTTTTTAACTTGAAGTGGTTCATGGGTAAAGGCCAGAAACCAGCATTTTTTTCGGTTTTTTACAAAGTAAGTTAAAAACGCTAAATAGTAGTTGGAAAGTGGGCAATGTGGCCCTAGATGGTGATCATTTATTCAGTTTCTAATGCCCTTTTTAATGAAAAGGTGTGCATGACAATGTGAGTGCTATCAGAGGAGACATCAGGAATCATTACTTCCTTCAAACTTGTCGTTCTCATTTGAAGCCCAAACTTTCAAAAATTCATATTTCTCAAGATAATTATCCGGAAAAAGAGTTTTTAGTTTCTGGTGTTTACTCATTGATCACTTCAAAAGTAAAAAAATCAGGGACATGTAATCTTGATTCAATTTGACAAGGACTGCATCCTGACTGTTTCGCCATTGTTCATACCTTCAACTAGACAGCTCTTTCTTTGAATTTAATTTCAGGTTGATGATGGAAGCAAAGGGTTCATCGCTGAAGCTTATAAAGTCCTGGAAGGCTACGACGCTTCCAGCCATTCGCGGTCCACTGTGATCTCTTCCCGCGAACTTGGTGCTGGCGACTGGACCAACAATTTTCCTACTTTAAACATGCAGTAGTTGTATTTCAGTAATTAAAAAGCATATTCTCAATTTACGTGTAATTATTTTACCATCCCCACCTCATACAGCAAAACTAGAAGCCTTTTTCAAGCCAGAAAAAAGTCGTTGAACAAGTCAACCTGACTTCTAATTCAAGCCACAAATAAGCCTTCAGAGAAGCCAAAGGGGCTTTAAAATCAAGCCTGCCTGACTGCATTTTGAAAGTCAGGGAGGCTTGGATGTGAAACAAAACAAGCCTGACTTCTTTTGAGTAAAGAGCTACCTTGGCTTCTTTTTCAAGCCGATTAAAAGACGAACGGTTTTATACGGGGAAGAACACCCCTATTAGGCTTTATCGGATCAATTATTGGACCAGTGATAGGAGTGATGACTTCCGACGACGCAGAAGAATATGATAACGCTATCAACGAACTACATGACAGACAAAATAACCTTAGCAAAATTTTGGGACAACAGACCCACATTGTCAAATCAGAAATCAACAACATCCACCTAGAATTGAATAAAAAATCGCAAGAGATCGCCAACATACAACAACGACTAAACGAGACCATCAAAAACATAGAATCACATAATCAATTCTGGAGTAACATCATATATTTCAGAAAAATAAGACAATGGGCTGACCATATCGAGATAAAACTTAATCACTTAGCCGAAAGTTTAAAACAATTTATAAAAATAGTAGAAGCAGCACGAGAAAAAAGGTTACATCCACTCCTTCTCACTAAAGAACAACTCCAAGAAATTATTACTGAAATACATTTTAAATTAAGTGAAAATGAATTTCCAATACCCACTTTACATGTTCGAGCAGAAGAACTATCAAAATTAGGAAAAACAGATGTTAGAATCAGCTCTGGACGACTGCTCATCGCCGTCGACATACTCTTACTAGATAAGGCAGGGTATCAGCTTTATGAAATTTATGCACATCCAGTGTATCAACAAATATATCCGAATACAACAGGATCTATTTATATAATATCAAAAACTCCGTATATTGCCCTGGAAAATGATGAAAGAAAATTCTTTCTCGTAAGAAAAGAATATTATGACAATTGTCAAAAAACCTTTTACAACACCATCTGCGAAAACACCCAGCCCAAGCACGAAGTTTCCACAACCAACTCATGCGAATTTTTGATGTTGATAAGACCATCAAAAGATACCATTCACCTTTGTGACATCAGGATGAAAATAGAAGAAGAAATGTATTGGAACTACATCGCTTCGTTATCTGCCTGGATTTATTCAACAAAAAATCCAGAGCCAATAAGCATCAACTGCATAAAAGGAAAACTGGAAAAAGGCTACCTCAGCAATTCAGGACTACTCCGATTAGGTACAGGATGTACTGCAAGGACAAAATATACCACCCTAACCGGAACTCAGATTAATAAAAGGACAGAAGAATATATTTACAACCCTAATTTTACTTTCAATATAACTGAAATTCTTCCAAAGTTGGACAGAATTCAACAACTTCCTAAAATAAAACCTCTTACGTGGGAAAAATCTCACATAGGAAATTGGAAAAGGCTCCACACAGACGAATCACTTTCAAACATAGAAGAACAATTGGCAGAATTCGAAGAACAAAATTTTAATAAACAATTATATAATAAATACTGGACAGGAGGATCTAGTGCAATAATAATCATAATTATAATAATTATGATTTATTTGGGAAAAAATTCAATCCTAAAAGTTTTAAAAAACCGAAAAAGAACTCTCAGAAAAGAAGAAGCACCAAGAGAACTACAATACTTACAGCCAGTAAACATCCCCGAAATTCGAGCACAAACAGAAACTACTAAATTTCCAATCCGAAATATCCGAATTGCTTAAAATACCACCTCCTGTGTCACCGAGGACGCTGAAAAATCTAAGGAGGGAGGACATGGAAAGTTATACAAAAAAATTTTTTCATCAAAAAATAAATAAAAATGAAAGAACTCTACAGTACCAGTCAGCGACGCCTGTAATTAGATTAACCTGTGAAGCATTTATGCAGTCCAGCAGGATAAACTTACCTCAACGAGATAAGGCGCTCCCGACAAAATGGCTAGCGCGAAAAAAAATAATCATGCGAAGAGAGGAAGCAGTAAGCAGTATGGCACCGAGCATGCAACCAGACACCACAGCATAGAGGAAGAACAACGATCCGCCTCTCTACGTTAATGGGAGCGGCAAGATGACTTTCACGCCTATCATCGTCATCAACCAGCTTGAAGGTTATGTACTCCTGATCAGAAACTCGCACTTCAATTATTAAAAATTGTTAATAACTTTAGGTAAAATTCAAAAGTCAAAAAGGATCAATATTACCACTAAACTAGCGAGTTCCTGATCAGAATGACCAAATTAGAATAAAACTAGACCAGTGTTATAAATAAAGATTTAAACTTCACGAATTCATAGGTTTTAAATAATAATGATTAGTAATCAATTATAAGAAATGAGAAGAACTGAATCAGAAATTCCGAGAAAATTCCAAATAGTTAACTATTAAAATAAAAAAAAATTCTCAGCAAAAGAAAGTGAAATAGTATAAATAAAAATTTACTTGATAATAAAGTAATTTTTGACAAAATTAACACTAATAATGACAGGAGAAGGATTTGAGGAAAGCAAAAATCAAAAGAAAAATAAAATTCCTGAGATTGGTGAAATTACTGCCAGATAAAGCAAAATGAAATTGATCGGAGGACCAATTTCACTAATCTCAAACCATTTCAATTCAAACGACATAAAATTTATTGGTAAAATAAACATCTAATGTACAACAGAAATGAAACACACTCACACACAAGCTCACACTCAAAATACACAAAAAACAAAATACACATCATATAATTACACCTAAAAGTACAGATAAACTAAAATACATATAAAAGTATATATATATATATATATATACAAAAATATAGCAAAATCACTACACGCGAGGCAGGTATGGCACTCCACGAGCTGGAATCCGGCGATAACCCCTCAGAATCGGACGCCTGCGATATGCAACCACGGACCCAGGAGCTGAAACAAAATTTCAGAAAATTTTAATAAAAGATCTTCAGGACAAAAATTTAAAAAGAAATAAATACAAGAACCAAGGAAAAAAAAAAAAAACTAACCTTCATAGGATAACAGTGCCGAGCCACAGGTGCATCTCGTGACGTCTCTCGAGTGCGGTAACCGGATGAATCGCCCACACCGGCAAAAACGTTCCTCAGTGCCCTGTATCCTGAAAAATAAGATAAAATCGATTAATCAAAGGAAGAGAAAAACAAGAAGAAAAATATAATAAATATATAACAAAAAGAAAGAGGATGAATTTAGGCAAACCTACCCCAAATAATAAGCTGAGGGTGCTGAGTGAGAACAGCAACGAGAGGCTTGAGCAGGTAAGGGCGAGATATCCCGTGACACCATGCTATGAAGCTCCTCACAGAGGTTATAGGTCTCCTGACACGCCTCACGAATCACATGATCCGCCGATGCCGCCTCCATAGCAGATGGATCTGCAGATGACGCAGGGATGCGCCAGGACGGACCCTCTTCGGACTCCGGTGGACCCACCTGTCGCTCCTGGATAAGGAACCACATCAGTCGTACCCAGGGCACCAGGGTATCCACCAGGTTCGATACCTGCCTCAGCAAACCTGGAGCAATAACCTGCGGAGCCCGTTGATAGGAATCTGCAAAAATAAAAAAGAGAATAAAACACCATACATTAAAAATTGGAAACACAACAAGAAAAAGGACTCTAACCTACGCGAGATCAACAAAACAACCCCTTAGCGCGAGCATAGAACGCTGAGCAACAAAACTATCCTCAATTTTTCCAGAAGAAACGCGGATTAACACCCCATTATAAGATTTCTTCAATCGATGAACAATACAAAAATCCGAGTTCGTCACCGATAATCCAAGGAGCTCCCTTGCCAACGAAACGAGCACCGGAACAACTTGACAGACCGGCACACGCCACACAATAAACTGATGTATCCCCGCCGAATCCTCAAGCGCGGAAATTCGAGACGATAAACTCTCAGTTACTGAGAGAGTAGACAGAGTGCCGCGGCAAAAATCCGGAAAAGATGGACCCGATTCAAATAAGTTATAATCAAAATTATCTAAATAAAATTGACTATCGGACCCGGTAAGGCAAGAAGAGGACTGGCCCGAGATATACTCGTCGATTACAACGGCACGGAAATCACTCTCACGGGGTTCAGACATCGCGCACCGAAATGTAAGAGACCCAACCCAGAAGACCTATTAAATACGAAAACACCCCACCAACAATCACAAAAACTGATGACTCAAAGAAATTAAAAACTCACCGTGAGGTCGAAGTACTCCACGATCCATGGTCAAATCGTTGGCCTCATGGGCGTTGTTTAGGTACCAATGCGAGTAAGGAATCGTCCGGGAACCACTG
Source organism: Diplolepis rosae (assembly GCA_030998225.1). Taxonomy (NCBI): domain Eukaryota; kingdom Metazoa; phylum Arthropoda; class Insecta; order Hymenoptera; family Diplolepididae; genus Diplolepis; species Diplolepis rosae. The sequence goes on from JAPYXD010000467.1 coordinate 1,020,313, forward strand.
GATGATGAAGCTTGTCCTGCCATGATGTTAAAAGAACTAATGAAGTAACGCATCTTCAAACAAAAGAGCAGCTGCCCAGCCATACAAAAATTGATGACAGACGTTAAAACTTACCTATGCAAAATAAGAAGAGAGAAAATAAAAAAGAGAAAATAAAATAAAAAGAAACGACAATCCAGGGAAACATAAGTTAAGAATCAAGGATAAATCATACTCACCTATGTCAATCCGAGAATCAGAAGTTCATTATAGACACAACACATGATCAATTACACGAGAAATACACAATCCAGCAAGAGACAGAAATTAATATCACTTGGAATTCGAAACCGACGCGGTGCCTCTCCTGTTGTTATAGCCAAGTAAATTAAAAATCAAAAAAAAAAATAATAATAATTTAATTAATTAATTGAATCTGAAAAGGAAAAGGGGAAGATAAATAAATAATATTATCATCGAGGACGATGATTAATCTAAGGAGGGAGGACTGTTACATCCCTGATATTTTAAAATTTTAATTCCTTTCGCCTGTGCCTAGGCAACCCAGTAAACGCTCAGGGATATAACTGATACATGTCTCCTCATTACAACACTGATAGTAGGAAACACCTGTCAGAAATTATCTGAGATCGACAAGGCAGTCGAGTTGCATAAAACAAGAACACTGCCTTGCCGACGGTAATGTAGGAAATCAGATAAGCAACATTAATAATTATTTAACAAAAATAAATAACAATAAAATTCCTTATTGTCGTTAAATAGTTAATAATAATAATAATCAAACACTAGTACATAATAATCGGTAAGGACCAATAATGGATACACAGTGCGGCCACTACCATGTATTTTAGGAGGGTACTTAAAAAAGTGAAAATGAGCATCAGCGCCGCCAAGTTTTGATAGCAACAACTAATATCAATGCAAACGAAACCCCCGTCCCCCCAACCCGATGTATTCTAAAGAGCGGAAAATTTTGAAATATATTGTATGAAATTCATTTCATAATTTTAAATGATTTAAAGTTGAAAATAATTTTTGAAAGAATAAAAATACAACAAGAATTTTTAAATATGAATCACAATGAACAGTTAAATACTGTACTATTACACGGAGAAAAATAGTTGAAGTAATTTTACTCAACTCTGTCGATAAAACTTGGGACTTAAGGACATTTGAACATTTATTAAATCCTAGTCGGGTAAAATGAATTTGATAAATATTTAATTCACCCAAAGTGAATATCAATAAGTGTTATATAGGAAATAGTAAGGAGATGAGTAAAACGTTGTCGACGACAGGGCATCACAATGCGTCAGTGGGTTAACCTGAAATGTATAAATATATCACCGACGCTTGAGGAGCTTCAAACCGTAGTTGAGTAAAATGAGCATCGGCTGTATTATTTCAACTGGCAATGAAATAATAAATTTAAATAAAAAAAAAAAGTCTTATCGCGAGATATTGACTTATATAGTCATCCTAAACATACATACATAAAACAGCATACAAATATATATTCAAAACCTTTCAGTCGTAGCCAATCATATTTTTAATTACAATTACACTTAATCATATAAACTTACATTTATAAACCTAATAACTACACTAAATATATAGTACGGATACGCTTTCGTCGAATCACGCACACGCTCGCTTACAATGATAAGACATAAAACTTGGAAATTTCTTATATAGTGACTGTAAGGGTTATTCAGAGCTTGTGAGAGTAAGTGCCGTCAATAAAATTTTTGAGCCCTACTCAAGTAAAAAAAATCAACTTTTTTCATAAATTATTTATAAAATATTTTGAGAAATTATTATAATTAATCAATTATTATAACTATGATTATTGATATATATATATATATATATATATATATATATAATATAATTATTAAATTGTATTACGTATACATTTTCATTATAACTTTGTATGAAGTTTAATGAAGCTAAATTTTTAAATGTACATTAAAAAATTGCATTATTATCAAAAAGTATCTTGTGTAAAAACATTAGAAAGGTTATTTATTTTCTGTGTTGTATATTTTCATAATATGGATTTTACAATTGCGAGTTCCAAATTATTATTGTGTCTAAAAATTTTATGTGAAATCTAAATCCTGTATAGATTTTTCAAATTTTTTGTAATACATTTATCAAGACTTTTGATGTTTAAATTTTAAAAAATAAATTTTACTTATTTCAGACATGAACACAAAAATAAGAAATTGAAAGGTTTTGAAAAGAATAAACTCTTAATAAAAGGTAAATAAAGACATAATACTTTTTATTTTAGTGAATAATAAATATATTCATATTTTCGTACACAACTGCACTTCACAAATTTTCGGACATGAGTATTTTTAGTATTAAATAGGAAATTACCTATATATCACGACTATGTATGTAAGTCTAATTAATTTAAATTTCAATTAACTCTCAAAAAAATTTCATTTTGTTAGATGTTTTATACTTTGGTTCAAGAAAGGTACTTATAGGCAATCTCACATGCTATACATTTAGTATCCTTACGATTAATTTCGACGAAATCCACTCACATCTATATAACTCTAATGTAATTTAAAGCTATTATGTATGAATGTGACTTCTTTAAATTTCAGTCTTTTCATTAATAAGTATACTTCTAATAACACAATATGAGTTTTCTTGACTTCATTTTAAGTTTAAATAAATTACTAAAACAATACTAATACTGTAATGGTTACATATATGGACTTATTTTTAAATTCTTGGGTCTTTTAAATTCCAAATGATATTTATATCATTATTGAGATGGTTTTACCTATTATTATGAAGATCAGGTTTGTTGATATATATCATTACATCATAAAACAGATTATAATTATTTACCACAGCCTTAAACAATTTTCAGCATTTATGGTGTTACAAAAACTGAGAATCAAAATCGAAGAAAACGAAGAATTTTATACAAATTTTAAAAAATGTACACTAATGGCTGAAAATAAGGTACTTTAGGGATCAAATCTTGAAAATAGGGGACTTTAAGGACCTGAACTGAATATAGAGGACAATAGGGGATATAGGGACCGGTCTGTGAGGCCTGAGTAAACTTAAAATGAGGCTCACATAATTTACTTCTGTAATAATTTACTTTCCTGTTCGAAAGAAAGAAATGCAAATTCTCCGCGTAAAAATCTCCAGTGGATTCAGGGATTCGTGTATTTTTCATTAAATTTCTGTCACGTTCGGAATCATCCATCTTGTCTTTGTTTCCTGCAAAAAAAATATATTATTAATAATCAACTTTATGAAATAAACACAAAGGGATTTTATTTAGATGAAAGATCTTACTGTTTTTGAACTCCAGCCTTTCTTTTAAGTGTATTTTGATATTTTTTAAGAGCTTGGATTTCTAGAAAAGTTCCTCTATGGACGGACGTTCTTCCACTTAATAGTCGGTTAATATGAATGCACCATCTTAAAATGTTATGATGCACAATGTTTTCTACAAATTTTTTCTGAACGTCCAAACGATGTTCGCTGCAGGAAATCCATTCAAAATCTACTTTTTTCTCGCTGATTAAAAACTTTATTAAACGTTGCCTTAAGAAAGGCTTCCAAGATCCACGCTGTAACTGTCGATTGACGACATTTCCTGCTTGTGTGTAGCCTCGTTCGAAATAATCCGCAGCTGTTGTATTTAAAACTTCACATTTGTGTTTTCTCATTAAGGAAATGTACTCATTTCTTTGCGGATCATCACAGAAGAAAGCTTGGTTGCAATTTTCACAGCTCTTAACGCCTTGTACTTGCTTTAGCACGGTTTTTGCAAAGTTTCCCGCAGACTGTATACGGCATAGTAATGCGAAGGAGGACTTATTTTCCGCTGCTTGTTTCTGAATTGCATGTTCCGGTTCGTCAAATTCGTGAGACCTATTTCCTGAATTCTCAGTATTTAGGTTTTCAGCTTTGGATAAAACTGTTAATAAGTTAATAGACTTTCCCTTGTCGTCTAAGCAATTTGCTCCACTGGAGTGCTTTGATACCAAATTGTTAACAAGCAAAAATTTGTAAACCCCTTCGGTTTGCCAGCAGGTTGGAGTAACATAACGTCTCCCGTAACTTCGCAAAGCCCCAAAAAAATTTTCCAAGGGATCTTGATTTACGTAACCCGTCTGAAGGTACCTAAAACCTTTCTTTTTCACAGTTCTCCACAGCTCCCGAATTCCATGAAGAGTATATCTCCAATTTACCAGGGATGGAGGATTTGGAAGAGGTTTAAAAGTATTCTTGTCAACATATCGCATGTTTCCGATTTTCGTGATTGCTTGCTGCCAAAATTCCATGTGACCAGACTCATCGGTAACCAATTTTGTCAAAGGCTTGTCTTGCTTCTCGCCTGACTTTCGTGTATTGCATGAATCCATTCGTTGGTCAGAAAAATCTGCATAAGCAGCGGAGGCCAATGCATCTTCCTCCAATTGAAGACTTTCCTTGTCTTTTCTGTGTAAAACTTCTGCAAATTAATTGAATAAATGTATAATTGAAAACGTAATATTTTTGCATTCATTAAAGAAAGATGTACAATAATTTGCATAAAAAGATAGATTCTTTCAAATATATTGAATCTGCTAATCATTTTTCCTAATTTTTCGGGCTCCACTCTGGAGGTATCATCAGGATACTTACATTCATAGGTTGGGGACATAAGTATAGTCAATAATTAAAATTTCGAGATTCTATAAATATTTGTATCCTTGTGTTTATTTTCGATCTCGTTGTCATTAGTATTTGTAAAACTTTTTTTCACACCAAAAGTTAATTATAGTAAAACTGTCAACTGATATAAAATTATGGAGTTAATACCAGGACTATAGTCTTATTATGTAGATCCACATTTATTGTTTTTATTACACTAAACCCATAATTTTATATTAATTGACAGTTTTACTATAATTAACTTTTGATGTGAAAAAAAGTTTTACAAATACTAATGACAACGAGATCGAAAATAAACACAAGGAACAACTATTTATAAAGTGACGAAATTTTAATTATTGACTAGGTCTGTGTTTAAGCCTATTGACACTTGTTGAAACGTCGGCAAAAATAAATAGCAGACTTGATATGTCTGAACGAACCAATCTTTTTATCCAACATATTCACAATCTCCGACATTAAACAAATTCAAACATGTACAATAATATTTACAAGGGGAATGTATTTTCTGTTTTTTGTTTTTCAATAAACTCGAAACTCACCCTTTAAAGCAACCGCCCTCTCTATGAATCGCACCATTGAGCGACTTAAAACTTGTCTGCACACTATGTTTTTCATTTTTCGTATTCGACCAATTCGAACGTGAAATTCTGTTAATTTTGGTAACGAACGGTACGTTGTATTGCTCTCTATATCCATATCAAAAGCTGTTTCATAATGTTTCCACTGAACAAACTTTCGTGGAATCTCTTTATTCTTTTCAGCTTCACGATAGTCCAGTTCTAAGTGTTTTGTTAATAAATTATTTCTATCGCATTTATCCAAGTGCGGCGGGTCGAAAATCATGATAATTCTTACTCCTTCGATGTATATAACCGCAGTATTTTTTTCTGAAATAAAAAGTACCTTTAGAAGACCTTACCAATTTTAAAAATGTTAAATCACTTGGAAAAGTGTTAAATCATTACAATAAATTCAATAAAATTTTAATAAAAAAAAGTTTTTATTGAAGGAAAAAAAAAGATGTTGGATTATTTTTTGTACCTGCTTCGATTCCATTTCTGAAACAATATTGAAGATATTGCGCTCGCAGTTCTTTGACTGCCTTTACATTAGACGTCCCTTGGTCGCAAACGGAGACTACAACATCGAGCCCGCATTCTTTTATTAACTTGACATTTTCTCTAATGAGACCCATTAAAATCTCAAATTTAGTTTGGGAGCTGCAGAAGTAATATGTGACAGGGACCTTCATATTTGTATACAATCCTCGTATCATGAAAGTTAAAATGTGGTCAGCGAAAAAATGTGTCCTCCTTTGTCCAAAATCTTCAAAGCCAATTATTTTATCTTTTTTATAATCGTACCAAATATGCGCTTTTAAAAAAGCTTCATCAAACATCAAGACCATTGCCTTATCCTTCTCATTTTGCAACTGCTTTGCTGCAGCTTTAAGAACAGCTGTTACATTTGAATTTACACCTGTGTCTAATTCGATATTGCCCAAGTGCCTTTTAATAGTCGTTATAGATGGAAGTACCAACAACGCTGACATTACTCTGTAAGCGGAGGGTGACGCTTTATAAAACGACAGCGCTAGATTTTTATCTTCCTCCGTAAATCTTCTTCCATAAAGGCTTTTATTCGCATTTCTTAACTGCATTTCAATCATGGAGCGTTGTGGACCTGACAAACTCTCTAGGTTACGAAAGAATGACATATACTGTGCATTGCGAGCCTTCTGATCCTTAGACCTCCTGCGAAATAATAACATTTTAATGCACACGTCCATTGTTGGTATAACAAAATTTAAAGTAAAACTTGATTTTTATGGATATATATTTATGTACAATTATAAGGTATATGATACTTAATTAAAAAGATTACTTTGATGTGTTAGATTGATTACTAATTAATGGGGATACTTATGAAGGGCATGTGTTACTCAAGAAAAGTAGGAAGTTTATGTGAACAACTTGGTCCAGTTTTTACACGTTTACTTTCAAAAAGCAACGATTTTTTTTCTTCAAAATTTACGAAATGGCAGAGAATTTGAAAATGAATATATGTACATTTATATCTTCTCTAACATTTGCCAAATTTTGAAAACATAATCCTATTTATTTTGGACGTAAACATGCAGAAACCTAAAATCAATAAAATTCGCTAATTTCCCAAGTATCACAAACCCTTATAAATAAGTATCGTATCTGCTGTTTAATGTGAAAAGGACTTTTGTGCAAATAGTATCAAGACTCTCAATTATTTTTCAATAAAACAGCACTATACATTTTCTTTGCAAAAAATCAATGACTCTGCAGTAAATTATTTTCTCTTTTAATACATTCATTTTCGATTACATACCTTCTTAGTCTATCCTTGACTTTGTGGAATTTCTTTCGTAACCGCAAAGCTTCGTCGTAAACTTTACGTGCTTTGAAAGTTAAATCCACTGTCTGATTTTTTCTCGACAGTAATATTCTTCGCTTTCTTCGTTGTATGACGGTTTTAGTATGTTGATTTTCTTTTACTTCCTTATCACGTATTGTCGTATTCTTACATTGAGGAATTCGGCTTGTTACTTCTCTTTTGTCTTTTGCAGCTTCCAAAATAAATTCAAACGATCTCGTGTTATTTCCTTCAACGTGTGGAGCTACTCGAATTACATCGTTCTTCTCTTCGATTCTCGGTTTGACAATTTCCGGTTGCACCTCAGCAGAACTTTCAAAATTTTCTTCAACTTCAACACCTTTTTCACAAATGTTCTTTTCTGCAATATTATCTCCAACTGACTGTAGTTTTTTTTCTTGTGCATAAGTCCCCTTTGTCACTTTTAAAATACTACTGCTACTGCTGCAAATAAGTTTTCTTTTGAAGCTTGCATTTCTTGTAGCATCAACTACACTCGGTGACACATTTTCGTTAGTTTTATTCACTATATTTAAATCTTGTGACGTAGAAGTTCCTTTCATTTTGGAATACAAAGGCGGGGTGTTTAAACTACTTTTCCTAATTGGACTCGCGGACGGTGACTTTTCATACTTCGGAGGAGATAAATCCATAACCAGATTCATAGTGACTTTCTGAGGATCACGATCTTCCTGTGCTTGATCGGTTGGCACAACGCACCTTAATACAGGGTCTTGTGGCAAGAGAAGCGTAGGTAAAGCATCGTCTCTCAAACGAGGTTTTTCCAGCGTAGGTATCCATGAATCCGCAGTGAAATGCAAATGGCAAACACGATATTGTTTGCGCCTGATATCTTCATAAGAAAATTTTGCTAGTTTTGGACTGCATATTCGTTTTAGCCACGTTTCACCAATTTCCAAGTTTTTAGGGAATTTGTGCATTTGCACTTTCCTCTTCGAGATGCAGTCAGGAACACAGCAATCCATATCACTTCTCTACATACATGCAGAAATCAATAAATAAATTGAAATATTTGTTGAATTATCACCCTCTATGATATGTAATGATAGAAAGAAAAAGTCAATCCAGTTGGGGGTAAAAAAATGAATGAAACACTCAACTTTAATTAGTAATGAGCGACGTTTCATTGGCTTGGTTTGCCAACCTCATCAGGCTAATATTTCGAAGTTTTACATTTAAGACACTTAGGAAGTTAAAAATTAAAATATAAATACGATCATACATACTTCGAAATATTAGCCTGATGAGGTTGGCAAACCAAGCCAATGAAACGTCGCTCATTACTAATTAAAGTTGAGTGTTTCATTCATTTTTTTACCTCCAACTGGATTGACTTTTTCTATCTATTGATAAATTAATGGATTCTTTTAAACTAAAACAATAAAGCCGATAAACCAGTATTAAATAGGAAATTCATAACTCATTGCGTAAATACTATTTCAAGCGTCAAATCTGTGACAGATATCTGAGGCGTTATTCTCAAGTTCATCCGAGTAATTTTTGCATGTGAATGTTTAGTGTTCTTCTTTTTAAATGGTAGCAGTTAGAAAAAATGTTGTAGGATTATAGTTTGGCATACGAAAATTAGTCGACCGATCTCGAGAATAGCATCCCTGCCTATTAACGAAGCCTGAATGAATTAGGATTATGAATTTTCAAATGTAAATCGAAATCAACCTTCTTACGTTAATGAGAATTAAAATTGTTGTCAACGGATGCAAAGCTTCCATCTTCAATTGAGGTAAATTAAAATTAATTTGAACAGTAACATTATTACTTCATTACTAAAATTACGTTGGATAGAAAATATTTAATTTGTATTTTCATTCAATACATGAAAAATAATTAAATATATTTTATGCTAAGAATAATTAAAAGGTATTAAATTAATTTGACTTTTTTTGATAAATGGATTAATAATAATGTTTTACAGCTTATGTTAAAATCTTGTGAGTCAAATTTTTATTTAATATTTTTAAATAAATATTCTAATATGTCGTATCCCACATGCCGATTTTTACGAATTCTAATATGTCGTATCCCACATCCATTGGTTAAGTCAGCGCCAGCGATGTGACAGTCAATTTTTATTTTGTGATTAGTCTTAAGTTTATTGTGAGAAATTATTTAATAAAATGAGTAAGAAGGTAATTACAAATAATATTTTTACAACTCCAATTAAATCTAGAGCATCCGCTGAAACCTCTGTTTGTAGATCGATTAAAAAGAACCAAAAGTAAATGGCAACAATTACAGACATTAAAAAAAGTGTTGCTGAGAGATACACACTGCTTCTATGATAATATAAAATATATTGATGATACTGACTCTGCTTCTGACCAATCTCCATCAAATAAAAAATTTGGAAGCCGAGAGTAAAAATATAGTTAAGGTAACTGAAAAGACTAAGAGTAAGAAACGAAAAGCTAATCAAGTTAATCTTGGTGTTAAAAGCAAAGTACTGCGTACTAATAATAGATTTAAAAAACCTGAAGATAATAATATTAATTATAAAGAAAATTGTGATAATACCAGACGAAAGTGGACAAGAAATTTTCAACAATCACAGCAAGAAAATGTACCTGAAGTAAGAAAAAAAAAAAAATTAAGAGTACTGAAAATGAAAAAAAAATGTTTTAAGCAATATTAAAGATAGTAAAAATAAAATGTATCAATAATGTTATATTATAATAATTATGAGATAAACCATACAAAATAAGAGAGAAAAATGTTACGTATGGGATGAAACAATATTGAATTTTAAAACAATTAAGTCAATTTTGTTTCTAAAATACATTTTAATTTTTTCTTCTTGCGTAACCCACATAAATATCATAAAATTTATTTAAATAATTTTTTTTGCTTTAATTATTATTATTTATGCATTTTTATGAACGTATAAAACAAAAATTTGTTTACATTTATTTATTTGTGCTAGCAAGACGTTTTTATCGTTTCCTGAAAAATTTTCCAAATGTGGGATACGACATATTAGAACGTGGGTATCGATATATTATTTTCAACAATTACAGATAATTATCAATAGAAATCAATATATCACTTCGAAAATAAAAAACATGTATTACAATTCTAACACGTGATACTTAAAGTAATTCATGTAGGCATTAGATTCTATGTTACATTACAATGTCATTTATAACTTATAAAATGGTATTGTATATTGTATCAGGCAAAAATAGATAATTTTGCTTTCAAAAATAGCAATATTATTAGTGAAGAGCTAATTTGAAAGGGAAAAGATTATTTCCAATGGAAAAATTTTAAATACAGAAAAACAATGCATTTAAAAATTTTAATTTTTACCTGAACTTTTTCTCTTACCGCTTTATATCACATTTTTAAAAATGGTGCGATTCTGATACATCATGAATCATTTTTTTAGGAAAGGGATTCTATACAACTTGACCGTTTCTAATTTTTGGAAATAAATCAATTATTATAAAATACAGCAATTTGTTTATAAAAATTTTGTTTCGAAACATTTTTTTTCATAATTTCAGCCGTTAAAGAATTTATTTTTAAATATTGGAAACGGTCAAGTTGTAGAGAATCTTTTTCTTGAAAAAATGATTTGTAATTTATTAAAATCGCATAATTTTTTAAAATTTGGTAAGAAGCGATAAGAAAAAAGTTCGGGCAAAAATAAAATTTATTAATAAAATTATTTTTCTGCATTTACAATTTTTTTCATGGAAAATAATCTTTTCTCTTTTAAATTAGCCCTTGAATAATAATATTGCTATTTTTGAAAGCAAAATTATTTATTTTTGCCTGAGGTCTAATTTTCGTGAAGGAACTAGCTTAAAATGTAAACAAGACACCTAGATCAACATTCCAAACAAATTGAAAGGTATATCACTCACCACTGAAACTACATAAAAGTTTGTATTACTTAATACAAACAATCCACCAAAGACTGGAGCGATGCAGAACTTGCGAGATATAAATCTAAAAGTAAGAAAAAAATCACAAGTGCAATATGGAAAAAAAATTGTAATTAACCCAAAAGTTAATTAATTTCTGAGTTAATGGAACACGAAGCTTAAAATCCACTTGCGTTTTCACCAGAAATAATTCAATGTCGCCGTACAGATCCAACAAAATTGTATAGATTCGTGAAAAATTTTTAATACTTACTGTAGTCGAAACTTCCCGCTTACTGAAGCTTGAAATAACTTGTCACAATTTTATTCAATCACTGATCATCAGAATTAATAATTTTTAAAAACGATTAAAAATATATAAACCATCAGATTTCATCGAAACACATCGAAAGAATATCAAAATATGGTTGCTATGGTAACAACAGTTTAAAAATAACATCGGTAGAGACAGTAGCGCCACCACTTGTTGGTAGCAAACACTACAATTCGTTCCCCTTTTCTCCTATATGAGTGGACCCACTGTGAATGGATAATAAATAACATCAATCACATGATTGGGGATTCGCAAGATAACGTAAATAATATTTCAAAATATAGACACTAGAAGATTATGTATTACCTAAATACTATAAGGAAATAAGATTAAAAACTAATGTATAAAATAGTAGATGAGTTTGCTTAGTACAATTGCACCGACCTGTCAACATATACATATTAAGTAACATAGCTGAAAAGACGAGAGAAAGATGTACCGCATTGAGCGTGAATGAACTTTGATTCCGATAGTATGACCTGTGTGGGAACGCGCCGCGAGTTCATGCATTTACGCGATTGTCAGCAAGTATGGTCAATGACACTGCTGCCAGACGCGTGCCGATCCATCGAGTAGCAAGGTACGTGCCGAACCACGAAAATATGAATGCTCTCCAACTATAGGAATAATCAATAATATATAAACCCCAGATTTACCTCTGGAGGTTGTCTTTTCGCTAGTAGCTGTTCAGTCTTCAAGATCTTAACGTCGGTAATCACACCGTCCGCAAGTCATACTGTCGGTGTCACGAATTGACACTTCGATATTCGTAAATCGGTATCTTACACAAGGAATACCTCGGTACTTCGTAAATAAAATCCCTGGTCCTTAAGTGGTGCAAGTCCGGTGGTCGTGAATTAATAAGTTTGTAGATATGTTGTTACCGGTATTATAATTTGAACATTAAAGTGAATGGCCTTTCCGGTTTTGTAAAGTTGTTTTATTTTGAAAGTACGTCAACGTTTCGACCGATTTTTCGGTCCTTATCAAGACTATAAAAAGGAAATACAAAATGAATATATATAAAAAATTTTTAAAAAATCATGAATATAATAAAAAGATAATATTTATATAATAAAAAGGTTTTGTTTTTTCAATATAAAATATAAAATTAAGAGAAGATAAAAGAGAGAAAGAATAATAATAATAATAAACATACCGTGGGTGACATATTTGGTATTTTACTTCCATTCATATTGTTTGATGATTGGTTAAATTTTTATAAAAAATTAAATTTCAAAAAATCCAAGTTTAAAAGCATAAAATTATATTGTAAAATTATCATCATAGCATATTAGTTGCTATGAGAGTTCGTTAAATTTTTTTAAAATTTTTGTTAGGATAACTGGTGTCAACCTTTTTAGGTTATATTGATCGATAACGACACCTATAAAATAAATATATAAGAAATAAATTTAGAATTAAATTATGTAAAGAAATTTTTTGAAATATTAGTTACTTACAAGCAGCTTCCATCATTTATACGTTATTGTTACATTTTTTAAAAATTTTTTACTACACAAAACTTTGGAAGTAAAATGTCTCCACAATTGTTCATTTGGCTATCGTAGCGTTGTTGATGTTATGGTGCGTTCTCAAGAAAATTAATATGTATTATATCGGCTATTGGTAACATTCAATGGTAATTTTTGAAATTTATGAAATTATACAATTAAAAAGATTAGAAAAGATAAGAGAAAGTAGGAAAGTTATTTTATGGATTGTATTATATTATTATAAATGGCACTTAGATTTTCAATATCTGTTTTGTAATTAATAGAAAAATTTTCTTTTTGAATATAAATCATTTCTAAAATTAATCGTTTTTTTAAAATATTTTCTGTACCTAATATTTTAGTATTTTTAAAACAAAGGAATGTTTGTAAGAAGTAGCATGTTCTGCAAGTGCAGTTTTGTTATCTTTATTTTTAACAGATCTAGCATGTTCTAGTAATCTATTGTGTAAGAATCTGCAAGTTTGTCCAATATATTTTTTGTTGCATTGAATCCAGTTAATTTCAAAAATGACATTATATTTAAATTTTTTTTGTGTTCTATCTTTAATTGTTGGAAATAATTTTTTTGTAAAGAGTTTTCTATTGTAAAGACAATTTAAAGTTTAGTTTTTTGAAAGATTCTGCATAGCTGTTCTTGAAAATTTTGAATATATGTAAAAGTTATTACTTTTCTACTTTCTCTGTGATCTATATTATAAATTTCACATACTTGATTTGTTTTATGTTGAATTGTTATTAATTTTTTATAACGTTCGAAAATTTTTTCATTTAAAAGATCTAGTGGATAGCCATTTTTTAGTAATGTAGATCGCACACAATTTAAATTATTTATATGAAAATCTTTATCTGATAAGAGTATTGCTCTATCAGTAAGTGAGTAGATAACGCCAATTCTATATGTTAAACAGTCGTTAGAGAAAAAATTGATATATCGACCTGACCAAATTGGTTTTTTGTACCAATTAGTTTTAATTTTATTATCAATAACTTGGATATTTACATCCAAAAAATTGATACTATTATTTATAGATTTTTCTAAAGTGAATTTTAGTTTTTTATCTATGGAATTAAATCTGCATAAAATATCTTCTACTTTGTTTTCTGGTAGACAAATTAAAGTGTCATCTACATATCTGTAATAAAATATAATATTATAAGGTAATTTTTAAAAAAATTTTTTCTCTAACTCTTCCATGACAACGTTTGCAGCAGTGGCTGATAGAGGCGATCCCATTGGTAAACCAAAAATTTGTTTATAAAATTCATTGTTATAAGTACAGTATGATGATTCTAAACAAAATTGTAAAATATTATCGAAATGTGTTTGTTTGAGAAAAGTATTGGTTTTTATTTGATTCCATCTTAATTTAACTGATTTTCTAATAAGATTCCAAGAAATATTAGTGTACATGGACACTGCATCAAGTGAGATAATAGTGAAGTTATTTGGTATATAGATATTGGAAATTTTCTTTTTGAATTCAAAACTATCTTTAATATGATATTCAGTATGTCCAACTGTTTTTTGCATAGATTTAGAAAGTAATTTAGATAGGTTGTATAAAGGTGAACCAATGAAGGAAGTGATAGGTCTTAGTGGACAGTTGGTTTTATGGATTTTTGGTAAACCATAGAATTTGGGTGCAATATTGGTGCTACAATGAAGAAATTCGTAAAGTTTTTCATCAATAATATTTTTATTTTTTAGTTCATTTAAAGTTATAGTTAAAGTATTGTTTATTTTATTAGATGGATCTTTTTTTAGTTTAATGTATGTAGATGGATTATTGAGAAGATCGTAAATTTTTGAGTTGTAATCATTTTTGTTCATTAGAATAGTTTTATTATTTTGTCTGCATTTGTTAAGATAATGTCTGTATTATATTTTTGAAAATTTTTTGTTTCATAAATATCTTTTTGTAAGAAAATATTTTTATTAATATTACTACTTTCATTATATAGCCAATTTTGAACCCAATATGTTAATTCATTTCTTATGTAGTTTCTATTGTCATAGGGAATGTTATGAATATTATATTCTAAATTTGTAATAATTTTAGCAATAGGAAAAGTTTTTTTATTGTAATTAAAAGCAAACTTACCACCGAGACTAAGAATATCTGCAACGTTGTCAGGGATTTGTTTATTTGACAAGTTTATAAACCAATTGTTTTTGTCTGTAACTAATTTTGGAATTTGAGCAATTTTTAGATTTTCCAATTTATTTGTAATATTGTTGTGTAGTTTCTTTGTATACTTTTCAATAGTAGTTTGATTTTTTGTTTTTAAATTGTTATAAAAATCATTTGAAGTTTGGTTTATAATTTTCATTTTGTAGTAGTAGATATCCTTGCTGATTTGTTTAATTTCTTGTGAAATGTCAGGTATTTCAAAATTTAGAATTTTTTTACCAAAAAGTCTTGTCGAGTTCTCAATCTCTTCACAAACATGTTTCGAAAAAAATCTGATATTTATGTATGTTTGATTTAAAATATGATTAGGCAAAATGTTGTGCGATCTACATTCCAATAAAAATTTTCTCTGTATCTCTCTTTTCTTTAAATTGCTGGTAAATTGTTTATGTAATGTCACGTCCCGCGACGTATTTGAATGTATATAATACACACAGGCTGGTTTGAGTTAGAAATCTATGAGAGAATCGATAAAGGGGAATAGGGAGTAGGGGAAGTAGGGAGCAGTATAGGGCCCCTTCTCCTCTAAGAAGATATGACTACGTCACGATTTTCGCTGACCGTCAATTTGTATAGTAAAATATAAAAGAGGCCCACACCAAGAGAAAGCAGTCAGTAAATTCTTCGTCTAGTTCGACACTTAAATTTTCCTTCGGATTTATAACCGGTCTCGCGACAATAGTCCAGTGCGGTATTTCAATTTAACTTCGGAAATCTCTGAGTTTGAGATTAATAAAATTCGATTGGGACAATTTAAAATCCAAGTTCGGGAGTCGTAAAAGTCATCGTAGACTTGAATAGATCTTGTAAAGATCTTCGAACAGTGTCGTAAATTTGAATCGCCGCCCTTTACGGAATATACCTGTGCGGCCTATAACTCCGTCTCTCTCACACACTTGGACTACACCTGTGGGGATCCAGTATTTACTACTCACCGCCGTGTGGATTAACCCTCAACATAAAGGTACCGAATCTCTCTCTCTCTATCTTTATTCTTTGTCTCTTTCTCACCCACGTACCAACCAGCCTGTGCCTACAGTATATAAGAATTGTCTTAACGAATGTATATCCGGAAATTTTAACCAGTAAAATAAATGCAATTTGTATTATTTTCATAATCATTGTGTCTTTCATTGACTTATCCTCATCCCTAAGCGAGGATCATTCGATCCTAACTTAAAACGAGGAATCTTCGATCAAAGTAAGTATTTACGTATTTGTGACGTAACATACTTCCTTTTTTTCTGGTGCATCGGCCCGGGAAACACAAGTCAATTGAAAATTAACACATTGATTATTTCTAGTGAATAAATAAATGATTATGAAATATTATTTCAACTTGTAACTTGAAATTTCAATAAAGTAGATTTGTTAGATAACAAAGGGATTGGACCTTGAGGCTAACCTTAATGATTTAATAATCAAATCATTTCTTTGAAATTTTATAATTTATATAAATTGTATAAAATAAAATAAGTTTGAAAAATCACGCAGGGATCTGACCTTGAGGCTAACCTAAGTGATTAAGTAACTTATCTTATTAAAAAATTATTCTAATTTGTTAACTAAGTTTTGATTTAAGTTAAAACAAACAAAAAAAAACAGCACACGAGAGTATAAGTCCCTTTTGGGTACGTTGAACGGTCACCATTGATTACGATCATTGGGTAGGGCAAAGTTCGAAGTGCTTGTGATTGTATTGTTTATAACTTTGATTTTAACTCTGTTAAGGAACAGAATATTTTTATTTGCAAAGATTGTCCAAGGATCTGAGCTTGAGCCTAACTTGTCCAGTCTAGAGAAGAATAAATTGTGCATAACTCGAATCTTATCTGATCCTTGTTATAAACAATTTTATTTATTTAAACAAAAAAAAAAACAATTTATAATTTATTAATTTAATAACATAGATTATTATAGTTTACAAAAGACACACGTGGTTGGTACAAAATAAATATACATATATATATATATTGTTATAATTTTAACAAATGTTTTATTTAACATTATAATTTTACAAAAAATTTGAGCGATTATTTATTTATTTGAATGTTTTATAGAATTATATTCTCATTTTGTTATTTTATTTCCCAATAAAAGAGTACAAATTTTAATTTTGTTATAAACAAATAAAAATAATTAAATAATTATTATTAATATCATTTTTATGATTGGTTTTAAACTAAAATAATACTTTTACTAATTTCACTTTATTAACAAACAAAATTTTACATGTAGTTTTTTAAAATTGTTATAAACAATTGATAATTAACAATAAATAATCTAAGATGACGCTCAATAAAAGGGAAACTGTAAAATTATAATGACTCAATGTCAAATTCAAATACCCCTGTAGAATCCGCCCAAAAGGTTATCACACGTAGTAAAGCCAAACAAGATAAACAACTCGCAAAAATTGTGGATCAGAATCAAATAGATTCCTTGAAACTAAAAAGATCAGGTAAAATCAAGGGAAATTTAGTCGATAATAAATACAAAGATATTTCAAACCCTTTTCCTGCTGAACAAGAATTAGATGACACTCTTCAGCTAGACGATTCACGTTTTGACAAGACGCTAATTAATGATCAAAGCATATTAAGTGAAAATTCCAGTAAAACTAGCGGGTTTCATTCAAGTTTTTGTCAAGATTTAAGCATTGTGACAGGATCTAGTAATCAAGATCAAACTTTAACGAACGAATTATCTTATTTTGACGAATCTAATTTGCTAAGCTCAACGGTAATAACAATAGAAAACAAAACTTTGAAAGAAAAATTGAAAACCTCATTGGCACGCGACTCTCTAATTAGTAACAACGATAGCGACGACGACAAAAGCGATACAGAAGTCATAAATCAGGATAATCCCGTAATAGTAAGCAACGAAGAGATGGCCGTAGCCATACCTAACAGCCAGCAGGTATCCTTACGCGACGCGCTAGAGGTGGTCCCTTTGTTCGATGGAAGTAACCTCCCATTGTCCCATTTTATTGAGGGTTGCATGGAAGCAAAGGCAATGCTGCCGACACCTGCTGCCCAAGAAAATCTTGCACGTCTATTGAGAGGTAAATTGTCTGGTGAGGCACGAAAATGTATTTTTGGGTCAACGTATGCAACAATAGAGGAATTAATAGAAAAATTGAAAAGAGTATATGCCCCTGCGAAAAGCGTATATCAATTGCAGGGAGAATTAGGTAATACATTTATGTGGGAAAGAGAAAATGTCCTTTCCTATGCTGCTAGAATTAAGGAAATTGCTGATAGAATAGAAGATGCTCACAGACTTAATAATGACGGTCAGGTAGATAATGCTTTCAAACAAAATTTAGAAAGAGATGTAATTCAATGTTTTATACGAGGTTTGCGTCCTGAGTTAGAAATTCGTGTAGAAGAAAAGGACACATTTAAGGAAGTAGTTAATGATACAATAGACATAGAACGAAGACTGGCTGCATCTTCTGCACTGCGAAGAAATAGAAATACGGATTATTTAAAAACCGAAGAATCAATTAATAATAATAAAAGTAATAAAACCACCCGATTCAACGTAGCACTTGAAAATAAAACTATTTGTTTAATTTGTAAAAAACTAGGTCACACAACTGAAAAATGTTTTCATTTAAGTAAAGCTCAAGATGCAGTTCTTAACAATAAACAAAAAAAATTTTTGCATCCTAACCAACAAAGATATAGTAATTTCAATGGTCAAAGAAGTAATAATAATAATAATTTTGAAAAAAACAATTACAATAATTTTCCAAATAACAATTTTTTAAGAAATAAAAATTATAATTTTAATAATAACAACAATCATTTTTTACAAAATAGAAATAACAATTATAGAAACAATAATAATAATTTTTTACAACAAAGATACAACAATAATAATAATTTTCCTAGAAATGTTTACAATAATAACAATAATGTTAATAATACTAATAGACAATTGAATCCAGGACAGTATAAAAACTTTAACTCAGGACAGTTTCAAAATCGAAATAAACCATATGAAAATAGATTTTCACAAAATAATGACACTCAACAAAATTCAAATTATACTGAAATAATTTGCAATTACTGTAAACAACCCGGTCATTTAGTACGAGACTGCAAGATACGACCAAATAACCAATCACAAACAGCTAATCAGGAAAACTCCAAAGCTCTCCCCAGCACGGGTGCACTGAGGAAAGCATAAATCGAGAACCACTGGCATCCACTTCTAACGATCATACAACAACAACAATAAATATTTCAAAGTCCACTTCAATTCCATCAATTATAATATCAACGGAAGGTCTAAAAAATCCAACACACATGATGATTGATACTGGTGCTGCTCGAAATTTAATTAAACAAAAGGTTCTCAACCCTGAAGTACCAATAAATAGCCAAAACGTATTAAAACTTACAGGAATTAATGATTTACCACTTTACACGTTAGGACAGGTAAAAATAAACATTTTTGGTTATCCAACGATATTTAACATTATTCCGAATGAAGTCCCAGTAGAAGAAGATGGAGTATTAGGATCAGAATTTTTTCAAGATAATAGTGTGATTATAAACTATTCTTCAAAATGCTTAGAAATTGAGAACCACTGTTACCCTTTTAAATCTGCCTATACATTTACTATTACAGCTAGAACAGTTACAAAATTTTATTTTAATATTAAAAATACAGAAAAGAGTGAAGGGTATGTACCTCGATTACATATCCAAGATGGCGTCTACGTAGGTGACGCAGTTGTAAAAAATCGCAGAGGAAAGGCTTATTTAAAATTTGCAAACACAAATGAAATCCCAATTACATTATCCGTCCCAATAGTTAATTTAGAAGACTTTGAAGAAAAAGAATGTTATAAACAAATTGAAACTTTAATTAATTTCAAACAAACAAATGACGAAGATTTATCAAGTAAAATATTAAATAACTTTTTAAAAACTAACAATTCTCTAATTGACTCATGCAAATTTTATAATGTAACAGACGAAGACAGAGTAGAATGTATTAAAAAACTTCTTCGATTAGACCACTTAAATCAAGATGAATATGAACATGTAGAAAAATTAATTAAAAATAATGCAGACAGATTTCAAATCCCAGGAGAACCACTTGAAGCTACTAATGTATTACAACATTCAATTCCTACTGTAGATGACGCTCCAATTTTTTTCAAGACAATATAGATTTCCCCCAGTTCACAAGGAAGAAATTACAAGACAAGTCGATGAATTATTAAAAAATAAAATAATCAAGCCCTCACAATCACCATATAACACTCCAGTGTGGATAGTTCCTAAAAAACCTGATTCCCAAGGAAAAATAAAATGGAGAATGGTTCTTGATTTTCGTAAATTAAATGAAAAAACAATTGGCGATTCGTATCCTTTACCTAATATAAACGATATACTTGATTCTCTAGGATCAGCAAAATATTTTTCAGTGTTTGATTTAGCTACCGGTTTTCACCATATAAAAATGAACCCAAAAGACTCTCATAAAACCGCATTTTCCACACCTCACGGTCATTACGAATTCGATAGAATGCCTTTCGGTTTAAAAACTGCACCAGCCACATTTCAGAGATTAATGGATTTAACATTAACTGGATTAATCGGAACGGAACTTTTTGTATATCTTGATGACATAGTTATATATGCAAATACTCTAGAAGAGCACGAAATTAAATTCAACAATTTAGCAGAAAGACTTAGAAAAGCAAATCTTCACTTACAACCAGACAAATGCGAATTTTTACGACCTGAAGTAGGATATTTAGGTCATATAATTGATAAAAATGGAGTACGTCCAGATCCAAAAAAGATAATAGCTGTAAAAAACTTTCCAGTCCCAAAAACACAGAAAAATGTTAAACAATTTTTAGGCTTAGCAGGATATTATAGACGATTTATTGATGGATTTTCAAAAATTGCAAGTCCTTTAAATCAACTTCTAAAAAAAGATATACCTTTTAATTGGACAGAAAAACAACAAGCAGCTTTCGATATTTTAAAAGCAAAGTTATGTGAAGAACCACTTTTACAACGACCTGATTTTTCTCAACCCTTTATACTCACAACAGATGCCTCAGGATTTGCAATAGGAGGTATTTTATCACAAGGTAAAATAGGTAAAGATAAACCAATAGCATATGCTTCACGTAGTCTAAGTGATACTGAGAAAAAATATGATACATATGAAAAAGAAGCCCTTGCTATAATATTTTGTGTAACTCATTTTCGTCCTTATTTGTATGGAAGAAAATTTACCTTAGTGACTGATCACAAACCTCTAGTTTGGTTTCAAAATTCTAAAGACCCGTGTTCACGAGTATCACGTTGGAGATTAAAACTCGCAGAATATGATTTTGATGTAATTTACAAAGCAGGAAAAATGAATGTAAATGCAGACGCTCTCTCAAGAAACCCTATTGATGATAGCCAGGAGAAATCAAAATATTTACAAGTTGATGACAATGATACTTTCATGACTTCTCAAGAAAAAACGTTTTTCAAGAAAACTTTTACAAGAAATAAACAAGAAAACTCTAAAAATGAGGTAAGACCTTTAAAACGAAAAAACTTGAATCCAGGAATGGTACCAGACGACGTAGATCATTTTAACGAAATTCCAGAAGCCCAGATATTAAATATTGACTCAAAAATTCCAGAATTTTTACAAGAATTCCTTAGTGAAGAATCACTCAGTGAGATTGGTAAGAATATTTTAAAATACACAAATTTATTCAAAAATATGGCTTCAAGACTTATTTTTATGACAATATTTTTATTAAGTCCAGTGTTTTCCAAAAAATACGAAAATTTATCATGGAAAACTATTACTACAAGAGCTCAAAAGAGAATAGAGCAAGATAAAGCAAAAAATATGAATCGAAATGAAACTCAAGAAAAATTAGACGAAAATTTTTCTTCTAAACCTCTTGTGAAAAAATCACGAGGTAGGCCAAGAAAAAATCTACTTACAAATTTAAAAAATATCCCCTCCCAAACAAAAAGAAAGAGAGGTAGACCAAGAAAACAAATATTTGAAAACGAATTACCAGAAATAAATATGCAAAAGCGAAGCCGAACGAAAGTAGAATCAGATTCCGACTCTGATCCTGATTATTTAGATTATTTGAAACAAACTCAAGCAAAAAACATAAAGAAGAAGAAGAATGCCAAGAAGCCAAAAAATATTAATGAATTTGAAAGTGAAGAAAGTGAAGAAAGTGAGAATTATTATTCAACATCAGAAGATGAAATCAACGACATTGAAACCTCACACGAAGGAAACAATGAAGAAAATTATGAAGAAAATTTGGAAGATAACTTTGAAGAAGATTTTGACGAAAATTTCAAAAAGAATTTTGAACAGAATTTTGAAGAACATTTTGGAGACGATCTTGAGGAAAATTTTGAAGAGAAGTTTGAAGAAAACCAAGAAGAAAAATTGGAAGAAGAATTTGAAGAGCCTTATTTTGAAAAAAAATTTGAGATTAAACCGAAGATCTCAAATAAATTGTGAAAAAATCGATAAAGATCATGATAATTATAATCGCCCACCCCCAGAACCTCCTCCTATAAACTCTCAAACAGAAAAAATTATAACAAGGAAAAATTTAGTTGAATGTCGCGATCAATTAACTATGCGAAAAGATAATTATGCATATTTTGTTACAACAAATGGAACTCCTCGCGACAACGGATCAAAAACTTTAGAAAAACGTGAAATTTTACCAAAATTTAAAAATTTACTAAAAGGGATAGCAAAAGAGATTAAAAAAGGAAACTACTACCATTTTGCACTTCCAATTGAAGAAGAAACTAAAGACAATTTATCCGAAACATTAAATAATATAAAATTATCAATATACTCATTACATGAATTATCTCAAAATCTGAAGTTACGGTCAATTAGTATTTCTAAAACTTCTAGAATTAATCATATATTTTGGGAAGAAGTGAAATCAATTTTTGACTCAATTTTTTCAAATTCAACTACAAAAATTATAGTTTGCAATGGAATAACGCAATATCCAACAAAAGAACAACGAACTCATTTAATCGAAGAAGCTCATTCTTCAGCATTAGGAGGCCATAAAGGCGTCACAAAAACTTATAGTCGAATTCGCCAAAAATTTTTTTGGGTAAATATGAAAGTAGACATTCAAAAATATATTCAAGGCTGTTTACAATGTCAACTGAAAAAATTAATCAGAGTCAAAACAAAAAATCCTATGGTAATCACAGACACACCCACTACTGCTTTTGAAAAAATATCAATGGACATTGTTGGTCCACTACCTGAAACAAAATCTGGTAACTTATATATTCTAACGATACAAGACAATTTTACCAAATATTCTTTAGCAATACCTCTTCCTAATCACCAAGCTAGTACAATAGCAGATGCTTTTGTGAAAAAATTTATTTGCATATTTGGATCACCAAAAGGAGTACTTACTGACCAAGGCAGAGATTTTTTAAGTAATTTATTAAAAAGATTGGCAAAACGTTTTAGAATTAAACAATTTCGTACCACAGCTTTTCATCCTCAATCAAACGGATCATTAGAACGTTCACATCATGTTTTAGGAGAATATCTCAAACAATTTGTTGCAAAAAATTCAGAATGGGATGATTGGCTTGAACTAGCAATGTTCTCGTATAATACTAGTGTACATGAAGGCACAAAATGCACACCCTATGAATTGGTTTTTGGTAAATTAGCTCGTGAACCTTCCAGCGAACCTTTATCACAACAAGAAAAATTACAAACGTATGATGATTATTTAATTAATTTCGTAACTCAACTACACGAAATGCGAACACAAGCAAGAGAGAATCTTATTTCAGCAAAAGAAAAATCGAAAATATATTATGATAAAAAAATAAATCCTTTAGAAGTAAAAATTGGAGACAACGTATTTTTATTAAAAGGAGGTAAAATAAAAAAAACTAGAGAACCATTATACAGGGCCTTATGAAATATTGGAAGTGTTAGGAAAAGGGAATGTCAAAATAAGCTATAAAGGCAAACCTACTGTAGTTCACATTAATAGACTAAAACGCTCACACGTACAAGTACAAAAGTAGATAAATAAAAAAAAAATAATAACAAACAAAATATCTTTACTTTAATTATAAAAAATATGTATACATATACAATTTAAATAAAATATAGAAATTTTATTTTGTCGATAAATGGTAAAAATAAAAAAAATATACATATATAAAATTTATATAAAAATATATATTTTATATAAAAAATATATACAACAAATTTAGACATAACACATTATTCCAGATATAATGGATCAAATTCATCGCAAACGCATAGATGATCTCATTGAAATAGTTCCCTGTTTTATCGACATGGTAGCTCTCTGGCCATACTTAATTCAAACTGGAATTTTTAACCAAGACGACTGTAATATTCCCACATGGAGCAAAAACCTAAACAATCCAGATACAATAAAAGACATTTTTTCAACAATCAAAACAAGAGGACCAGACGCATACAAAAACTTGATTATCAGTTTACGCCTATCAGATCATATTGTCATAGCTGACATGTTGGATATTATAGACTAAGTACATAAAATAAAAAACTTAATAAATATCATAAAAAAAAAAATAAATATATATAACAGTAACAACAAAATTGTTTATTAAGTAATTTTATTCATTCTTTTTTTTTTCTTTACAAAGCAAGCTGCTAATTGGAACCTCCTTTTTCCAGAGATGGGATTACGAGGCTTCCTTTTGGCACTGCTCATTTGCAAATTCAACTATATAACAACAGTCTACGCCATCATAGGATTCGATTGCGGTTCAAATCAATCAAATATTACGACATTATCTTTACTAGAGGTAGGAGAATGTGATCTACCTCGATCTCAAGTACATGTTGAAAGAGTTTATATACAACTTTTACAATTAACTGGATTTTCAAATACAAAAGTAATACAATGCAAAATAGAAATTCGACGCGCCATCTCTCATTGTGGTATGCATTCTCACAGTTCCATAGTTGCAAATGGCCACAGTGAATATATACATGATGTTACACGAGATCAATGTAATCAAATGCACACAATAGGAACATTTTTAGTAACCCCTTCTCTTCAGATATCAAAGTTAAAAGTAAATGAAACTTCATTTCATAGCGTTACTTTAGCAGGTTCTGTAACACCTAATGGAGACTGTACTGGTACACAATTTTCTGACCCATATGGAACATGGAATAATGTCGTAGTCCAAGCAATATTCAAAATAACTTTACAAGAACATTACGCGACTATTCATTTAAATTCAAATAAAATTCAATTAGGATCTGGAATAATATGCACACTTTCAGACACATTCTGTACAGACGTAGAATATGGACAAACATTCTGGGATACATTACCTAATGACGTATGTAATTTTAACAAATATGAAATTATTTATGAAGGACCAGCAAATAAAACATATGACAACACGACAGACATTTCTGAAACCTTGTATTCTTTAACGACTGAAGATATAACCTTTGTACTGGCTGAAAAAACAAGAAAACCAGTTTGCAGTTACGTTTTAATACAAACTGAACATCCAAAATTATTAATTTTTGAAACCAGACCTGGGAATTCATTTTTAGAAAATAAACATTTAGAAGTTCAAAATATGGACATTTTCACATACGTCAACTCTAAATTTATATATGTAGAACGACACATACGTACTGAAGTAAATAGACTTTATCACGATGTTCTTACTCAACGATGCATACTTGAACAGCAAGTTTTTAGAAATACATTAACCTTAGCAACCCAATCACCAGACGAATTTGCATATCATTTAATGAAAGGCCCAGGATATATGTCAGTAATTGCAGGAGAAGTAGTACATATCGTAAAATGCATACCGGTTGAAGTAAAATATCGCAAAACTGAAGAATGTTATCTACAACTACCAATATTTAGAGGAAATCAATCCTTTTTCCTTTCTCCACGAACTCATATATTAACAAAATCAGGTATCCAAACAAATTGCAATTCTTTCCTTCCACCAATGTACCTTTTTGGAGAAACCTGGTACAAATTACTTCCAAATCCTGTCGAATCCATAGCACCAACTATAGTTAAACCTCTCACAAAAGCAACCTGGAAATACACAAATCCTTCATCCTTAGCAACAAGTGGCATTTATTCTCAATCTGACCTTGATAAGCTACGAGATCATATAATGTTCCCAGCAGAAAAACCAATGATTTTAAATTCTTTAGCTAGAGAAATAACAGGACATCCGACTATTAATCAAGGAATATCATTGACAAATTTATTTAACCAAGAAGTAATTGATAAAATTGCTGAATCAGCTTGGGGTAGATTTTGGACAGTTTTTACAAATTTCGGTACTACTAGTGCAGGTCTAATTGGATTAATTATAATAATTAGAGGGATCAAATTAATAGCAGATACCATTATTCATGGTTATGCATTACATAGATTATTTGGATGGTCTCTCCATTTACTAGGCGCCTTCTGGGATTCGGTCACTAACCTTTTGTTACACTTAGGTACCAACCGACCTGCTGGACCTCCCGCTGAGAGCCATCAACCACTGCTTACAGCTTCAGCACCACAAAACTCCATAGAGGAAACTAAAAGTTCAACTCCTAACGAAAATACCAATTCAGGTAAAGATCATAATAGTACGAAGACTACTCTTTATCCTCACTCTGAACTAAAAGAAGAACTTAGTAGATCACATTATTCAATCCGAATCTAACATCTTAAAGAATGTCGCATGTTCCTTTCACAACCTTACTAAACAAAATTATTCAACAAAGAGGAGATCCACCCCTCATTTATGAGATACTCATTGAACAAACCAATAATAATGAATGTCTATTTCACGTTAATTTACAATATAACAATTATATAATAATGAATAGTGGCAAAAATAAAGAAAACGTAAAGCAAAAGGTAGCACAAAATTTATATAATGCCTTAATTAATGAATCAAAGGAAACAAATCAAAACGTCCAACCGAATTCTATTGGTAAAAATTTCAAAAAATTAAACGAAATTTGCACTCAAAATAAAATCGAATATCCAAAATATACAGTATTACGAGTAAAAACTTCATCAAAAAACTCAACATACATAGCAATTTGTTTTATTAATGATATCAAACGAATAGGAATTGGAAACACAATAAAAACAGCAATGGATTTCGCAGCTATAAAAACGATAAATTCTCTTTTGCAAAAAGATAAAAAATGTGAAGTAAATTTAATAAACTCACTAGAAAATTTGCATGTTACAATCCAAGAATCACTTATAAATGATCCAAAACCTTCAACGAGTGGTCAGATAACAAAACCTAATATTAACAGTCGTTTTAAAAATATAAATCCTTATAAAATAAAAAGAAATAATACTTCTACTACATCGCCTTTTTCTGGAAAAAGCTTTAAGAAATGTTTTAAATGCGGATATAGACCCCCCAATCAGTACAATAAATTCTAATATAAATATTCCATACTGATTCAGGAAATCATCTATAATGGAGCATTACTATGATGAGCCTACCCACGTGCGAAGTTACAAAAAAAAGATATGTAGAACAGACTCTCTGGGACTTTTAAACCACGTGGAAATTTTGAGAAATTTTACGATAAAATATGGATTACCGTTACCACAATACATCGTTTATCCTGATCCAAATTCAAAAACCAAATCATTTTTTCTTGCTCAAGTTAATACAAACGATCATTTTGCTGTACAAGCGGGTCCTACAAGCGAGTTAGCCGAAAATAGAGCTGCTTTAAAATTACTACAAATATTAATAAGATCTTATGATCTTTGCGATGAGGATTTTTATAATAATAAATGTAAAGAAACAAAAAAAACGAAGAATCAAAGTGTTCAAACTGATCCAAGACCAAAATTAGTATCATGGAAAAATTCATGTAGATATTGTAACACTCAAATGCATGCTACAAAAGAGTGCCGTAGACGGAATGTTTTTAAAGCTGATAAATCAACACAAGTTCCCCCTCCACTTCCACCACGAAACTCCTCAACATTTAGTAATCTATTTTCCCCTTTTTCCAAAAAACTTCTAGACCTAAATCCAACCATATGTAAACATCCAATTTATCCAATACTAATCCTTTGTTTTCTTTTTCAGCCATTCGAGAAGCATAATGAAATTCCTATACCAACCACCTTATGGCGTATACTTGATGCTAATTCTGTTTTTCACTTCTAAAGCAGATAACTTGTATATCAATTCACAATTTTATCACTCATCTGGTATTTATTTTGAACCAATTTCAAAAATACGTCTATTTTCCGAAAATTATAATTTTATCTCTTATTTTGACATTTTGCAACCAGAAAACTTAAAATATAAAATAGCAGATATATCTCACAAACTTTATGAACATTGTATACTCACAAATATTGCAAACAACTGTAATATATATAATCACCACACTCAGCTTGAATTTATGAAAGAACGTATAAATTATTTTCTCGGAGAAATTTCATTTATATCCAGACAAGCTCATAACATCACTAAAATTCCCAAAAATAGTGATCCATTTTTACATCAAATTCAAAAAGTTCTTCTACAATCAAAAATAAGACAAAAAACTTCTCTTTATTGGCCTAAAGAAAATTTGTTCCTACTCCCAAATCCATTTTCTGAACAAATTAAGAATCTTTCATCCAATCTCAATAACGTTAAGATGTACAAAGACTGGCATAAATCACAAATTTACCCAAATTTGCACATTTATAGAATTCTTGCAGCAAATTGGCTGATGGACTTGCATGAAATATCCCGATCCTTTCTATCACTCCTAACACAGCTTACGGAAGCTATGACCCATGCCGCCACAAATTTATGGCACCCCATGCTGCTTCCAGATACCTTTCTAGACTTCAAATCCAACAAAGAAGATCCTCACCTTTCAACGTCTCTTTTTTCTATGGTCATTCCATTTTCTAAAATAAGATACTTTACTTTCAATAACTACTTAATTTTTACTATGACCATACCAATTCCATCTTCTGAAGAATTTCAAGTATTTAAAACACATTCAACCCCTATACATTTTGACTTCAACACTGATTATATTATACCTATATTCATAAAACCTCAATTTTCTTATATCGCGATTTCTCCAAATAACGAATCTTACTTCACAACAAATGAAAATTTCCTCGCTTCATGCCACCAAAATGGACTTCAAAATTTTTGTCACCCTCCTCATTCCATATACAGTACTCAAAATAATCCTATTTGCGAAACATCAATGTTTATAAAATCCCAACCGTATAAATGTAAAACATTTATAACTTTCAATGAATATCCCTTTTTAACACCACTGTTGTCACACCGTGGATGGCTTTATTCAACTATTCTTCCTAAGCAAATCTTTTTATCTTGCTCCAAAAATTCCAAAACCCTTATTACTCTTCAAGGAATAGGAATTTTACAAATAGAATCTGACTGTAATTTGGACTCATCAATTCCATACTACAATATTAAAAATTACCCAAAATTAATGGATAACTCGATTCCAATTAGTAAATCGACCATTTCTCTCGAAATAATTTCTCCCTTCTTATATAATATGTCAATCACAAAACCTCACTTGTTAAAAAATGTATTACATCTTTTTCATAAAAAAGATGACATGCTTCTATCGACTTTTGAAAGTCATGTTTTCTTACTCACAAAATATGCGAATATTCAAAAAATTATCCCTTCTATTCTTAATCCTAGTGCACATAAAATATATATAGCACATACTATAGTTACTCTTTTTATAATACTTATTCTATTAATAATACTAATTAAAATTCAAAAAATTTCAAAAAAATCAAAAAAAAATAAAAACAAAATAAAACTAGTACAAAAAACTCCTCTTAGCCTATCAACAAAACCACTTCTAAACGACTTAAAATTTAAATTCTAATTAATGACATGCAAATAAATAAACAACAATTCAATAGAAAATAAGTATATTTTACATTTAGACAGAAAAACACAACTATACAAATATAATACTAATAATAATATAAAATACAAAAACAAAAATAAAACTATAATAAAATGAATATTACCACTATTTTTACTTAAATATTAAAAACCAAAATTTTTTTATATATAAATCTTAATCACTATCCATAAAGTTGTACGCGTCGCACCTTCACCTAAAACCAATCTGGCTCAGGGTGAAAGGGAGGATAAACCTCTCCCCAATAATCCTCAAAATCAGGGGCAATAAAATCCTCTGGGTCCCGAGGTATATGGTCAAGCGGCCACAGATCCCTTCCCTCACTAATCCGAGGCTCGTTTTCAGCAGGTTCAAACTGAAATAAATAAACAAACCAATTAAAATTAATTTCACCATCAAGATATAATAATATTAGAAATTTAATACTTACTCCCTCGTCAGGGAGATCCCCCTCTTCACGTATCAAACGCCTCCGACTCATTTCCCAGTCATTTAACATTTCGATGTTCCAGGT
Organism: Diplolepis rosae; assembly: GCA_030998225.1. NCBI lineage: Eukaryota > Metazoa > Arthropoda > Insecta > Hymenoptera > Diplolepididae > Diplolepis > Diplolepis rosae. The sequence continues at coordinate 1,050,915 of JAPYXD010000467.1, forward strand.
CGTGCGATCTTCAAGAAAACGGGCATACAAGTACAGATCCCACGATACATGCACACGATACACTGCATTTATTTCAGGAGCTGGTGCCTCTTCCATTTCAACCTCCGAATCGGTCAATTCTTCGATCTCAGTTTCTGAACCACTCGACTCTTCTAAATTTTCCAAAGCCAGCCGCTTCACAGGGGGTTCAAAGTCCTCTGGTCGATCATTTTCCATGTTGACTGCTAAAGAAAAACTGAAGCAGACCGTCCAAAACATCCCTATTTATACCTAAGGTTAACAAAGCTATTACATTCAGTCCAAACCTATTGAGAAAAATACACGACTCTGATCTAACTTACATTAAAATCACAAATATTAATTCCTTTTTATAATAAAAAGAGAACGCATAACGTAAATAATATAAATAAAACTAAATATTTCAAAAAAAAAAACAACATTCATATGACAATACGCACACACAAAAAAAAATCAATCACAAATATGTATAAATATTAATCTAAAACTAATAATAATAAATTAAATATATTCATCACAAAAATTAATCCTTGCAGTCGCCCCAAAACTGAAAATGAAATTTTTTATTTTTAAACAGATAAAAATTTAGAATTAGACAAATTAGTAAATAATTTTATACATTACCTCAACAACTTCATCATTTATGATACGGTATCGTTTCTCTTTAATAATGAAAGGAACATCCTCCATGTTATTCCTTATAATATGCGAAAGAATCTTCTTGTTTTTTTCTAGCCTACTACTATTTACGTAAAACCAATCCATGGGTATACGCAAAATTCGCCCACAACAATCAATATAACGGTCATTTACCTTGATTGCAATATACGAATTTTGACCCGTCCATTTAAAATCCTCAGGCCCTACCTACAAAAAAAAAACACAGAAGAATTAGAGAGATGTATGAACAATCCAAATTTTGCAAGATATATTCCTATTACTTACACGAAAAATTTTCTGCTGATGTATTATCCACCTCATTCCCCCGGAAGAAAAAGGCTCTCCAAAATTTTTACATGGCCTCAACCAATCCTCGATTTTCATTCGACGATTGGTTTGACATTGTTTTGGAAGACGAATTTTTCGGTTTTAACCTGAAATTAGGCCTCACCAATCGCCTTCCATCCTGCATCCACCGAATTCGTGAAGGATCCAACTGTTAATAATAAAGAAAATTAAATACTATTTCAAAATAGGCAACTGTTTTAAAAAAAACCATCAAAACCATCAAAACCAACTTACCCTTTTTAACACATTATCTCTGCCAATATTGTAAAATATCCCTCTTAAATAAAAAGCTCCAGAAACCCCATGGAACGCTACCTGCTGCCTCAATTCATCAAGCAAGGCAATTCTTTTGTCCGCAGGTAACGAGTTCCACTCACAAGGACACTTCACAGTTTTCCCTCCACAAAAAACGTCAAAACCACTGTTCACATTAAATTTCAAACCCACTGATTCCAATTCTTCTATTATTGTCCTTAAGTCACCTTCAGATCGACATTCAACGTTCCCAAAATCAGAATCTAACTCAGTTACTAAGGATCTGAAATCAGTTCTGTCTACACATTGACCTCGTATCACTTCTTCACATAATCCCTCCAAATCTATATCATCACTTGATTCCTTACTTTTTCTTACACTGATATCATGACTCGAATCCGAAATTAAATCACTAGCCTTTTCAACATTTACATTACTTGATTCCAACAAAGTAAAATCAATTTGATTTAATAATTCAAAAATCTCCTCCATGTTTCCTTAGTATGTTATTTCACTTCCAAATATATATCAAGACTAAAAGTCTAAACTACATTGGCTCTTTCATTTCCTATTTTCAAATTTTACGAGCATACCAATCACCAGCTAAAACTCGTATAGGTTTCCTTAAAAATTTTATTACCCTAATCGTCAGAACTTTCATGGCTCAAACAATATAAAATTTTCTTCTTTCTTGACCAATGTCGTCTAAAAAACCTTGTCAATTCTTGACTTTTACTACTTTTTTATTTCTTTTTTCTCTCCTCTTTCCCACATCCAACCAAATACAAACCCATATTTTCCATCCTTTCAACCTTCCTGGTACAGGTACAATCCATCCTTCTCTTTATATACTGTAAAACCACAGCATGATTATTGGGAATGTCCCTTTAGAAGAACAGTTTTTGTAAGGGTATTGTAATATAAGAATTGTTTTTCTAATGGAGAAGTAGAATACCTTTCAATAATGTATAACTTCTGTTAGAATCAAATTTCGGTACTTTTGCACGAATTAAATAGATAAAGTATAAAAATTATATAATCAAGGGTATAGTTAAGTAAATTTAGATCCCTTTCTTTTTAAATTTATAGAATGATTCCGACTGCGGCAGAACCGATCGTGTTCCACTCAGGACCTGTGGACGGTGTATGTCCACAGGATTATCCAATCACATATGGACATTTAATAAATAGTTTTTGTTTCGACTTAGAAGAGTCAACCTTATTCATTTATTACAGTCAGCAAACAACAAAGAAATTTTGCCAATTTTGCTTCGAAAAATTACCAATTCCAGAACAAAATGAATACGAATTCTGTACCTCATGGCACTCAGTTTGTAAAATACAATGCGTTAATATGAATTGTAACGGTTGTAGGGAAGCATTAATAACGCCACGCTGTAGGGCAATCGACTGTAAAGGTTGTACTGAGCAATTCTTAAAAAATAAAATGCAACTTCAATTAGGAAACGAAGTTATAGTTGAAAATGTTTTTCGATAAAATATTATAAATTGTAGTCATAAATAAAATTTCAAATAAGTCTAGAAAATTCTCTTTAAGCAAAACACTGTTAGGATCTAGTTAGTATTTTAAAGCTCAATAACGAATTTGTTATAGAAAAATGCTGCCGCAAGATTTTGAATCTATTCAAGCCGAAAATCCAGAAAACGACGAACAGTACTACCAACCGTATATCGATCAAATAATTATGAAACATTTTTGTTGTTACTCTCCAGAAAACGAAATATATCAGAATACTTTAGATCAAAAATTCATATGTAAAGAATGTTACAGATTTAAAATTACCTTTTTTGAATCAGAAATATCTGTACCTTTCCTTAACCGCCACATTGTAACCACGGATCTTAACGGATTAAAATGTTCTGTCTGCGAAGAGCAAATTTTTTTCATACGTTTCAGAGCAGACCAATGTTTTCTTTGCACTGAATATCTCTTTGAGTTAGCAAACGCGGAAAACGAATAATTTATAATCCATATACATAATTATTAACAATAATAATAACTAATTTCCATTTATATCAAATTAAATCACAAACAACTCAAATAGATAATTCTTTTGCAGATAAGGACAATGGCAATGCAACAAAGAGATTTGACAAAGGGTAGCGCAGTACAAATACTTAATGAAATAAGTATTGAATATGATTTTTCAATACCAGAATACACAGTAAAATCTCTTGGAATACATCAAGAACTACCGCCATTCGAGGCAACTTGTGAAATTTAAAAAAATAATGTAACCTATGCTTGTGTTGGAGAACCTGCGTCCCAAAAGAAAGTAGCAAAACAAAATGCAGCAGCTAGAGTCTTGGAAACACTTTCCACGAAATATATATTTTTAGAAGGAAAGTTAGAAAAATGCTTAATAACAGAATCTAAATTTTATAATATAAGCGATAAAAACAATAAAGAAGCTTTACAAAAATGGACTAATTCATGTGAAAGGTGTTTTCAAAGAGGACATTTAGCTCGTAACTGCCGCAACCCTCTACGTAATAAAAAATATAAAAATAACCCTTAAAGAATATTTTCACTAATCTACTACATTATAAAAATTATATTTTATATATTACAGTATGTTATTTATAATTTACAAATATAAAATACCCTATTCACGTATAAAAAATATTAATGTATTCAGTTATATAACAAAATAAATCATTGTAACCTTATATTAATACTAAGTTCAAACTATTTTGAAAAAAAAAAAAAAAAAACTATGTAATAATTTATAACAAAAACTTTTAATATTAAGACAATATAAATTTGTATCCAAAAATATGTTAATATTTGAATTTATCAAATTGTGAAAATGCAAAAAAAATACAAATTGTAGAACAAACGTCGAAATGAATGTTATATTTATCATTCAGATATTGTTATCAGAAAAAGAGTTGAATGTATTTCTTCAAAACAAAAAATGTATTCTTCTACCGAAGTTTCGATCGCGGATCGTTAACTCCCCGCGCTCGAACTGAGGGGGGAGGTGTCACGTCCCGCGACGTATTTGAATGTATATAATACACACAGGCTGGTTTGAGTTAGAAATCTATGAGAGAATCGATAAAGGGGAATAGGGAGTAGGGGAAGTAGGGAGCAGTATAGGGCCCCTTCTCCTCTAAGAAGATATGACTAAGTCACGATTTTCGCTGACCGTCAATTTGTATAGTAAAATATAAAAGAGGCCCACACCAAGAGAAAGCAGTCAGTAAATTCTTCGTCTAGTTCGACACTTAAATTTTCCTTCGGATTTATAACCGGTCTCGCGACAATAGTCCAGTGCGGTATTTCAATTTAACTTCGGAAATCTCTGAGTTTGAGATTAATAAAATTCGATTGGGACAATTTAAAATCCAAGTTCGGGAGTCGTAAAAGTCATCGTAGACTTGAATAGATCTTGTAAAGATCTTCGAACAGTGTCGTAAATTTGAATCGCCGCCCTTTACGGAATATACCTGTGCGGCCTATAACTCCGTCTCTCTCACACACTTGGAATACACCTGTGGGGATCCAGTACTTACAACTCACCGCCGTGTGGATTAAACCTCAACACAACTTACGAATCATAAAGGTACCGAACCTCTCTCTCTCTATCTTTATTCTTTGTCTCTTTCTCACCTACGTACCAACCAGCCTGTGCCTACATTATATAAGAATTGTCTTAACGAATGTATATCCGGAAATTTTAACCAGTAAAATAAATTCAATTTGTATTATTTTCATAATCATTGTGTCTTTCATTGACTTATCCTCATCCCTAAGCGAGGATCATTCGATCCTAACTTAAAACGAGGAATCTTCGATCAAAGTAAGTATTTACGTATTTGTGACGTAACAATAATTTGATGTCTTTAACTAGTTGTGGATTGTATTCATTTCGTAGATTGTCGTAGAATCCTTGTATGTTCTCCATGTTTCGATGTAATAAAGGTTTTAGGCCTGATAATTAGTTTGTAGATATGTTGTTACCGGTATTATAATTTGAACATTAAAGTGAATGGCCTTTCCGGTTTTGTAAAGTTGTTTTATTTTGAAAGTACGTCAACGTTTCGACCGATTTTTCGGTCCTTATCAAGACTATAAAAAGGAAATACAAAATGAATATATATAAAAAATTTTTAAAAAATCATGAATATAATAAAAAGTTTTTGTTTTTTCAATATAAAATATAAAATTAAGAGAAGATAAAAGAGAGAAAGAATAATAATAATAATAAACATACCGTGGGTGACATATTTGGTATTTTACTTCCATTCATATTGTTTGATGATTGGTTAAATTTTTATAAAAAATTAAATTTCAAAAAATCCAAGTTTAAAAGCATAAAATTATATTGTAAAATTATCATCATAGCATATTAGTTGCTATGAGAGTTCGTTAAATTTTTTTTAAATTTTTGTTAGGATAACTGGTGTCAACCTTTTTAGGTTATATTGATCGATAACGACACTTATAAAATAAATATATAAGAGATAAATTTTGAATTAAATTATGTAAAGAAATTTTTTGAAATATTAGTTACTTACAAGCAGCTTCCATCATTTATACGTTATTGTTACATTTTTTAAAAATTTTTTACTACACAAAACTTTGGAAGTAAAATGATATTTTATGCAGATTTAATTCCATAGATACAAAACTAAAATTCAATTTAGAAAAATCTATAAATAATAGTATCAATTTTTTGGATGTAAATATCCAAGTTATTGATAATAAAATTAAAACTAATTGCTACAAAAAACCAATTTGGTCAGGTCGATATATCAATTTTTTCTCTAACCACTGTTTAACATATAAAATTGGTAACAACGTTGCAGATATTCTTAGTCTCGGTGGTAAGTTTGCTTTTAATTACAATAAAAAAACTTTTGCTATTGCTAAAATTATTACAAATTTAGAATGTAATATTCATAACATTCCCTATGACAATAGAAACTACATAAGAAATGAATTAACATATTGGGTTCAAAATTGGCTATATAATGAAAGTAGTAATATTAATAAAAAGATTTTCTTACAAAAAAATATTTATGAAACAAAAAATTTTTAAAAAAATAATACAGACATTATCTTAAAAAATGCAGACAAAAGTAATAAAACTATTTTAATGAACAAAAATGATTACAACTCAAAAATTTACGATCTTCTCAATAATCCATCTACATACAATAAACTAAAAAAAGATCCAACTAATTAAATAAACAATACTTTAACTATAACTTTAAATGAACTAAAAGATAAAAATATTATTGATGAAAAACTTTACAAATTTCTTCATTGTAGCACCAATATTGCACCCAAATTCTATGGTTTACCAAAAATCCATAAAACCAACTGTCCACTAAGACCTATCACTTCCTTCATTGGTTCACCTTTATACAACCTATCTAAATTACTTTCTAAATCTATGCAAAAAACAGTTGGACATACTGAATATCATATTAAAGATAGTTTTGAATTCAAAAAGAAAATTTCCAATATCTATATACCAAATAACTTCACTATTATCTCACTTGATGCAGTGTCCATGTACACTAATATTTCTTGGAATCTTATTAGAAAATCAGTTAAATTAAGATGGAATCAAATAAAAACCAATACTTTTCTCAAACACATTTCGATAATATTTTACAATTTTGTTTAGAATCATCATACTGTACTTATAACAATGAATTTTATAAACAAATTTTTGGTTTACCAATGGGATCGCCTCTATCAGCCACTGCTGCAAACGTTGTCATGGAAGAGTTAGAGAAAAAATTTTTTTAAAAATTACCTTATAATATTATATTTTATTACAGATATGTAGATGACACTTTAATTTGTCTACCAGAAAACAAAGTAGAAGATATTTTATGCAGATTTAATTCCATAGATAAAAAACTAAAATTCACTTTAGAAAAATCTATAAATAATAGTATCAATTTTTTGGATGTAAATATCCAAGTTATTGATAATAAAATTAAAACTAATTGGTACAAAAAACCAATTTGGTCAGGTCGATATATCAATTTTTTCTCTAACCACTGTTTAACATATAAAATTGGCGTTATCTACTCACTTACTGATAGAGCAATACTCTTATCAGATAAAGATTTTCATATAAATAATTTAAATTGTGTGCGATCTACATTACTAAAAAATGGCTATCCACTAGATCTTTTAAATGAAAAAATTTTCGAACGTTATAAAAAATTAATAACAATTCAACATAAAACAAATCAAGTATGTGAAATTTATAATATAGATCACAGAGAAAGTAGAAAAGTCATAACTTTTACATATATTCAAAATTTTCAAGAACAGCTATGCAGAATCTTTCAAAAAACTAAACTTTAAATTGTCTTTACAATAGAAAACTCTTTACAAAAAAAATTATTTCCAACAATTAAAGATAGAACACAAAAAAAATTTAAATATAATGTCATTTTTGAAATTAACTGGATTCAATGCAACAAAAAATATATTGGACAAACTTGCAGATTCTTACACAATAGATTACTAGAACATGCTAGATCTGTTAAAAATAAAGATAACAAAACTGCACTTGCAGAACATGCTACTTCTTACAAACATTCCTTTGTTTTAAAAATACTAAAATATTAGGTACAGAAAATATTTTAAAAAAACGATTAATTTTAGAAATGATTTATATTCAAAAAGAAAATTTTTCTATTAATTACAAAACAGATATTGAAAATCTAAGTGCCATTTATAATAATATAATACAATCCATAAAATAACTTTCCTACTTTCTCTTATCTTTTCTAATCTTTTTAATTGTATAATTTCATAAATTTCAAAAATTACCATTGAATGTTACCAATAGCCGATATATTACATATTAATTTTCTTGAGAACGCACCATAACATCAACAACGCTACGATAGCCAAATGAACAATTGTGGAGACATTTTACTTCCAAAGTTTTGTGTAGTAAAAAATTTTTAAAAAATGTAACAATAACGTATAAATGATGGAAGCTGCTTGTAAGTAACTAATATTTCAAAAAATTTCTTTACATAATTTAATTCTAAATTTATCTCTTATATATTTATTTTATAGGTGTCGTTATCGATCAATATAACCTAAAAAGGTTGACACCAGTTATCCTAACAAAAATTTTAAAAAAATTTAACGAACTCTCATAGCAACTAATATGCTATGATGATAATTTTACAATATAATTTTATGCTTTTAAACTTGGATTTTTTGAAATTTAATTTTTTATAAAAATTTAACCAATCATCAAACAATATGAATGGAAGTAAAATACCAAATATGTCATCCACGGTATGTTTATTATTATTATTATTCTTTCTCTCTTTTATCTTCTCTTAATTTTATATTTTATATCGAAAAAACAAAACCTTTTTATTATATAAATATTATTTTTTATTATATTCATGATTTTTTTAAAAATTTTTATATATATTCATTTTGTATTTCCTTTTTATAGTCTTGATAAGGACCGAAAAATCGATCGAAACGTTGACGTACTTTCAAAATAAAACAACTTTACAAAACCGGAAAGGCCATTCACTTTAATGTTCAAGTGAATTAATAAGTGCCGTTAAATACGTGTATCGTCGTATTAAGTCGAGTTCTGAGAGTTAAATCTACAGAAAACGAACTTAACCAGTGTTTAGCAAGCAAGTTGGATTGTCTGATACGCTTCCTGTACTACTTGACTAGCACTACTTAACTCCAGCCAGGATTGTGCCGTTATCCAGCTATCAACAAGGAGAACTATACGACAAAACTCTTTCTCTTGCCTTCTCAAGCAAGGAAAAAGGCGTAAGTTATAAATATAAGCATCTCAAAACTTATTATATTAACTATAATGCCAATTGCAGTGCGTGAATTGTATACCTAGGCATCTCAAAACCTAGTATATTAGCATAAAACGCACGCAATCAATCGCGGAAGTCACACATATAGGCATCTCAAAACCTATATTATTGACTTATATAGACGCACACTTTTAATGCGTGAGTTACATATATAGGCATCTCAAAACCTGTATTATTAACTCATAAACGCATAAAACCCTTAATGTTGCCTTCTCATCCTGAGAAGTAGTATAAGTCATACACATAAGCATCTCAAAACTTATTGTATAGCTATCTTTTAATTAATAAAGCTTGTACACCGCAATATAATCAAATTTGTTATTATTGTGAAAAACTCGAGCCGCATAGGTTTGACTAGTGACCACGATCCCACAAAACTATAAATAATCAGAATTTACCACTCTGATTTAATCAGCAAACTTTCCTCCCTTTTCCTAATTTTCCCAACCTACCCTCGCCTTAGCTCGGGACGTAACACCATTATAATTTAAACTTACTTATTTATTACTTTTTAATAATCTCAGTCACTAATGTCCACTTTTCTTCATTCCATACTTTATTTTAATATCAATCTCAAAATTATTAAGCTAATTCGATGCAAAATTTCAATATATTGCAAAAAGAATAATTCAAAGATAGTTTTTGAAATCATGAATAAACTAGAATCAATTAAGAAACTAAGCATAATTGGAATCGTTTCTTTCTCTTTTGTTCAAGAAATGATTCGAACGGCAAAATTACCGGATACGAACAACGCCAAACACGTCGATGGAGTATTACCAGAACACTTTCTTACAACTTACTACAAGCTATTTAGATATACTTACTATTCATTCAATGAAAGTATAATAACTGTTTACACTCATAGAGTAATAGGCTGGCGAATTTGTCAACAATGTTATTTCACTTTACCCAGCAATTATCAGTTATATCATAATGTAGGAAATGAAGGACATTATATGATTGTTTCAGAAACAGCGAACACGACCTGCGGAGTGTGCGGACTATGGAATAAAATTCTATTAAAAGCAAATAAACCAGCCTGCGAATGTCTCGATTGCATTGAAGAATATCTGAATCATCCATTAGCTACAAATTTGAGTTTCGAATTAGAAGTAAGAAATCATCTATTTGACAGTCTATAACATTATTCAAAAAATCATATCCGACTAGCTTTCATATGATATGCTAATATAAAAGTTTGAGCACGGTCATTTCATCCTCATGTTCAAACTTAAGGGGCGAGGTGTCACGTCCCGTTATGAAACCAATGTTTTTGAAAAATAAATTAATCTATGATCATGTTATGCCTAACGGTAAGATACCCCTTCTATTAGCATTCGAGGCCTATATAATGTAGAGCGCAGGGCCCGCTCCTCAGTTCTTGTCCGACCAATAAAGTTATAAGTACTGAGCTTTCTAAACCACGACTCAGCAACATTCTTCAAACCTCCTTATTCGATATTACGCATAACAATCAAAGTTCATTTTTTTTTCTTATATGTAATCATATGTTCGGTACAATAATTAACCTACATGAGGGCGTATTCGAAAAAATCAATTTAATCACTGTTTAAGGAAATATTCGCTAAAAGTTTAAATACTATATCAATGTATGGACAAGTAATAAAGGTATTAAATGTTGCATATGAGTGTTTGTATCATCAGAGAAATAATAATAATAAAACATAATGTATTGAAAAAGTTTCTTTTTCTTTTTTGAAACAAAAAACTATGATATATTTCTATATTTGAACTGTGTGTTAATCAATATTTCAAAAGATGTATGTAGACAAATTTGATAGGACAATTTTGCTCCATGCGATAGGAATATACTTTTCCTAGATAAGTAAAAGTATAATTAGAAATATGTGAATTGCTTGATATAAATGGAATAATGTATCTGCATCTATACAGATTTACCTAAAAAAATGTTGATACATTAGCTCACTAGGATATGAATTAAAATATTATAGAGGTAAGTATTTACTGCTCAAAATTTAGAGAATGATTCAGGATCACTAAGCCAAAGTTCACTTGTTTTCTCTAAAAAAACAACTGAAGATCATAAATTCAGAAATAATGATCGCAGAGCCATAAAATGACTTGATTTTATATGGAAAGCAACTGGGAATCATAGAAACAATACTTCAATTTATTCGGTTAAAGAAACAATTGAGGATCACGAAGACCGAGCTTGACTTGTTAATTCTAGAAAAAGCTTGAAAATGATGAATTCGCAGTTTTCGAAGTCCCTGATTGCGATTCTTTCTTATTATATGTAAAGAAACAATTGTGAATCAGTAAGAACGAGCTTCACTTGTTTTATCTGAAAAAACAAATAGAGTTCGTTATGGGCGAGCTTTACTTGTTAATACTAAAAAAAGTTTGAAAATTATTAATTTTGAGTTTTCGAAGTCGCTGATTGTGATTCTTCACTTATCCTCTGTTAAGAAAAATAACGATCTCTGAGACCAAAGTTAACTTGTTTTCTCTGAGGATGGAACTGAGGATCAGAAAATCAGTCAACAGACCATCACAGAGACACAGAATTAATTGATTTTATATGTAGAGTAACTATGGATCACAGAGTCAGTGCTTTAATTTATTCCTTTAAAGAAACAACTGAAGATCACCAAGACCGACCTTGACTTTTTAACACTGGAAAAAGCTTAAAAATAATTAATTTGCAGTTTTCGAGATCGTTGATTGCGATTCATTCTTATTATGTGTAAAGAAACATTTGAGAATCGCTAAGATCAAGCTTCACTTGTTTTATTGGAAAAAACAAATGAAAACCATTTATCAGAGCTTAACTTGTTATCACAAGAATAAGCTAGGAAATAATTATTAATTGGTTTTTGAGGTCAGTGATTGCAATTCTTTTTCATTATATGTAAAGAAACAATTGTAAATCACTAAGATTGAGCTTCACTTGTTTTATTTGAAAAAACAAATGAAGATCGTCATGGCAGAGCGTTACTTGTTATCACAAGAATAAGCAAGGAAATGATTATTAATTGGTTTTTGAGGTCGGTGATTGCGATTCTTTTTCATTATATGTAAAGAAACAATTGTAAATCACTAAGATTGAGCTTCACTTGTTTTATTTGAAAAAACAAATGAAGATCGTCATGGCAGAGCTTACTTGTTATCACAACAATAAGCAAGGAAATGATTATTAATTGGTTTTTGAGGTCGGTGATTGCGATTCTTTTTTATTATATGTAAAGAAACAATTGAGAATCACTAAGATTGAGCTTCAGTTGTTAACACTAGAAAAAGCTTCAAAATAATTAATTTGCAGTTTTCGAGGTCGTTGATTGCGATTCTTTCTTATTATATGTAATGAAACAATTGAGTATCGCTAAGATTGAGCTTCACTTGTTTTATTTGAAAAAACAAATGAAGATCGTTATGGCAGAGCTTTACTTGTTATCACAAGAATAAGCAAAGAAATTATTATTAATGGGTTTTTGATGTCGGTGAGTGCGATTCTTTTTTATTATGTGTAAAGAAACAATTGAGAATCACTAAGACCGAGCTTCTTTTGATCTCGATAGAAAAACGAACCGAAGATCCTTATGGGAGAGCTTAACTTGTCAATACTAGAATAAGATTTAAATTGATTCATTTGGGGTTACCTAGGTCGTTGATTGCGATTCTTCACATAATTTCCGTGTAAGAACAAATGACGATCTCTAAGACCAAAGTTCGCTTATTTTCTCTGAGAAAGCAACTGAGGATCGTAAATTTAGCCAACTGACGTTCACAGAGCTAGAGAATTACTTGATTTTATAAGAAGAGCAACTGTGGTTTATAGAGTAAGTACTTTACATTCTTCCTCTAAAGAAACATTTGCTGATCACCAAGACGGAGCTGTACTTCTTCTCAGTTAAAGAAAAAGAGAAAAAAAGCAAAGTAATCATTGCATTAAAATTTAGAAGTACAAAACACTATTGATTAACAGGTACTTCAATGTTTCTGAAGCTTCCACGCTTGTATATGAGGAACAAACAAAATGTGCGAAGAACCCTAATTAATGGATGGCAAGGGAACTCACGTTCTAAAGTCACCTAAATTAGTGAAAGGCAATAGTTAGAGAATTTAAAATCAAAATTTCTTGTTCAACGTTTGATGGTGCCTATCGCATTGTATTCTTTTTTTCTATTTTAACGATATAATTATCGATTTGTGATCTGCAATCTCGCAAAACATGAGTTACCATTTTCAAGCCGATTTCAGTTACTAAAAGTTGAAATTATTAGGGTTAACCTCCTCTACTAGATTAGTAATGTTAAATTTTGATTTTCAGACGGAAAAATAACAGCAAAGTACGAATTTATATCGAATTCATAGAAGTACTTGATCTTTCAAGGATAAGGGACCCAAAAAGAAACATGCGTATATAAAGATAGGGACATATGATAGGTAGGTTTTTTTTATATAGGGACGCGAATTCACATCAATAAAATATTAAAATATGTAATTTTATGTTAAGTTTTAAATTTGATGTTATAGCCTGTTATCTTCTTAACATAAAAACCAATCTGCAGTTGATAATATTTATATAAATTCATGAAAATTATTTAATTATCCTCCATTAGGTCATGTCTTGAAATTTACTTATAAAAATTATTTTTGGATGACAAAAGATGGATTCATGCTCCAAGTTTGGAATTTCTTTATTCAAGGTTATGTTCGAAAGTTGTAAGACATTGAAAACACAGTTTTTGTGAAAAATGGCTATACAATTATGGAAAATCATTAAAGCAGGTACTTTCAGAATACGTCAAAGAAGTAATTCCCTCAACATATGTTCGTTAATATTTATGCCTTTCAACCATTTCCCAAATTTTCAGACAATATTCTATATTATCATGAAACAATTTGTACTAATATAAAATCCAATTTCCTTTACTCACTTCTCTCTACATACATATATCGAACGTGAGCGGGAAAGTTCGTATTATGGGACTGCTGCAGCGGCCGCTAAAACGACCTCCTGTAATTGGGAGTTGTAAACAATTCACACATAACACGTAGAACTGCTTAGGAAATTATATAGTTTATTTTGAATAAGAAGAGCCACGCACTAAAATTTTATATTCTTTTTCGCGCGAATCGCAAAGTACTATTAAGACACGATGATATAGAAGTTTGAGACGTCTCAAACCCAAACTTGTGACGAATTGCGAGACGAAATATTAGGAAGGAAATTTTCGTACGTGACGGAAATTTATCCCTAGATCAGGTAACGAAAGAAGACAATGGAAGCAATAAAAAAACCTCTATAAACCAAAGGACTTTTATACCTAAGTTCGGGATAAAATTTACATGCATAGAACCCTTGGGGCAGACGAAAATTTTATGACTTAAAAGTTGACGAAAAATTTTCGTCAAAAACTCTTCTCATATCTTAAACCTACATGTGCGAAGTCTGCAAAGATTGCATATATGCTTTATGGCGAATCGACCCAAATTTTGTCGGCCAGCTCGAACTCGAACCCAAAAGCAGGTAGAGGGTCATGAGAATAGAGGCAATAAACCGTACGTGTGGCGTACTCCTAATTCTAAATTGATCTTATCTTTTATTAACCCATGAGATTGAAAATCATAGAGTTTTTTCGCGAAACACCTCATATGAGTGGAGTGTCACATATGAGAAAGCGAAATGTGGAATGCCAATAAAGTGGCTGTAATTTTCATAAAAAAAGTAATCAGATGTATTGAATTCGAAGCAAACATACTGTTTTGGGAAAGTAAGAGAGTAAAAAATTATGAAAACTGAGTTAATTCTGATTAATCATTTATGCGCAATGATTTAGAATGACTGCACAAATTTGTCATGAATATTTTAAAAAATGTGCGTTCCTTGCATGCAGAAAGTATGACTTTACATCATACTTTATTTATATGCATTTCTGGGTGAGTTACGTTACTTTTTGTAAAAGTAACAAGTTGAAATTAAGTTACTTGTTGAAAAAGATTTACCTGCAATCTTAAAGTGACTAGAGAAGATGACTGAGGCCATAAATTTTTTTTTAGTGGAGAGGATAAATGATGAATCAAATTTTGGCAGTTTAGCGAATGCCAGCGATATGATGGACCCAAAATTGAACCTTAAGTATAGTTTATTTTTTGTGTTTTATTCAATTTACGAAATTGATTTGCTATTTAATTTAATTTTAATCTATTGATTTTTTGTAAGTGTATTTACTCTTTTCCTCACCACCCATGAGGTAGAGTATGTCTTGGCGCGTTTTATTTTTAAGTGGTTTCCCCTGTAGGCCTATTCCACTCATTCGTATGTGAAATTGGATTTTATTATTTATATACCTCGAAAAAGCGCATAAACCTTTCGTGAGTCATAACTTTACCCACGTATCCAATTTTGACTGAGCGACATTTTAACGTACGGAAAATAGATCCTAGTAATAATTTTTTTGCAAATGCCTCAAAAGGTGATTGTAATCTTCCATGAAAATCTGAGTATTTCCCACAAATTTAATGCTCAAACTCATGGAATTTTTTACTATGATCTATCTTTTCTCAGATTAGAATGTACCTCAGCCAAAACTTGAAATGCGGATGGGTCTATATGGTCAGATGTTTCCTAATTTTGCGCTCAATAACTGCGTGAACAGTTAGGAGCAACTAAATGTTGCGCGAAATAACTGCATATGTAGTTACGAGCAACTAAATATTGCCCGAAATAACTGCATATGTAGTTATGAGCAGCTAAATGCTGCCCTAAATAACTGCGTGACTTCTATATATATATATATCTACTAAACTGCGTGAAAAGTTAGGAGCAGCTAAATGTTGCGCTCAATAACTGCGTGAACAGTTATGAGCAGATAAATGTTGCGCTCAATAACTGCGTGAACAGTTATGAGCAGCTAACTGTTTCTTTAATAGCTAAATTTTCAAGGTAAAAAACCAATAGCCTAGATCTGTTAATGTTATATAAGTACGTAAAAAGATTGGATAGTCACCAATCCTCATTATATAGACAGACTCGTGCAATCTGGGTATTCAATAGCATAATCTTTGAAGTATATCTTCTCATTCTATAAGTCCCATAAGCTGACGAGGATATTTCATCCAACTCCTTGGACGTACTTTGCAGAGAATACATGTGTATTGAGCAGATTCGCTCGCCCATTCTGCCATTGTTTTAGTCTCTCCAGGAATGCAACTGCTATGTGCAAATCGTCTGCAGAAAGTGCACATCACAAGGTCATCCCCATTAAGGTTCGAGTTGACCACAAAACAGTGAATGCAATATTTTTTCATGTCTTCTGATTGTTCAATGAGAAATTCGGCTATTCTACGCCGGAAATTTGCAGGGTTAAAAGTAATTTCCATTTCACTATTATTCCCAATACACTGCATATAGTAGACAATGAACGCTCCACAATTATAACTATCATTCTGGAAAGGTCTACGTTTTGTCCACTGTTCTCCTTTCCAATCAACGCGACGAAGCTTATCGAAAGAACATGTTTGCGGGCAATCAGAAATGGATTTTTTAAAGTTCCTTATTACTCTGGTTTCCTCTAATTTAAAACTGTAACTTCTTTTCTTCGTTACTCGAATTGGATCAATCAAAGTAAACGAATTTTTATTGCAGTTTATTAGAAAAATACGCCAGTGATTGTTGAATAGGTAAGGCATAAGAATTGTACCTGAAATCGGTAAATGTACGTTGTACATTCGGAATTCTTTGGGAATATTAGCATCATTACTTCCAAAGATACACCTCGTATAATATGTTGGCATATAACAAATGTCATGCCAATCTAAATCACACTTCATGATGTATGCATCAATGACAGATCCATCAATCCATTTATCTCCTTTCAATGTCTGAAAAGCGTTGAGAGAAACATGTAATTCAGGCACAAGGGAAAGAATTGGTGAGTCTGCCCTTGGTTTATAGGCCCCGAAAGGGATATCCTCTTCCACTTTGTTGTCTATGTAATAAGACATATCACGCATAAGTCCATTTCCCAGGGCCAATTCATGGATGGAATTATCGCTTTGATTATAGATTGATAGCGACGCGTCGTCCCATGTTTCAGAGATTATTTTGGTCGCTTGCGACTGAAATGAACTTTGGGCTAGCATACCTATATCGTGTGCTTGAAAGTCTTGAGCTTTACTTTTATTATTCATACTGCTTTGTTTGGTTTGCATTTTTTGTTTTTTACAAACAAGAACCCTTTTCTTTTCAGAAGCTCTCCTCTTTTTCTTATCTGGTTTGGATTCTTGCGATTGAGTATTTTTTTTAAAACTAGGGCATTCTAAGTGACTTCGAGCTTTCCTTTTTCTTCCTCTTCTATTCTTATTCCAACTTTCTTTGAGAGAAGGATCTAAGGGAGTTGGAATTGCTTCAATTTCGTCACATTATGAATCGGTAGATTCATTTTCCTCGATTTTTGTATTGAATTTCTTTTCATTCTGAGGGTATAGAGGTTTCATTCCCTTACGATTTTTTAATAACACTTTTTGTTTTTCTTCATGCAGTAACTTGCTGGTGTATTTTTTTAATTTTCGAATGAAACGAGCAATCGGCAAATGTGTTTCCTTACGTAAGACTGTATCTTTAACGGTTTTGAAATGAGCTTCGACATAAGCGTTACTCAATCGCGAGACTTCAGGCAACAAATCGACTAACAAAATGGCTGTGGCCATTATTATGAAGGGCATGAAATGGTTCAAAATAAGTTTAGCCACTTCAGGATTGTAACACTTATTTGTGGGTTCTTCCTCATCACTTAATAATCTCATGCTGCTTTCCACTCTTTGGAAAATGTTGCAGAAGTGAAAAAAGAATGGCGAATTGATGGCAATACCATTCTTGTCACCATCATCGTCAAACGTCAATTCTACGTCAAAATTACTTTCATTTTCCATGATTTCTGTAAAACCTGCCTTATGAAAAGTATTCAACTCCTCCAATCCCTTATCTGCAACTGATACATCGGGTGACAGAAGGATAGAAACAGTTGATTCAAAAACTGTATCTAATTCACTTACCCTTTTACTGAGTATCATAAATGCTATGCAATCTAATACAAGATCACGTTCAGAATACGCTGGAAACTTTCTATCTAAATTTTCAGCTGCTCGATGCATATAATGTGAACAGCAAGTGTGGATGATTACTACATCTTTGAGAAATGAAATATTTTTTTCAGCACAGTTGTACGCTATCTTGAGGTACGTTTGAATGTCCATATGATTCCATTCAAACAGTAACCCGTGGATGAGTACCCAACTCCAGTCCACTACGACAACTGCAAATGTTGGACATTTGTATCCATTTTGTACTACGAACTTACGGTAGTCTTTTAGAAAGTGACTAATTGATGTAGTATCATGTTCAGAAGATATAAACTCTGCTAAAGGAATCGTTGAATTCATAAACCTTGCCACAAGGGCAACACATAATATGCGTTTACATTCTTCACCATCTGGCTCTCGACTAACCGAACCTGTGGCGTCAAGATGTAGTACCCACATTTTTTCACAGTCAATTAAATGTAACTGACTTTTTGAGTGCATTAACGCAAATAATGGCATCCCCACTCGTTGCAAATAAGGATCACTTGTTTTACGATCATCAAAACATTGCTGTACCAAGTCACCAACATGATTCGATTTCAATCTTAAATCATACTTGCAATTTTGTTCCGATTTCGCTTTCTGATACGTACTAAGCAATTTTAAATTTTGCATATTACCATCTCCAGCTAATTCCTTATTTGTTTCACGTACAATTTCCAGATGAAGCTCTCTTGGCTTATTAACAGTCTGCATAAGTTTCTGCGACTCTTTTCGAGCCTTACCAGCTAACTGATAGTAATGCCTCGGTCCATCGTGAATAACCCCTCCAGCTGCATCGCTATAAACGAAGAGTGTTAGTGGACCGTTATCAGAGTAGCTAATGTCGAATTTAAACCTTTGGGCATGAGATTTGTATCTACAGATGCCATAAATAACGTCAAAATCTTTATTCATTCTGTGGCCATAAAAGCGCAAAGTACATGTGATGTTAAATTCTTTCGGCAATATTTCAATGAGTATTTGACGAGTGAGATCTTTTTTTAAGTATCCATGCTCATCAATTAAATTTGAGGCCAATAAACAATTTCCTCGATCCTCGGAAAATACTGCTTTTGATTGTCTGGTCATAGGAGGTCGAGTAACATCCGCTTCGTTTCCTAAAATACTCTTCCTATGCTTCTTGTCATCACTGTCAAAATCATTGCATAACAGTTCAGTATCGGTATCAGTACTAAAGTCATATACGTCTTTTCCACCGACTTCGTATTTTAAAAAGCGATGATGGTCTGATTCGTTGCAAATACTCTCTGTTTTCAATGATTTTAGTGCCAGAGAAGAAAGTGATTGAACGATTTCAGAAATCTGCGCTATATGTGGATTTGTTTCGCTGTTTATAACAGAATCTGACGACTCAATAGACATTTTATTGTTATTCACGTCTGGATTTTTTATAAAAAATGTTTCTTTCTTTATGTTTTCCTCCAACTGTTTATTTCGCCACAAATCTTCTACAATATTTGTAATACCATCATCATTGCAGTTCCACATTTTTTTAAACTTTAGTACCTGCTTATAATTACTGCTAATCCTTAGTTTTCGGCAAATCTTATGGCATAACGAATCGTTTGAAAAGGCAGTAAAGGAGACTGCACTTAGTGTTGATACATTTTTCGATATCACTTCTGCCATCAATTTTAAACGCTCTTCCAAAAGTGTCTTCTTCTTTTCTTGTTGCATTTTGCGCGAATTTGTTCTCACTATTAGATTTTAATGTAGTCGTCCTGAAAAATACTGTTCAAACCAGTAGGCTTCTTCTTAACAATTTTGCAGGAACAAGAAATATTTTATTATACAAAAATTTAAACTACATAAAATCAGAACAAACACACACTGAAACATTTCGACCTTTACGAAAATTAATTCATCAATTTTTAAACCTTTATAATTCTATTTCTGCCCGATTTGGCCGAAAGCTTCGCTCATCAAGTTGAGGTTAAATTTTAAATTAGCAATTTTTAATTACATCGATTTTTCTGGATTTTTTTGGATCAGCAATTTCGCCCTATTTTGGGTCAAAATTGTCCATTTATCGTCTACGTGTGGGTCACACGAAGGGTGAAAATTTCGCGAATTTTTATTCTTTATTTGAAGAGTAAGAACGCCAAAGAAACTCACGATTTTCAGTATTTCGGAAGGAGAAAAAGTAAGACGGAGGAATCGTCCAAACGTCGCCCGTAGTTTATAGATTTCGTACCTAGAATTCATAACAAAATTTCAATCAATATTTGCCGCGTGACTTCGCCCAGTAGCGATTTTACAACACGTTTTAATTTTGGGAATTCCCCATGTCTGAAAATAAAGGTTTTCGACCAGTGGTTTATTTTTGTAGCATATGCGATCTTCCCAAGTTCTCTCTTTTTTTTTTGTTAAGCTAACTCCTCCCTTCAATTTTTAATCAATTTTAATAAATACAGGCATCAGGCGTGGACAGGGCACTGTGAAATTTGTGACACAGGCCTGGCACTTTTCATCATTTGCCTCCACCCAAAGAAATACTCAAAATTTATATTTGACGCGTGCAACTTGCCAGGCTTCACTCATTAGGAAAGAAATAAAACATAAGAAAAGGAGTTACCAACCAAGTGAAGCTCCCCGTGGGGATTCGACACTTGCGTGGCGAGGATATGGAGAGGAAATTTTTTTAAGGTGAATCTCCTCGTGGGGATTCGACACTTGCGTGGCGAGGATATGGAGAGGAAATTTTTTTAAGGTGAAGCTCCCCGTGGGGATTCGACACCCAAATTTTCCTGGAATTGTTATTTATTTAATGAGGAATGCCACGTTCGATGTGTCCCTCGATATGAGAGTTCACACTACTAATGGCACGAGTTGAGCTAACCAAGTCGTGTCTATTTCATAACACCCCTAAAATTCAGAGTAATTTGGCTCCCATAAGTTTAAAAAAAAGGAATAAATTTTAAACCACTGATCCCTAACTAAGGGGGGACAGGAATCATATATTTTCACGTCAATGTTTCGCACAGGGCGATAAGTCCTCACCTTTATCAGGCTCGCAACCGGACTGATTTTCGAGGATGTGCAATCAAGCACATCGCCTCGGATTTCCACCTCTCAATTAATTTCCCCCCTTAATTAACTTGCGCGCGCCTGAATTAGCGACCGCGATCATGTCCAATTAAATTAATAAATTAAGAGTTTTTTACACGGTCTTTTCCCCCTTTTCGCGACCGTTTTGAGGTTGGAAATCGGTATCACAAGGAAGATAATATTCTTGTGATTATAATGATGTTTATCAATTTGCAAAAAGTCGCATATTTTGTCCCGTGAGAGAGTTTAAAAATTGATGTGCGCACAAAAGTGAAAGCGCATCGCACGACGATAACGAGAAAGCCTTTCCCCCATCTCACCTGCCGCTGGCGCGTGTTACCTGCGTAGGCGCGTACTCCTATTGGACAGCAGAATCGGAAGGTGTGGGCTTTAAATAAAGATTAAAAAAAAATAAATAAAATTCCAAAAAGAAATATCGGATGTGTCGTTTATAGATAAAGATGAGTTTTAAGCTCCAAATATACCAAAACCATTAAAATGAAACCGTATAATAATGACCAGTGGTCTGAAGTGAGCCTTTACCATGTCAAACACCCATATTATCTGTGTGCTCATTTATTTTTATTTATTATTTGCGTCCATTAACATGACGAAATTGTGTTTCATACCATCTATTTATTTATCTGTTCGTCTGTTTATTTTATTATTATTTAGTACATTATTATTTTATGACGAAGTTGTCTTTTAATGCTATCCATTTATTTATCTGTTCGTCTGTTTATTTATTCTTTTAGTTATTTTATTCATTTATTAATTCAAATTCTTATTCATGCAAAAGAATAAATGATCCTGTGATAAATAATTAAAAAAAAATGAAATAACTGTGTGGGACGCCCATCCATCCAGCGAACCATGCCACACGCTGCTTGATCCGAGTAATCGGTCGGGTAGCAGCAACCACAGGTTAGTGTGGCGCTCGCTGAGGATACGAGCAAAAATGTCTGTGAAAAGTAGACAGCCTCGTTCTTGCCATACTCACTTCCGGTTTGGAAGTAAATCCCTTATTACTCGACAAATACTTAACGAGACATCGCAATTCTTTCGTGCGAGTCTCGTGGGAACCTACTTATTCTAAAAGTAATCCTAATTTAGTGGATTGCTTCCTCTTTTCGTCGCAAAAAGGCGGATACTGAAGGCTGGGCCGTCTCAACACTAAAGTGTTTCAAAACGCCTGGTAGGTTAAAAAAAACTAACAAAAAAGAGATAAGATTTTTTTATCTCAATTGACTTCTTCGCTTACACGGTGACACGTAGTTTTCAGCACATGTGCCTATGCCCGGTGAAAAAACAAAACTTTTTCTTAGTATTTTAGCAGATGAAAAAGAATAACTTATGCAAAATTTGTCTAATAAGCCTCGAAATTGCGAGTCCGGATCAAAGTACTCGTTCAACGCAAGAATACTCGTGAAAAATCGTGTCAAAGTCGCAGAACATAAACATTTTCGGTGGTGGAAATGATATTTTTTCCTTCTATCCTTTCAAATAATGACAAGAGATATATTCCGCTTATTTGAAATTAGACAAATCCTCTAAATTAAAGTAGACCATCTAAATCGAATAACATGTAATCGTTGTGTTTGAAGAAGATCTTATATACTATGATATTATAGATTACTCATTAGGAATTTCCAAATCAATAAACCATTTTTTAATCAAAATATCCTGATATGCTTTAGAAACAGTTGTCATTTTAATGCATAAAAAATGCGATTATTGAAATGCGGAGCTAACTTCACGATCTCCACACTATCGGAAAAACAAATTATTTCCCTGAGTTCTGAAAAGATTTGACATAATTCTCGAGTTTCTGACACTTTTTAGAGTTCCGGTAAATTACGGGAAATATAGCTATTCAAAATTTCAACAATTTTTTTCAAAATGCCATTTTCAAGAGTTCAAAGATTTGATAAATTTGATAAAATTTAGAGTGTCGGATCTTACACAAAGAGAAATTCCAGGTTAAAGTAACCTGATTAGTGAAATTTGAATTTCAAGTTGTGACCACCGAAATTTCTGGTTGCAATGACCAGAAATATTAGTTTTAAGATTTTACAAAAAGAAACTTTAAGGTTATTGCTGATGATAATTCATGAAAAACAAAATCTCACAGCGATCACTACACTGAAAAAAATGGTTAGTGAAACCAACTACTTCGGTTTGTAAGATATGCCTCAGCTATTTTATTAGTTAGCACAACAATTTTTTTTGTTGGTGTTACTATCTCAATTGTTATCACAAGAACTTGGGTAGTAAAACCAACTAAAAAAATTGTTGTGCTAACTAATAAAATAGCTGAGGCATATCTTACAAACCGAAGTAGTTGGTTTCACTAACCATTTTTCAGTGTATGAACGGATCAATGAACCATTCAATACTTTATGCGCCTGCGTGGCAAAATTTGAACGGTGCCAATGTAGACGACACGACTAAGATTTCTGGTTGCAGTAACCTAACATAAATTTTCTAGTTGAAGACATTTTTAACCAGAAAATGTAGTTGTCATAACTGGAAATAGAATATTACAGTTGATTAGGTTGCTATGACTAGTTTTGTTCATTACTGCAACTAAATTACCTGGTATACTTACTGTTGAAGGTTATAACAACATTATAAGTGACTACATTTTTCCGGTTCTTACAACTAGAGCTTATTTCTCTCTGTGTATTCAAATAGTTCTACAAATATGTTCAAACTCATTTTGTTTGAAAATCAAAATTCAAAAAACTATGGCACCAAAAGTTTTTAAATAATTTTTGAAAATCTCATTTCTGAGAGTTCCAAGAATTATGTTTATAGTTCTAGTCCAGTCAAATTAGAATTCAAGATGGATGTGAGAGCAAGATCCGAGATTTTTATTGGAACCGCTCAAAAATATCGTAGTAATTGACGTACTATGTTTAGCGCCTCGAATTTCCTTGTGCGATTTGCAAAACAAATGTTCAAAGCCAAAAAGTGCGAAAATAGGCTATTTTTTAAATACATTTCCTCATTTTACTCTTAAAATATCAGTTTTATGATGAAATTGTATTAACGCACAGTTGTAGAGCACAAAATTTGCTACAAAATATTGTGGTTTGAAGTTAAAAGATTTGATTTTCCTCTGCCACAGCGGCCGAACAATAAATAAAAAATAGTCGAAAAACAGCTATTTTTTGCACGCGCATTTGAAATTGAAAATATTAATACATCTAAATGGTTGTTTTGTCTTTAAAATATTTAATTCTTTACCTTTCGAATGCCGAAAACTCGAATTCAATATCTCTTTTAGTTACCGAGTAATGTAATTGTTTATTAAGAATTTTCAAAATAACATAACTTTTAAGAATTAACATATATGTACATTAGGAAAATTTTTTCACACAGCATGATTTTTTTACACACACTGTAAGTATAAAACTATCATATTCAATGATTAGATGAGTGGTTTTTATTTTTTAACACATCCAAACGATTTTTAAAAGGGGGTTGTAATTTTTACATTAATTGCAAAATGAATAACTCCGCGGTTTTTTGATAAATTCCAAATCTGAAAAGACCCAGTGAAAGTGCTTGCAAAAACGAATCTTTTGGCGCTTTGAACGCTTCAATTCGACCTTCCAATCTGAAATTATTGAATCCCAAAGTCGGCTGCATGTGAGTGAGATTTCAGCAACAATTAAACGAAAAAAATTCCAGCATATAGCTTTATCAATTTACTTTCGATATATTGTTGAAGAAAACCGATTACTTTGACGATCTATGTGCAATTAATTCTAACAGCTACACGGAGAAAAATGGATATTGAAAAGTAGATATTCAAATAGGAAATATTCATCCATAATATCTAGATATTGACACGCAATATTAAAATTTTTTTTCAATATATAAGATTTTGCCGAGAAGTAACATTTGATATTCAGATTCAATAGTTTAGATATTGAAGCATGAAGTGCGGGCGTATATATATAAAGGTTATGTGATCACATTTTCGCTCTCATCGAAATCTAAGTGAATCTAAGATTGACATGCTTGCAGCGTTCCGGAAAGATAAATTTTAAAAGTTTATTAAAGTTTACTTAAATTCTAATAAGTGTTTCCAATGGAATAAAAGTGATCGGGCCATATTAACTTGAGATGCGGTAAGTAAAACATATAAGTTATATATTTTCTCTATATGTGGTTTATAGCCGAAAATGAAATCTAACCTTAGTGTTAAGTTTAAGTTTCTAACAAGAACATTAAATTAATTTTAGACATGCTAGATAATGAAAATTTGGTTCAAACATCTACATTACTTTTACAGAAAAGAACATAATAAAATATAATTTGACTTTTTTCTAAAAACTGAATATGTAGTTATTTTATAACCTTTAAAATAATTTTTTGAGTATCTTAGATATTGAGCTGATGTAACATCTATAACTTACATTTCCAGTATACCTGATATTGATGTTAAATATCTGAGATAGTCAACTCTAGTACCTCAAGCATTCAAGTTTACTAACGAGGATATTCAGAAGTTTAGTATCTCGAATATTCATTCTTAATATCTGAGATAATCAAGTTCAATATCTGAGATACTGGTGGTTAATATCTTTTTTTCAATATATGCAGGCATTGAAGTAGAATATCTAAATGTTTTTCACATAGTTGAATGCTACTGACAATGTGCCTCAATATCTAGATATTATGGGTCAATATCCATTTTTCTCCGTGTAGGCAAACGCGCGCGGGAGTGGCAAAAATCGGAGTGGAGGGAACAGTCAGCGTGGCGCAAAAACTTGATTCGGCGCCTTCAAAATCGTCGCGCGCTCTACACTGCTACTTATCTCGGCTTCTAATCGACCAAATTTGATGTTTATTTTTTTAAACCGATATAGCAAATCAAGAGGGATCAAATTATGTACATAGTTCTTCTAGTCTGTTTTTAAAAGTTTATGAATGGTTAACGACATTTGGGATTTTTCTAATTTTGACATTGCACAATCATACAATTTTCGAAGATAATTCTTAAATACGCAAATACTTTTGCAAATCGTACACCCATTTTGAGTTCAGTATTTAGATTTGCATAAACAATTTTTTACAGCTTCTTTTTAATAAATTAACCAACACTTTTATCGGGATTTTCGAAAAAACAAATTTTTTGAGAGATATATTAATTTAAACTCTTGATAAAATTAGATAAAATGCTAAATTCTCTTGTGCTTAAAATTCATTATCTCCGCTTGAAATAATCTAATCGATTTCGGGTTTGTTTCATATTCTAGCTTATTACGTTAGGTTTTCGGATAAATATTTTTATAATTTTTATTTTGTTAATTAAGTACAGCTATAAGTGGAGACTTAATTAGATCGGAAGATATTAAATATTTTTGAGCGCGCGACGTTATTAATCATTTCCGAGTCGAGCCGCATCTAGCCTTCCTCGAGACATAATGTGCTTTTCGTCGAGTCGGACATGATTAAACACGTCGCACGCTTAAAAATATTTAATATCTTCTGATCTAATTAGGTCTCTACTTTTATGAAATATGCGCTAGTTATATTGAGACATAGCGCATATGATACTATTTTTTCCAAATTTTTCTACTGAGGGGGCAGACATGCAAAAATTGTTTAAACAATTAAATTGCTTATATATGTAGTTCATTAACAAAATAAAAATTATAAAAATATTTATCTGAAAAAATGCAAAAATTGTTTAAACAATTAAATTGCTTATATATGTTATTAACAAAATAAAAATTATAAAAATATTTATCTAAAACCTAACGTAATAAGCTAGAAAATGAAACAAACCCGAAATTGATTTTATTGTTTCAACCGGAGATAATGAATTTTAAGTACAAGAGAATTTAGCATTTTATCCAATTTTATCAAAAGTTTAAATTAATATATCTCGCAAAAAAATTTTTTTTTTTGAAAATCCCGATAAAAGTGTTGGTTAATTTATTAAAAATAAGGTGTAAAAAAAATGTTGTGCAAATCTAAATTCTGAAATCAAACTGGGTGTACGATTCGCAAAAGTATTTGCGTATTTAAGAATTATCTTTGAAAATTGTATGACTGTGCAATGTCAAAATTAGAAAAATCCCAAAGTACGTTAACCATTCGCAAACTTTTAAAAACAGACTAGAAGAACTATGTACATCATTAGATTCCTCTTGATTTGCTATATCGATTTAAAAAAATATACGTCAAATTTGGTCGATTAGAAGCCGAGATAAGTGGCAGTGTAGAGCGCGCGACATTTTGAAGGCGCCGAATCAAGTTTTTGCGCCACGCTGACTGTTCCCTCCACTCCGATTTTTGCCATTCCCGCGCGCGTTTGCCTAGCTGTTAGAATTAATTGCACATAGATCGTCAAAGTAATCGGTTTTCTTCAACAATATATCGAAAGTAAATTGATAAATTTCGTTTTTGGGGTAAAAATCTATTTTCTCAATTATTCGCGAGAACTTTTTTTTCAATTGTCTATAACTTTTTCAAAAATTTACCGATTTTAACAATTTTCACTTTTATATGTTTGTGATAATTTGGAAGACTGAAAAGAGTTGTAAACAATTGCTTGTTGATTGTTATTAATTTTTTATTTAGCAATAAACAATAATTGCAATTTTTTTTTTAAATTCAATATCTCGAAAAGTGTATTTTTTTCTCAAACTTTTTTCGCATCAAAAAAGACACCATGAGTTTCAATTCTACTGAATCTCTAGTAGCTAAAATTTTTTGTTTCCAAGTTATGATTTTTTGAAGAAAAAAATCGTTTTCTTCGTAAAAACCAAGGCTGCACAATGGATATCAACTTTATATGTTCACCGTGTATGGTATAACGATGTATACTTGTCCTTTACGATTATATTGTGAAACTCTAAATACCACAAAAAATGTTTACTCAGTCTTTATGACAAATTGACTGTGCTTAGATATGATCTATCGAATGTTTTCAACTTAGCGATGAATTTCATTGAACGCTTTTTTCGATTTTGTACCTAAAAGTCTTCAGCAATTGCTTGGTATTCAATGTACACATTTTTTTAAGTACTCTCTAAACCTGAATCAGTGAAATAGTCACTGATTATATCAGTGAAAATATATCAACTGAAGAATCAGTGCCCTGCTTTGATTTCACTGAGGAATCAGTGAACGCGTCACGTGAACATAACTTTTGAATTCGCGCATTCAAAACTTTCATCTACACTTTACTGATTTATCGTCCCTTAAAAATAATAATAATTACGTCATTTTTTTTTGTGTTGTTTAGCCTAAAATAAACGAGCTCATTGATCGTTAAAATATCTCGCTGGTTTTATTACTCCCACCTGAATCTTTCATTGAATCAATAAGTGACTTCAATGTATTTCACTGATTCATCAGACGAATTTCACTGATTCTCAATGAAAGACTTATATATGCTGCCATCAGTGAATAGTCACTGCGAATCAGTAGCCGTTCACTGATTCAGGTTTAGATATATATATCTACGCTTATTATTGTACGAGATCATTCGGATATATTTCTTTCGAAATTCACGATACATTAATGTTGCTGTGAAGAAATGGTAGTGTCACCCTCCACATTAATATTATAAAAGATGCTGGTTTGCGATCAATGAGGGTCAAATATAAAGAAGAAAACTCTTCATAATGTCAAGATTGTTGCGACGTTTCGCTGACTATGGGCTTGCCAACCTCATCAGGCTTCATTAAATTAAAAAAACACCAAATAGTAAAATTGTCACACACAAGAAAAATAAAAATTAACTTAATATCAAAAACATACACAAAATTATTAAATTTTACCTTTATAAAAGAAGGTTAACTCATAATGAGTATTGTCGAGAATATAAAATTGTCATAAAAGCCATGATTTTACTAATAAAATGACGTGATGTCATGGAGCCGACGACACTTTTTCTAATAAATTATTAGATTCAAAAATTTAACTTTAAATATTGACAACAGTTTTTGTAAAAACAGAATTTTAAATGTAAAAAGACATCAGCTGGAAAGCTATCATGAATTTAATCTATTAAGCAAATTAAATACGGATTTTTACTATACAGCTCTCATTACAGCTCTCCAAATTCTCTAAATAAAAACAACCGTTCAGATTTATACAGACATCAACCAAAGGTATGTTTGCCATACAACGTAACAAACTTCACTAAATTGTCAGATATTTAAAAAAATACAATATGTCAACTAACCCAGTCGTTAACAAAACTTTGAAATCAATAATAAAATTAGGTAAAGACTCGACAAACAAATGGGAACAAACTAATATTGTGTACAAATTTAATTGTAAAAATTGCCCTGCGACTTATATTGGTGAATCTAAGAGAGCATTAAGAGTTCGTATTAATGAACACAAAATAAAAGAAACAGTGAATCCGTAGTCTGTGAAAATCAATTGGAATTGAACCATGAATTTGATTGGGAAAATACCAGGATTGTTGATTATGTCTCTGACTATCGGAAAAGATTAACATCAGAGATGATCCATATAAAATTTAATAAATTTAGTATAAATAAAAAAGAAGACATATTTACGTTGAATAGAATTTATTTTTCATTACTTAATAGATTAAATTCATGATAGCTTTCCAGCTGATGTCTGTTTACATTTCAAATTCTATGTTTACAATAACTGTTGTCAATATTTAAAGTTAACTGTTTGAATCTAATAATTTAGTAGACAAAGTGTCGTCGACTCCATGACATCACGTCATTTTATTAGTAAAATCATGACTTTTATTACAATTTTATATTCTCGACAATACTCATTATGAGTTAACCTTCTTTTATAAAGGTAAAATTTAATAATTTTGTGTATGTTTTTGATATTAAGTTAATTTAATTTTAATTTTTCTTGTGTGTGACAATTTTACTATTTGGTGTTTTTTTAACTTAATAAAGCCTGATGAGGTTGGCAAGCCCATAGCCAACGAAACGTCGCAACAATTTTGACATTATGAAGAGTTTTCTTCTTTATATTTGACCCTTATTGATCGCAAACCAGCATCTTTTATAATATTAATGTTGCTGTGTTTGTTCATTTCAGAAATATTCATTTATCAATTTTTAGGGCTGAAACAACAACTATCGAGCAGGTAATTTATTATTTAATAATGAAAATTATATCTCTCACTGCAATTCCATTCTCTGTTTTCGAAATAGTTGAATCAATGTAAATGATTTGTTGAACATTACTTTTTCAATAATTCGAGAGAAAGCCACCAGTAGAGTACAATGGTTCTACTTTTTCCAACATTAAAATCTATTTCACCTGATAAATGTAATAAATAAAAAATTGAATATAAGTTGAGTTGTAAATTATGTAAAATTTGATCAATCTTATTTCCAATGCATAGAAAAAAAAAAACTTGCAGAAAAGGAGATATTTACTTTTTCCATTATTTATATTAGAGTTTGCGATAATGTGAGGACGCACATATAAAGTTGATATTCATTGTGCAGTCCACGTTTTTACGAAGAAAACGATTTTTTTCTTCAAAAAATTATAATTCTGAAACAAAAAATTTTAGCTACTAGAGATTCAGTAGAAGTGTAACTTAAGGTGTCTTTTTGATGCGGAAAAAGTTTGAGAGAAAAAAAAATACGCTTTTTGAGATATTGAATTTTAAAAAAAAATTTCAATTTTCGTTTATTTCTAAATACAAAATTAATACAAATCAACAAGCAATTGTTTGTAACTGTGTTCGATAGTTCAAATTATTACAAACATTCAAAAGTGAAAATTGTTAAAATCGGTAAATTTTTGACGAAGTTATAGACAATTGAAAAAAAAGTTCTCGTGAATAATTGAAAAAATAGATTTTAACCCCAAAAACAAAATTGACGATAAATCTCAACAACAAAAATTTCGGCCCAAAAAAAAATACGTGTCTTTATTTCGATCAAAGAGCAACATATTTGAGTTTCGCTAAAAAATAAATTCGTGTCCCGAATGGACCGGTTGAATTGACATGGAAAACATCTGTAACTTTTGTAAGTTATGTTCGATAAAAAAACTCATCAGAACAAGTTGCAGAGCTTTCTACTGAGATTCAGAAATTATTATTGAATTTTTTGTTTTCTCCCAAAAGTAGTCATCAGAAATACCAAACAGGTGTATTAAGCTAGCACAACACAGTTGTCATATCAAGTTTTAATCTATGCCACAATTTAGGGCTCATTTAAGGCTAATTTAATGCCCTATTCCGAAATTTAATGCTCACACATTTTTTATAAATAACTATGTTTGCGTTAGCTTAACTTTAAGCTGGCACCACACACCATAAAACACGATAAAAAAATTATTGAGCCAATTCGTTTATATACCATAATTTAAGGCTCATTTAAGGCTCTCGAAATATCATAGACCGGAAGTCGTAACATTTTTTTTCAATATGTGTGTTGTGCCAACTTAATGTTATGAAATATTCGAAAATCAATTGCAAAAACTGATTAAGGCAATTCATTCTCATAGTATAATTTAAGGCTCATTTAAGGCTCTCGAAATACCATGAACCGGAAGTCGTAACATTTTTTTATTTTTTTAACACATGTGTTGTGCTAGCTTAATACTATGAAATATTCGAAAATCGATTGCAAAAACTGTTTAAGGCAATTGATTTTCATAGTATAATTTAAGGCTCATTTAAGGCTCTCGAAATACCCCATTTCTGAATTAAATGCTCCGTTATTTTTTTAAAAAAAGTAGAGGTTCCGCTGCCTTAACGTTAAGTTGACGTAACCACACGTCATAATAACAATTAAACGAGATGTCACCTATACCAGAATTTAAGGCTAATTTAGGGCTCTTTGAATATCCCATCCAAATTTTCAATTTTATTTGTTTAAACAACTTATGTTAAAAATGGCTCCTTGAAAAATTGACTGTTTAGATCGATTTCGTAAAGACAGTCATATATGTTCCGTACATTTCATGTTTTATTTTCTCATATTTTTTGTAATAGAAGTATCAACAATATGCTCTCAAACAACTAGAAGCGTATTAATATATATGTTATGTATGGTTACACAAATAATGCTTTTACGAAGGTACATAAAAACCTTGAAATTTTGAAAAACTGACTATACCCGAATTTCGGGCTATTTTTGGGCTCTTGAAATACCCCAAAATCAATTTGAAAAATACAACCCCTATCACTTACAAGCAACCCTTAATTTTCGAAAATACATTTTGAACAAAAAAACTATTCAAGAATACTGGAATATTTCAAGAGCCCGAAAATAGCCCGAAATTCGGGTATAGTCAATTTTTTAAACTTTAAGGTTTTTTTGTACTGGAGGTGCTAGCTGATCGGGCAGTCAGCACCTCCACCTAAAATTTGGTTTTTTGAGAAAAATACAAGAGCCCAAAAATCGGCCTTACCGCCAGAAATTAGCCCGTAATTATCCCAAAAATTTGGCATAAAGTAAATAGTGATATTCCGTTGTAAAGGTGCTAGCTGATCGGACCTCCGTAAAAGTATTATTTGTATAACGGTAACATATATAACATATATATAAATATGCTTTTAGTTGTTTAAGAGCATATTGTTGATACTTTTATTACAAATAATATGAGAAAATAAAACATGAGATATACGGAACATATATGACTGTCTTTACACGGAGAGAAGAGAACGCAGCTGTCATGTGCGCGGGACAAAGCAGAGCTGTGTTCTTACGAAAATGTACGATTGGACACAGCTCAGCTATGTCCTCGCATAGCCAGAATGTGTGAGCGCACATCTCTGCTTCGCGCTGGGCACAGGCCGTTCGGACGAAGCAGAGCTGTGTGCGAACAGATGAAGGCTTCGTCTAAACACAGCTCCACTGTGCCCTCGCACTCCTCTGCTTCGTGCTAAACACATCGTGCGTTTGCGCCACGTTTGTGTATATGTAATGCATTGATCGGCATTCACCTGCATAAAAGTTTGATATTTATCGAACCAATTTTCATAATTTGAGAATTATTAAACTCTGATATCATAATTGATTTATAATTTCAATGTTAAAATGAAAATATGTAAAAAAGCGAATAAAGAGCAACAAAGATTTAGTTGCGTTTGACACGACAGAGATACATTTCTATATGAAATACAGGCAACATATAAAAGTATAAAATCAAAAATGTTGTATGTGATGGTTTTTATTAAAATCTGAGTATTTTTAATTAAAACTTGATTGCCCAAAAATGTTCCGTTCTGTAATGAAAAAAATTTTGAGCTATACGTTCCTCTGCGGCAACAAATTATTATATTGACCTAATTATTTTTCGATTCGAAGCAAAGAAAAAATTTAACTTCGGCCTATAACGTAGAGATCTTTTTATTTAAAATCGACTATAAAAAATTATGCGATTCTCATAAATCATAAATCATTTTTTCAGAGAAAAGATTTCCCACAACTTCACCGTTTCTGATTTTTAAATATAAATTCTTTAATGGCTGAAAACATTTTAAAAAATTTCCAAAACGAAATTTTTATAAACAAATTGCTGAATTTGATAATAATTTATTCATTTTCGAAAATTGGAAATGGTTATGTTGTAGGGAATCTTTTTCTCGAAAAAGTGATTTGTAATTTATTAAAATCGCATAATTTTTTTAAATTTGGAGAAAAGCGATAAGAAAAAAAATTGGGTAAAAAATAAAATTGATTAATAAAATTATTTTTCTGTATTTCCAATTTTTTTCATAGAAATTAATCTTTTCTCTTCCAAAATAGCCTTTCAATAATAATATTGCTATTCTTGAAAGCAAAATTATCTATTTTTGCCTGAGGTCTAATTTTCGTGGGTGGCAACTACCTTAAAACTTGATTATCCAAAAATGTTCCGTTCTGTAATGAAAAAAATTTTGCGGTTATATGTTCCTCTGCGGCAACAAATTATTATATTGACCTAATTATTTTTGGATTCGAAGCAAAGAACAAATTTAACTTCGGCCTATAACGTACAGATGTTTTTATTTAAAATCGACTATAAATACGTAGAAACAAAAACTTTTATCAGTGGTTTAGTATTGACGTATTAATTGCAGAAATTTTGTATTTTGAATGATCGTTATACGCAACTTTAAATTCCGCGTCGTTTGCATTCACGTCAATGAGACACGGCAATTTTTTGACCTTATAAATAATCAAAGTATAATCAATGCATTACATATACACAAACGTGGCGCAAACGCACGATGTGTTTAGCACGAAGCAGAGGAGTGCGAGGGCACAGTGGAGCTGTGTTTAGACGAAGCCTTCATTTGTTCGCACACAGCTCTGCTTCGTCCGAACGGCGTGTGCCCAGCGCGAAGCAGAGATGTGCGCTCACACATTCTGGCTATGCGAGGACGGACATAGCTGAGCTGTGTCCAATCGTACATTTTCGTAAGAACACAGCTCTGCTTTGTCCCGCGCACATGACAGCTGCGTTCTCTTCTCTCCGTGTACGAAATCGTTCTAAACAGTCAATTTTTCAAGGAGGCATTTTTAACATAAGTTGTTTAAACAAATAAAATTGAAAATTTGGATGGGATATTCAAAGAGCCCTAAATGAGCCTTAAATTCTGGTATAGGTTTTTAAATAAATTAAATGTTATTTCAACCTGTCGTTACGTTAACTTAACGTTAAGCTAGCGGAACCCATTGGTTTTTTAAAAAATAACGGAGCATAAAATTTAGCAATATGACAATAAATTAGCCTTCAATGAGCCTTAAATTCTGATATAGGTGGGGACTCGATTAGACGATGTAGTTACGTCAACTTAACGTACCTATATTTTCCAAAATAAGTTCATTTTTATGAACTTGAGAATTTGTTTGGAAATATAATTTTCAAATATGCTTTTCAATTATGTTATGAGAATGAATTTCCTTAACCAGTTTTTTGTATTGATTTTCGGATATTCCATAGTATTAAGCTAGCACAACACATGTGTTAACAAAATAAAAAAATGTTACGATTTCCGGTTCATGGTATTTCGAGAGCCTTGAATGAGCCTTAAATTATGCTATGAAAATCAATTGCCTTAAACAGTTTTTGCAATCGATTTTCGAATATTTCATAGTATTAAGCTAGCACAACACATGTGTTAAAAAAATAAAAAAATGTTACGACTTCCGGTTCATGGTATTTCGAGAGCCTTAAATGAGCCTTAAATTATGCCATTAGTATTTATTTTATTTTGCATTTTTTTCTATTTATTTTCGAATATTTCATAGTATTAAGCTAGCACAACACATGTGTTAAAAAAATAAAAAAATGTTACGACTTCCGGTTCATGGTATTTCGAGAGCCTTAAATGAGCCTTAAATTATGCTATGAGAATGAATTGCCTTAATCAGTTTTTGCAATTGATTTTCGAATATTTTATAACGTTAAGTTGGCGCAATACATATATTGAAAAAAAAAATGTTACGACTTCCGGTCCATGATATTTCGAGAGCCTTAAATGAGCCTTAAATTGTGGTATATAAACGAATTGTCTCAATAATTTTTTTAACGTGTTTTATGGTGTGTGGTGCCAGCTTAACGTTAAGCTAGCGCAAACATAGTTTTTTATAAAAAATGTGTGAGCATTAAATTTCGGAATAGGGCATTAAATTAGCCTTAAATGAGCCCTAAATTGTGGCATAGATTAAAACTTGATATGACAACTGTGTTATGCCAGCTTAATACACCTCAAAAATGCTCTTGTTTTCGAAATTTTTGTTACATATGACTGGTTAACGAACTCATTCTTTCTTTTTTGTCTCCGATAAAGGGTGCAAAAAGCTCAATCTAATTCAAAAATTCCATGGACACTGGTGAAAAGCAATGGACGCATTACAACCATATTTATGATCAAGGGCGTAGGCGGGTATGCATGTAAATTCTGCCCCCACATGTATCATGTTCATATTATCACCATATTTTGGCACCTATGAGTCACAAAATTTCTCCAAATCTCAAACTCGAAAACGTTTTTTTGTAGGAGTTATGGAGGGGGAAAGAAAATCAAAAAAGTAGTTTTTCTTGTAAATGGCTCGACCGATTTTGGTGAGAAAGAAATATGTTATGTAGGTCGATGAAACGATTTTAAAAACATTTTTAAAAAATTTTTGGACAGAAATAACAGGTCTGAAAAAATGTTTGAACTTTTCAAATTTTTTTTGAAGTTATGTTTTAAGGTGACACCCACCATTTTTTCATGAACATTCCTTCAGATGTCCTCTTCAACATATATTTTTGTCGAATTTTTTGAAGTGGTGCAACATTGTAAAAAAAAATCAAAATCGTACTCGGGACACTGTGTAACTGTGTAACTTTTATTGTGAGAGATGAGGGGATTCACAATCAAAAAAGCACCCCGTATTATGGAAAGCGAGGAAAAATGTATTGTTCATAATTACACATAAATTTTATAAGTTATATATTTTCCAACAACGTTGCTGACGAGGTCAGCGAATTTAATTTCTCAAAGCAGTAATCCCAGAACGTGGAAGCTGGCGGCCCCCACCATAGACCCCACCAGCTCATGGCTTCTTTCTCGCTCGACTTCCATACGTTGGTTGAATGAGGAAGACACAATGAGCTCGAGAAATCTATGATGGGGGCCGCCAGCTCCCACGTTCTGGGATCACTCTCTCAAAGTAATTTAATAATTATATAATTAGACAACTCACTTCAATACTTATATCCTATACTTATAACCAATACTAAAGTATATCGGAGCCCATCATGGTCTAATTATTATCTTTTTGCGAATTGTTGTCGGCATACAACAACGTTAGATGGACAGACAGGGTTGGAAAAACTTTTTTTTCGGATTCAGGGGTTCAAGAAGCGTAAGATATGTTAGAAAAGGTATGTTTCAAATTTTACACAAATCTACAATCTTTGCATACGTGACATGAATGTACGAAAAAAAAATTCTGTGACTTAGACATTTTTCACGTCTTGAAAATAATTGAATTCTCTTGCACGTAAAATTCATTATCTCCGGTCGAAATAATCAAATCGATTTCGGGTCTGTTTCATTTTTAGCTTATTACGTTGGGTTTTTAAATAAATATTTTTATAATTTTTATTTTGTTAATTAACTACAGATATAAGTAATGTAATTGTTTGAACAATTTTTGCATGTCTGCCCCCTCAGTAGAAAAATTTGGAAAAAATACTATCATATGCGCTATGTCTCAATATAACTAGCGCATATTTAATAAAAGTGGAGACTTAATTAGATAGGAAGATATTCAATATTTTTGAGCACGCGACGTGTTCATATGATAGTATTTTTTCCAAATTTTTCTACTGAGGGGGCAGACATGCAAAAATTGTTTAAACAATTAAATTGCTTATATCTGTAGTTAAATAACGAAATAAAAAATTATACAAATATTTATTTAAAAACCTAACGTAATAAGCTAAAAAATGAAACAGACCCGAAATCGATTTGATTATTTCAACCGGAGATAATTAATTTTAAACACAAGAGAATTTAGCATTTTATCCAATTTTATCAAAAGTTTAAATTAATGTATCTCTCAAAAAATTTTCTTTTTCGAAAATCCCGAAATACGTGTCGATTAAATTAATGAAAAGATGCCACAGAAAAAAATTTAGGACTTTTAGAAATGTGAACAATTTTTTTTTTTAAATCCGTACGATTTGCAAAAGAATGTCCCATATCGGCTTTGCTATTTTGGCGCACTGATGTCCATACGAAATTAGCTTAAAGGGCATTGCTGGTTTTTCATGCGAAATCGGCCTGAAAACCAAATCAAATTTCACATCAACCATATGGAAGGGGTTGAGCAAGAGATTATTTTGCCAAATTTTCAGATCATTATCTGCCATTTTAAATGAGTAATGGCGGATTTTACCATTTTCGTTTTTTCTTTTTTTTAGCTAAACTAATCATAAAAAATTTAAAAAAAATCAGGGTTGTCTTTTCCAATAGAAGACACATTTGTAAATTTTTGCAGATTTTTTTATGCATAATTCGTGATGCAAAAAATTGCGAAAATTTTTGCACGCAATTTTATTCATGTTTGATCTGCGAGTCCACTTTTTTGAATTACTCTATTCATTAGTTACGTATCGATGATTAAAACAGAATTTTTGCAGATTTTTGCAAGTTGTGGACGGGGGTGAAAAAAATAATAAAAACCGTCAAAATAAACATTTTTCCAACATCTTACTATTTAAGCACATTTCATAATAACAGTAGAAAATTGAAAAAAAAAAATTTATTCGGTAATCAATCTCTAACACGGTTTACTGCTGAAATTTTTGCAAAAATTTTGCAAATTTTTTTTTTGTTACGAAAAATTGAAATTTTTACATGCATTGTGAACAAATGGTTGATTGTGATTAATCGCAAGCCAAAAGAGTGTTGCGAAAATTATCTTTTTATAGCACCTCTTTTGAAAATCCGATTTACGGTACCTGCACTCAGAAAAAAGATTTGATTGAATCAAAGAAAATAATTTTTTTGAACGACTTTCTTTGATTTAAAGAAATGATTTATTTAAATGAAAAAAAATTTGTTTGATTCAAACAAAATATCTTTGAGCCAAATAAATTTTTGTTTGAATCAAATTCATTCTTCTTCAAAACAAAGAAATTAATGTTACGTTCTTGAACGAACAGAACAACTATCTAATATAATAAACTTTGGATCTCTGCCCTATCGAGGGTAAAAACCGCCTCGCACTGTGAAATGGGGTGAAATTAAAATAGGAGTCGGATTAATGAAAGAAAAATGTTTATTAAATATATATAATTACTTACTCGCGCTTCGTTGAACCATGGAGAGAGAGAGATGATTCAGTTGACGTCCACTATTAGCTGATTAATCCTACCAAGACCGATCTTGGGCGTAGAATTTTCGATTTACAAAAAAAACCTGGATATATAAACGGGTGATGGTCGCGCGCGTCAGCGGTCCGTACGAGGGTGGAAAGAACTTCCAGCGACGAGACTTGACTGTTTGGCGGAAACAACCCGGCACCCCCGAAGGTTAAAACGTAACTAACTTTTTTTTGCAAACTGCTCGTCTCTTTTCGACCAGGAGCTCCTTTGAGAGGGCCTCCTGTCCAAACTCAAAACCCAACCCTCTAGAGACACTTTGGCCAATTAGAGAGGAGTGGGTGTTGATTACTGAGGTAAAAGAAAATAGGTAGAGAGGGTAATTTTCGGACCGGCCATCTGGGGACTCGATGTGTCTGCTCAATGGGTAAAACCCATCCCTAGATTGTCTTTGGGCTTTATTATGCCTTATTATGCTTTTCGTCTTCACCTGGGATAAGGTTTGAGACTTGCTTTTGGCCTAGCAATTACAATGAATGACAGTTGTAAAAGACGATCTTAAGCCTTAGTTTATTTCAACAAATCGAAAGTACCTCCCCGGGGGTGCTGCTGGCCAGACGACTGACGCGCTCGTTTATTATCCATGGGAGGAGAACATCGAGTTATTTAGTTATTATTCCCAAAACCAATATAGGATTTCCCCAAAATAAAATTTGAAAGTGTTCAAAGCGTTTCTCTCTCCAGGGTCCATGAAGTCGCTGAAATTGTCATTAAATTACAGTCATATTAAATAAAAATGATAATTAGAATTAAGGCAATATGATGCACTAATGCTCCATAACATACAATATTAAAATAATTAGGCCATTAACATTAAGCAACAGGTAAAATAGGTCGCGTAATATTAATTAAGATAATAATTAATCTTAGGGCAATACAGTGCATAAAAGTATTGGGCTAGCCAATGCATAATAGTTATTAACATATAATATCAAAACTAGGCTATTAGAAATAAACATAAAGTTAAAATAAGTCGCGTGATACGAATTAAAATAATAATTAATCTTAAGGCAATACGGTGCATAATAATCATGAATATATAATATCAAAAGAATGATGCTATTAGCAATAAGCATAAGAAGTAAAATAAGTCGCGGTAGAGAAAGGGTTATAATAATTCGCAACATTACGATTCAGAGAATCATTCGCATTGTGGTACCACAATCAGAACATTAATATCGTATTCTCACCTTTCACACACTTTTCTTCTATCATTGCTATAATTAATTAATTTAAAAAAAAAAGGGAATGTACCCCTCCCTTTCTGCTTTCTCGAATCTAATCTATGAAGGCGGAATGCCGCATCCGAACGTAACAGTTCCCCCTTCTTAAAATGGAAGTTAGCTGAAAGCAAGTTCCATTACGGCGAGCAGGCAGGGACTGACGTACGAGGCGGAAAAACAACGTTGGGTGCGGTGTGACGTTCTTCAATTGGCTAGTGCTGGTCCCGCTCGGCTCGAATTGGTCAGTATGCATTCTGCTTACATTATTCGCGACCTAAGCTGTTTTTAAATTAAGCTCTTAGGGCAGTTACACACAATTCCCTTTCGAGTTTGGATTTATAACAATCTGTTGTAAAGTTAGATTAAGTGATGAACATCCCTAATGGCGAGGAAAGCAGAAAGCAACAGTCGGAGCATTGTGGTCGAATTCGTAATTTACCCTAACGGCAAATCCTTATCTTCGGAATAATTTTTAATTTACGATATAGTGTTATCTTTCACTTATTTTACATATACATGTCTTTTCATTATTATTATTACTATTATGTTTCATACGCATGCATAGATACTCATGCATACTTATGTAAGAACGAACTCAAACAGCCATGCATTAATAACCCTATAGTTCATGCTAAAATTAAAATTTTCAAAAATATATATATTGTTTTTTTGTTTCTTTTTATTCATTTATTTATTTTTTCAAATCATGCATCATGCTTAATAACTAAGCTATTTTATAAATGGAGAAAATATAATTATATCATGCTTATAACTATGCTAAAAGGGGTATGCAATAGAGCTCTGGCCCTGTCCTGGCGTAATTTTTACCTATAAATATCATATAGAATTGTCCTGCAACAGAAAAGAGTATTAGTTCTACTCTTCAAAATCAGAGTCAGAAGGTTCTGCGAGGTAAGCCAACTTCAACTTATCCATGTGCTTGCCCTGTCGATGGCCTTCGTGGTTGAGGATTACAACGTTGTTATAATCCAAGATGTCGACCACAGGAAATGGTCCATCATGGCATGGACCTAACTTCCCCTGCTTTGGCTCTTCGAGTGCAAGGACTTTCCTATCATGACGTTCCTTTGAACGTTGTTTGGCCTGAATCAAACTGTCTCTTGCACGCGCACGGATGTCTGAGATATGCGTAATTAATTCCTGTAAATACGTTCCATACGTTTGGAGCTCATTGACCGGTGGGAACGACGTGGGGATTCTAATTGGTTTTCCGAAAACCAATTCGTGAGGGGAAAATTTGGTGCCTTCATGCGTTGTGGCATTATATGACATCATGGCAAAAGGAACTAAGCGGTCCCAATCCTCGTAGTCCTGGATGTAATGTTTAAGGTAGTCTACAAGTACCTGGTGACTCCGTTCGAGGCTTCCATTTGTCTGGGGGTGATAACCTGAGGTAGTAATATGTTTAATCCTAAATATCGCGGATAAATTTCCCAAGAGGTTGTTGATGAACTCCCCGCCTCTGTCGTTCAGGATGGCGCGCGGAGAACCGAAAACGGAGATGAAATGCCGCGCGAATGCACCTGCTACGGTAGAGGCTCGTTTATTAGGGATCGAGACTGCCAAGCAATATTTAGTCAAGTTATCCTGCATGGTAAGGACGTATCGATTACCATCAGGGGTGAGAGGCAATGGACCCACGACATCTAATGCTACCTTATCGAAAGCGTCTGCGGGAGTGTCAGTTATAATCATTGGTTGGCGGGTCTTAATCCGAACCAATTTCTGTCCCTGACAACTGAGACAAGTTCTAATAAAGCTCATTATGTCTGCTCTCATTTCTGGCCAAACGAAACGACTGCGAATTAGTTTGAAAGTCTTCGTGATTCCTTTATGCCCACCCACGAGACTTGTGTGGTATTCTTTTATTATTTCCTTCCTACTCTCCTGAGGTGGCACTTGAATCTCCCCAGGACAGAGCGTAAAAACGAATCAGCTGTTGGCGAAAACCAGTTTAATACTATTACGTATAGTTTCGATAGGAAATTACTCCAGACCATCTTCGGTATGTGGTACGCGAACTGAGGTAACTCCAACCATTTCCATACCGACCTTCAAACCACACAAACCATGGTATAAGTCTTCGGGGCTAGCGCAATCGAAAAATCTTTCTGTTAAAAATACACTAAAAAAGTGGGTGTTACCGAACTTGGAAACAATGACCTGACTTTTCTTAGGTCCTCCTTCTCGTAACTTCTCTGGGTTCACGAGGTCCAAGTCAGCCAGAGTGCGTCCGACAGCTGTATGCAAAATGCAGTCAGCAGCCACGAAATGGACCAGATTGTCCTTGGTCAGGGTCAAGGGATCCCGTATCGTTCTGAACGTTAGAGCCGACAGAGTACCCGCAGAAGGTGTTGATGTCTTATCTGACCGGGTTTCCTTCGCTGGAGCCATCTGTGGCTTCTCTACATCTATAGGGGGAATCGTCTCGTACAACCCCAAGATAACAGGTTTCCCAGCCACTCGCTCACGGAGTACCGGAAGAGAGTCTGATACTATCGGACGAAATAGAGGCGTTTTAGCTGGAGTTGAGTGCCCTGTAGGACCATCCAATCC
The DNA here is from genome assembly GCA_030998225.1 of Diplolepis rosae. Classification (NCBI taxonomy): domain Eukaryota; kingdom Metazoa; phylum Arthropoda; class Insecta; order Hymenoptera; family Diplolepididae; genus Diplolepis; species Diplolepis rosae. The sequence continues at coordinate 1,093,913 of JAPYXD010000467.1, forward strand.
TTGGCTCGCTGAAATCACGGTTTCTTCGAGATCGCAGAGAGTTGTGTCACTCGAGTCGGCGAGTGACGATTCTAGTTGCGGTGGTAAGATTATCGCGGGCGAGGGACGAGCCTCGAGCGGTTGTTGTGGTTGATCTGGACTCCTAGGTACAGCTGTTACCACTGGATTTTCTACACGTTCGAATCGTACTTCTCGCGTAGAGGAGTCACTACTTGGAGGCAGGTATTCGCTATCATCGTGGAATCGGACCATTCGCCTCTTCGGTTTTTTCTTTCGCGCTTTCCTTCGAATAGAGATCCCACAGGAATCTGTCTCATTATCGGAGGAATAAGAGTAAGACGGGCGGCCCTCAGCCGCATGTCGCAATCTGACTCTCGTACCCACTCCCAGATCTTCTTCGGTGGGCTGGGGTTCAGTGGGTGGCGGTGCGGCAGCAGCAAGCTTAGGTGGCCTTCCGCGTTTTTTCCGCTCGCCCATAACCGGAAAAACCGATGTACTGGGAGCCTGATCCGCTACATTTCGTGAAAGCGCGTCCGCGTTAGCGTTCACCCTTCCTGGTCGATATTTGATCTCGTACTCGAAATCAAGCAACCTCAATCGCCAGCGGAGGAGGCGAGAGGAGGGATCCCGTGTGTTGTGCAGCCACACAAGAGCTTGATGGTCAGTCACTACTGTAAACCGTCGGCCATAAAGATAGTGTCGAAAATGTTTGGTAAAGAACACGACCGCGAGACACTCTCTCTCTGATGCAGAATAGTTCATTTCTGCTCGATTCAATGTACGTGAGGCGTATGATACCAGCAGATTCTCACCAATCTTACCCTGGCTAAAAACTGCGCCGATCGCGGAGGCGGAAGCATCGGTGGTTAAGATAAAAGGAAGATTGAAGTTTGGGCATTGAAGAATTGGTTCGTGACAGAGAGAGTCACGTAAATCCTCAAAAGCCACCTGTTGGACTTCTCCCCATTCGAAGGCACGTCCCTTTTTTAGAAGTGCCGTAAGAGGCTTACTTCTAGAAGCAATATTGGGAATAAATTTTCTGTAGTACCCGACGAGTCCCAAAAATTCCTTGATATTTCTGACACTACGGGGTACCGGGGGATTCTTTACGGCCTTGATTTTCTTCGGGTCGGGACGTACTCCTTCAGCCGATATCACATGACCTAAATATCCTACTTCGTCAGCCAAGAAGGTACATTTTTCTGGCTGTAATCGGAGTCCGGCTTCTGAAAGTCGCTTGAAAAGCCTGAATATTTTCTGGTCATGTTCATCTAAGGTGGCTGCATATACGACAATATCGTCGATATAGACGAATAATTCCGTTCCCTGTAATCCGACCAATAACCGGTCCATCAGCCTTTGAAAAGTGGGCGGAGCCCCCTTCAAACCCATAGCCATCCTATTATATTCCCAATGGCCAGTGTCAGTGGAGAAAGCAGTCTTGTGTTTGTCTCTCGGGTCCATTGGAATTTGGTGGAACCCGGAAGCCAAGTCGAAGACAGAAAAGTATTTTGTTCCACCAACACTGTCCAGAATTTCTCCGATGTGGGGAAGGGGGTAAGCGTCGCCAATCGTTTTCTCATTAAGCGCTCGGAAGTCGATGACGAGGCGCCATCTTTTGATCCCATTTTGGTCTGCCTTCTTTGGAACAATCCAAAGGGGGGAGTTGTATGGGGATGAAGAAGGACTAATTATACCACTTTCTAGAAGTTTATTAATCTGCCTTCTCACCTCAGCCTTGTGCACCGGCGGATAGCGATATTGTTTACGGAAAACTGGCACGTCATCAACGGTTGGTATCTGGTGTTGCGCGAGATTGGTACCCGGAAGTTCATCACCCTCTAGAAGAAATAGTTGAAGAAACGCTTCCAGGTAACTTGTCACGCGCTGCTGACGGTGAGGACCAAGTTCCTCGAATTTGATTTTTTCTTTGATTAAAGTCAATCTTTCTTCAAGTGAGAGATTGACGGTTTTTTCACTAATGAGGATTTCATCAAGACAGTCCGACTCATCGTCGAACACATCGTAGGGCGTTAATTCCTGAGGGGGAATCTGAACTTCTATCTCCTCTTCAGTAGAGTTTATCGCTAATACCAAACATCGACCGTTACGCACGGATACGGCAGCCCGACCGATAAAAACTCCTTCCGGAGAGTCGACAAGAGGCAAGAATCCCTCCTCAATGTCTTTGTTAATAACACTGACGGGAATAACCTGTCGTGTACGCGCACGCAGCACATGCTTATCAGTCACAGCTGATGGCCGACGCAAGAGCTGCACCTGGTTGACATTCACAATGGGCACTGCACTCTCAGGAACGTCCTCGAGGGGACGCAATGTTAAAAAAGGAATCGGCCTGATCGGATCACTACTCAAGACGACCGTGTCGTGGTGAAAGGATATTTCCGCCTTCTCCTTTCGAAGAAACTCCAAGCCGATAATTCCGTTCCCAGGAAGAGGGAAAGAGTTATCAAAAACATGAAACTTCGCACGGGTTCCGTAGAGGTCGATGGAAATAGAACCGATACTGTCTAAGTAGCCGGTTGTAATTCCTGTAATTCGCAACCTATCATGGATGTGGATTTCTCCCTCCGGAGCTAATGAAAATAAATCCACGAGATTGATCTGTGATCCCGTATCCACCAGGAAGCGCCCCTGTCCGGTGACAAGACATTTGGATTTTACGATTATTTCTGGGTAGTCTGATTCTGTGTCAGCTTCCGCTGGAGCGCTGACACTTTCATTACTGTGTAGGTGGGTTTTGACGGTAGGGTTTCCGAAGAAGCGCTCGCCTGGGAAGTTGCAAGGCGAGCGCTTTCCGAGTTTAAATCACCAACAGTATTTATTGGCGGCGTCTGACCTGCAGACAACGAGCCTCCACCATCTTGATTAGGAAAATTACTGTTGCTTTCGTAATTTTCCCCCTCCTTAGATCCAGGATAGGGATACGCTGCACGTGGAGGTATCCAAGAGGTGGGGGCGGAGAAAAATGCTCTCTCATCATAAGCCTGTTCGTAGGGGGGTTGGTAACTCCCTGGGTACGTGTATCCGAACGGTTCGTAAGAGTAATATGGGTCCTGTGGATTCCACTCCCCCGCGTAATGAACCACTTTGACACCTTCTCGGTCACCGTAACGCGGAACAGGTGGTTGGTAGTGATGAGGGTTACGTGGGTTCATGATCGGGCGATTCAATTCGCCATCGCGGAAATTAGTGGGTCGTGGTGGCAATGCACATCACCGTAACGTGGAACGGGTGGTTGATAGTGATGAGGGTTCCGTGGATTCATGATCGGGCGATTCGATTCGCCATCGCGGAAATTAGTGGGTCGTGGTGGCAATGCACCTGGGATTCTAAAATTGTTTTTATTTGCCCCTTGTGGGTGGGGCGGTGAGAAACTGGAAGAATGAGGGCGTGACATCATCGGGTGCCCTGAGGGTTGAAAGGGTCGCGGAAAGGCGGCTGAGGAGGGGTCGCGATACGCACCTCGATCGGCCGCTCTGCGCTCCTCGTCACGAGCCATCTCGATTGCCGTCTCCAGGGTTGCGGGTTTCCCGATTGCAACGCGAATTTCGAGGTCGGGTCGCAAACCTCTTAGAAATCCGTTTAAGCCCGCCGCAGTCACGATAGGTGTGTAAGTGTTTATATTTTCTTCTCCGAATTCGTTGGATAGAGCAGCCTTGGCTTTGCTTACAAGCCTTCGTACTCTGGACGCGTATTCCGTTACGGACTCAGCGGGGGACATTTTGACTTGACTCAGCTGAGTGTGATAGTGCGCGAAAGTTAGCCCAGCGGTCGCGAACGATTCCCTGAGGTGCTTGGTCAGCGATTTGATAGTTTCGAAGGTCTTACCTTCCATGCATTCGCGAGCTGTTCCCCGGATTTTCGGGATTAATCGTCGGACGAATTCGGCTTCGCTAGCCCCCTGGCCCAGAGACGCGAACGCGTATTCCACATCAAGAATGAAAGAGCGAAGTTCTGTCTCTTTACCCTCGAAAATCGGAATTTGAGATAAAGCATTTTGCCAAAGGAGATAATTTGTCATAGCTTGTACCGCGGCAGTAGCAGCAGCTGTTTCGTCGGGCATGATTACCCTGTCTAAAATTACTTATGTGCACGAATGGTATATAATTTATAAGTGTTATTCTTATTATCGGAATTTACGCGATTTATGCCACAAATTACGATTATTCTAGCAAGTATGTTATGTGATAACAATTATTACCACTCAAATCGGGACAGAGCGAGCGCAATTAATCTAGAAACACCGCACTCGCGTTCAATCAGACCGTGGAAATAATAATCGTTATCACACTCCTGTTCAAGACGAGCGTGAGGCAAACACAATCATAGAATCCCGAAAAGGTCGCGGGAAATTGTCGTGGAACTCAGTTGATGAACCTTGGCTAAATAGTAATGCGGCAAGATCAAAATTCTCAGGATTGGTCAACGATCCGTGTGTTCTCTCGCGGATACCCAAATTGGCGAGCCTTATATACAGTTCAGGCAAAGAACATATTATACACTATATTCATGAATCAAGGGGGAGTTGCATAATATGAGAAAACGGATTTAACGAGATTGGCGAACCGGATTGAATATAATGACCGAATGAACGAACCACGATTTCCCGTGCTGAAAAATACAAGTTCACACTTAAAAATCGATGAACCAACTTCAATTTCGTCACTTATAAGATTTTTTTCTTTTTCTGAGACTGCGATTCTCATGAAAAATTCTGGATACTCAGTTCGATCAAATATTCAATAAGTCCCTGACAGAAGGTAAGTTCTCACCTCGATTCAATAAAACCCAAAATTTCGTACTCGTATATAAAACGCGAGTTGGGATGGGTATGTTTATATTTAAAGAAGGTCAAATTTAACCTAGAGCCGCAAGATTGACACAGAAATCGAGTTTCGGCAACGGAGAAGGTCTAGTCCCCTCGACTGGCAAGCACATACATAAACACATATAATCACTTGAATATTTCGAATCAGATAATATAATAAATAAACATCTTATAATTAGGAACAATAATGGTGTTAAAATATAAAAGAACAATGTGGAAATGTGAGCTGTGAGGATCGGAGATTGGGAAAATTATGCGTCACTGTAAAATCACAATAATGTAATGTCACAATAAATAAAAATTCAGGAATGCATCAAGACTCTAGAAGTACATCATTTTTGACTTTATCAATGACCTCAAATTGCATTTAATCATGTGGGAGAAACAAGGGGCAAGGATATGAGAGAAAATGTGACGAGTTTTAAGGGTACAATTCACAGAACGAGTTACGGGCAGTGATCCTGTCCGCAGCGCCAAATTAATCCCTCTGTTACGTTCTTGAACGAACAGAGCAATTATTTAATATGATAATTAGTGGATCTCTGCCCTATCGAGGGTAAAAACCGCCTCGCACTGTGAAATTGGGTGAAATTAAAATAGGACTCGGATTGATGAAAGGAAAATGTTTATTAAATATATAATTACTTACTCGCTACTCGCGCTTCGTTGAACCATGGAGAGAGAGAGATGATTCTGCTGACGTTCACTGTTAGATGATTAATCCTACCAAGACCGATCTTGGGCGTAGAAATTCGATTTACAAAAAGAACCTGGATATATGAACGGGTGATGGTCGCGCGCGTCAGCGGTCCGTACGAGGGTGGAAAGAACTTCCAGCCAGTGTCTCCAGAACGTGGGATTTTTCGGCCCCCACCACGTTCCCATCTGGGAGAAACACATGCAAACGTGGCGTGTCAGTGTGTCGGCTCTTGCTACACGCTGCGGTCACCAGCTTCGTGTAAAGCCGAAGGTGCACGAAGACGGACTTCGTTACAATGCTTGAGTTTTCAAGTTATTTTTAGATTTCACGCTTTCGTTTATCGAGTCGAAATTAAGAATTGTATTTTTCTCGAGTACGTGCAAAAGAGGCGCGAAGCAGACGACGAATTTGAATTTACGAAGTATATAGTTCAAGAAATAACACTTTTCTTCAATTTCTTGAAGAAAGTCTGCATGAAATAAACATCAGTATGATCTTGGAAAATTTCATGAGGATTTCAACACTTCAAAAATAAACTTTCAGTGAAATTTAGTGACAATAAATGTATAAAATTGGAATCAATATATAATTTTCCATTCAAATTTATATACTTCTTACTAATTTTGTACATTTAACAATTTTTCAATTAGAACAATATTTTCTATCAAGATAAAATGAACATAAAATTCAAGTTCATAATTTATATTTTCAGTTATATGTTAGAAATATTTTCATCTCACATTTTTGTAGCCTAAGCACAAACTTTTCATTCCAAAACTTAAAATCTCTACGGAAATGGAAAATTGTCTAATAGCAGTAGATAAATTAAAAAGCTAAAATATGTGTTTATTGGTATTTCCATATTAACATATAAATATCAATCAACCTTAAATTTTACATAAAAATGTTCGTTCGAAGTGTTCAAATCTTGTTACAATTTGACAAGATTTTATGGAGGAGTGCAATCTTTTGGATGAAATATTTTGTAGTTCTTAATTTGTCTGTCCGTCTGAAATCGTAGTAAGATTTGAACAGTAAACAACAAATTTTCCAATAGAATTCAGGATCAATAATAATTGATTCAGGAAATACTTCAACTCTGTAGAGCATTTTTGTATTTCGAATTCAAAATGTGTGCTTAAGCCACAAAAAAGTAAGCTGAAAATGTAGATATAAAACTAATTATGTCATGTTTATGTCTTCTTAATGGACTTGCATACTTTGCATATAATTCTCTAATTAGATATTTTTTTAATGTATGAACATTCAAGAAATTGATAAATTTCCATCTTTTTATAGGAACTAAAAATTTCCGGATAATGCTTTGATTGAGAAAGCTAAAAATTTGTCAAATATTGATATAAATTGCAATTTTACAATTGCATTATTTTTCAAATATTTTAACATCTCTTCAATCTTGATAATTCTTACAGAAGTTTATTTCATGTGAGTGACTTTTTCTTTTTCTAATGAAAGATTTCGTAATTCTAAATTCGGCCCAATTCGTAACATTGTAAAAAGATTTTAAAACTTCATAAAATTTTTTTTTCTGTTTTATTCAAAGTCAATAAATATTCAATGTTTGGAATCGAAATATTAAGTAAATGATTTTTAATTTCTGGGAATAAACTGCTTTAATAAGACAATCTTTCTTCTTTGTGAGAAATCTCAATTTTAAAATTAAAATTCTACGCATAGGATACAAAACCATAATATGAAAATACTTTTATTACAGAATTTTGAAATATACAAGTTGACCAATTTTTAATCGAGTAAATCGGCTACTTTAAGCAAAAAATTATGTTAAAAATATTTTATCAAAAAAAAATAAGACACATTAAATTACGGTTTAAAACCCACATTCACAGATTGATGGTAAAAGCAGTTTAAAGTTTTTTAATCTTACGTTTTAGTGAAGTATGCACAGACTTTTAATCAGAAAAATGAAATGCTTTATAGAAAGTCAAAATTTTCTTATTACTGCACTTAATCAAATTTATAAAGTAAAAATATTTTTTAATTGATGCTTTCACTCAATTCTTTAAACATTCATTAATTGAAAATTGTACTCAAAATTTAATCTTGCAGCGTTCCAATATTCCCACAATGTTACAAAATCTTATTAATCATTATTTTAGTCGAATTATTTTCAAAATATTTAAAAAATAAATGTAAATATTTTGATTAAATACTCTGTCAAATTTTGCATTTGACTGATCTTGCAAAATTGTTGAAAGTTTTGAATACTGATAGAAGAAACTTTAAATGAAATTTTATGTCCATAAATGCTTAAAGTTCTATATAGAAATATCAACTACAACATTCTCAAATTTTATAAATAAACTATTAAATTCAAAAAGTTTCGGATTTTTTTAAAAACTGTACAAATTTCAAATATGAATCAGTCAAAATCTACTGATTATCAGTGAAATTTGACTGATTTAAATAACTAAAAACAGGTTACTGTGAATCAGTCAAATTTCACTGATAACTTCAGTGAAAAGTAACTGATTTAACAGTGAAAAATATTGTTTCCACTGATGATTCAGTGAAAAGGCAAATCACTGATTCAATCAGTGAAAATTTGACTGATTCAGATTTAGAGTGTATACAAATTTCGAATATAAAGAGTACTCTGTACATTAATCAAACAAATTTAGCAGATGAATATTTTAATAAATATTCCTAAATATTATTGGAATATGATACATATCGATTTAGAAAAACTTCTTCAAAGTACTCAGACATTTTTCTTATTTTACGACATTTTTGCACCATGTTTGACCTTTGGGTAGGATTCAAGAAAACAATTGTAGACATACTTTCATTACTTAGTAAAATACTATGAAGACTTGCTTTTTAAATTAACGCGAAAACTTTTAAAACCTTGAACAATCGGTTGCATAGTTTCTGCTCTAATCTTGGACGCAATTAGAAAAATAGGTTTTTTTTGCTTTTTTTAGATCTAGTTTTTGCCTTAAACATAAAAGAAAGAAAACACATTTGAAATATTAAAATAAAAAAGCTTGTTCATTCTTAGAGAATCCCAAATATTCTGAAATAAAACTCCTTTCCAAACCACCACGGAGATAGAGTTTACTTGTAATAGTTCAATAAATTTTATGTACTCTAAATAAATTTTTTCGTAATTGCAGAAAACTTATTCCAAATACAAAAATTGTATCTTTAAATGTACAGGATAATTAATTATAAAAATCGTTCGAATTTGAATTTCAAGGAATTGTACACACTTTCTAGGCACATCGTTTTTCCTTTTGCAAACATTTTTAAAACTTCTAATTTTTCAAGTAATTGGGAGAAGTACATTTAAAAAAAAAATTGTTTTCTCTACTTCCACTCGCGCTAGCTTAACAAATTTTCAGAATTTTACGATTTTATTAATATTGTATTAAGTGTCTACATTTTCTGAAACTATCTACAGGAGAAAAATTTTAATACTTTAGTAAAGAAAGTTTTCTGAAAAGTTGTAGCTCAATCAGATTAATAGCCAAAAAGTTACCAATGTTTTAAATCGCAAACGAACGGTATAGAGGTCAAATTGGAGACGAAAACAAATAATAATAGCAACCTTCTTTTGTTTTCTTCTAAGATATACTTGATTCTCGCTTTATGCTTTATTTGAGAAGGCAAGAGTGTGGATTCTTCATATTTTTATCGTAATTCCTTATTGAAAACGGCAAAAGTAAGAATATTATATTATTATTTGGTGATACGTGAGTGCTCTTACGTACGTTTTTGTTTGATGCTTGTGGGTAAGTTTATTTTGTGAAACTTAATTTGTGTGCAGATTACAAATTATTCACATTCGCTCAATTTTATCGACTTTTCATCTTATTAATTCTTTTCAAATAATTCTGTTTTCCTTCGTCGTATAATTTATTGTTCACAATGAGTAATCCGGTTGACCCAAATTCGAGTGTTTTGAAGGACAGCCAGGTTCAAACGAAGGTTGACCACCGTTTGAACTCTGGTTCAAACGAATGTCAACCCGCTAGAAAAGTCATGAAAAATGCAAAAAACTTTCAGTTGTGATGGTTTGAGGAATTTCCGTGGTGGAGAGAGTGGGTGGTTACATTAGCAGATGAAACAAGATTTCATTGCAAAATTTGCAATAAAACGTTGCTATGTGGCAAAGCGGAAATTGAAAAGCATGAAGCATCTTTATCACACAGAAAGAAGCAAGAGTTTTCAAATAAATTAGAATGTTATGGAGTAGTAAGTGAAAATTCTTCTAATGTAACTGCCAATTCTTACAGTGTTGAACCTTGTGTAGCAAGTTCTTCTGCTTCAGAATTCACAAATTCCACGATTCCGGAAAGTGTTACTTTCAAACAGAAAGTACAAAAAAGCAGAGATTAGGATTAGTACATTTTTCGTAGAGCATAATTTACCATTCGCGATTTCATCAGAATTGATAGGACTTTTCCAAGATATGGAACCTTCGGTTTTAAAAGACGTTAGATTGAGCCACACTAAAATGGTCCTAGTTGTAAATAACGTCGTATGTGCTGCTGAAACTGATCGCATGGCAAATATTTTGCGTAAGCAATCATTTTCAGTGTACGAAGACGAAACGACCGACAGGACTCTAGAAAAGTGGCTGTCATTAATGGTTCGATATGTGGAGCCAACGACATTTTCTGTCAGGGTGGAATTGCTCCAGCTTATTAATGTAAATGCTTCGGATTGTTCTGCCTCTAAAATTTTTGATGCGTTCGAAAAGCATTGTCTGGGCAGAAAATCCCTTTATCTAATATCTGTGCTTTAGCTTGTGATAATGCACAGGTGATGGTCGGCAATAGGTCCTCATTTAAAACAAAATTAAAGGAAAAAAGTCCCCGTTTAATTGTTTTCCCGTGTGTCTCGCATTCGTCAGCAATTGTAGCAAAATATGCTTGTGCCACAATCCCAGATGTAGAGGATTTATTCAAAGATTTGCCAGCTTTTCTTAATGCTAGCTCCAAGCGAACGGCTATTTTTCGATCGATTGTTTTGGAATTAGGAAATGACTATCAAAAAATTCCTAGTTATTCTGAAACTCGCTGGCTTGTCCGCTATCGATGCATAGATATTATAATAAAGAATTGGGAAGTTATTCTTCAGTATCTTATGGTCCTCGTATCTGAGAAGGTAGAGAAGGCCAAAGACTTGTTAGGAAAAATGCAGAATCCTTTGACACTCGCATATTTCCTATTCTTGAAATTTACTTTGAATAGGTTCAACGTATACAATGCGAAATTCCAAAGTCGCGAAACAATGGTTCAGGAACTCCAGCCAAATTCGGCTAAATTCTTCGTATGGATTCTTAGCAGTTATTCGAAAGAGGGTCTTCTTCAACCGAATTTATTCTTTTAAATCATTAGAAATGTTAACTTTGCAGATCCTAGTAATCAAAAGCCGCTTCGAGACATTGACGTTGGTAAGGAAACGCGAGAATATTTCCAGCAGCAACTTACAAACAAGAAATTGCAAATAGTAGAAGTTGATCTATTTCTTCGTAATTGCTTGAAATTTTATGTCACAGCAAGCGAAGAAATTCGCAATCGACTTCCTTTTGATGACATCTTTTTGTCTTGCGTTGCTGTTTTCCGGCCTCAAGTAGCTTTCTATGCTGATCGAAGCGAAACTTTTCCTAGGGTCTGGAAAGTTTGTCAAGATTTAGGGTCGTTTGATAGAATAGGTGTACAAAAAGAGTGGGATTCTTTACTCAAAATCAGACAGGAACTCAAAGAAAAGTGGTCGAATTTATCTTTTGACGAAATGTGGTCTAGTATCGGTGTATCTTTGACGAGTACAGGAGAAAAACTTTTTCCAAATTTGACCTCAGTATTGAATCATGTTCGGAGTCTTCCTCATTCAAATGCTGAGGTGGAGCGAGGTTTCTCCATGCTCACGGACGCCAAAACTCCCAAAAGAAATCGCTTAGGAAACAGGACGGTCAACTCAATTTGTGTTACTCGATCAGCCCTAAAGGCGAGAGCTGAAACAGCCATATCAACGAGCATCACTTCGAAGCATTTGCAATTAATGACCGAAAATCTATATGAGATGGCAGAAAGTGATAGGCAAAGTGGTTTGTCGCTCATCGCTCACGAAGGAGAGGATTAATTCTAATGGTCAAGGCATGGCGTTAATCAATTTCAAACCCCTTTCTTCGCGTGCCTCGGGTATGGAAATTGTTTAGTTTTAATTATTATTTTGTGAGTAAGAAAACATACTGAAATTGAGTAATATCACGCTTTGGGCATAAGTGAGAGGCAAGGGGACTCACAATAATCAAGCACCCCTAATCATCCCGAATTAATCATACTTCTTCATTATTTGATTTATAACAAAACATTTTTGTTCGACGTATACTGGAATTTGATAGAGGCAAGCCTGAAGTACGGGCTACATTTGTAGCGTTTTTTACCACTTTGCTTCATTTTTTTCCTTTTTTCTTTTTGCTTGAAAGCAAAAACCCTTTTCGTTTCGTAGGACGTGGACTAGGCCTACAGGGGATACCACGTAAAAAAAACGAGCCTTAAACTCTACCTCCGTGGTGGTGTGGAAAGGAGTTTTATTTCAGAATATTTGGGATTCTCTAAGAATGAACCAGCTTTTTTATTTTAATATTTCAAATGTGTTTTCTTTCTTTTATGTTTAAGGCAAAAACTAGATCTAAAAAAAGCAAAAAAAACCTATTTCTCTAATTGCGTCCAAGATTAGAGCAGAGTCTATGCAACCGATTGTTAAAGGTTTTAAAAGTTTTCGCTTTAATTTAAAAAGCAAGTCTTCATAGTATTTTACTAAGTAATGAAAGTATGTCTACAATTGTTTTCTTGAATCCTATCCAAAGGTCAAACATGGTGCAAAAATGTCGTAAAATAAGAAAAATGTCTGAGTACTTTGAAGAAGGTTTTCTAAATCGATATGTATCATATTCCAATAATATTTATTAAAATATTCATCTTCTAAATTTGTTTGATTAATGTACAGAGTACACTTTATATTTGAAATTTGTATACACTCTAAATCTGAATCAGTCAAATTTTCACTGATTGAATCAGTGATTTGCCTTTTCACTGAATCATCAGTGGAAACAATATTTTTCACTGTTAAATCAGTTACTTTTCACTGAAGTAATCAGTGAAATTTGACTGATTTACAGTAACCTGTTTTTAGTTATTTAAATCAGTCAAATTTCACTGATAATCAGTAGATTTTGACTGATTCATATTTGAAATTTGTACAGTTTTTAAAAAAATCCGAAACTTTTTGAATTTAGTAGTTTATTTATAAAATTTGAGAATGTTGTAGTTGATATTTCTATATAGAACTTTAAGCATTTATGGACATAAAATTTCATTTAAAGTTTCTTCTATCGGTATTCAAAACTTTCAACAATTTTGCAAGATCAATCAAATGCAAAATTTGACAGAGTATTTAATCAAAATATTTACATTTATTTTTTAAATATTTTGAAAATAATTCGACTAAAATAATGATTAATAAGATTTTGTAACATTGTGGGAATATTGGAACGCTGCAAGATTAAATTTTGAGTACAATTTTCAATTAATGAATGTTTAAAGAATTGAGTGAAAGCATCAATTAAAAAATATTTTTACTTTATAAATTTGATTAAGTGCAGTAATAAGAAAATTTTGACTTTCTATAAAGCATTTCATTTATCTGATTAAAAGTCTGTGCATACATCATTAAAACGTAAGATTAAAAAACTTTAAACTGCTTTTACCATCAATCTGTGAATGTGGATTTTAAACCGTAATTTAATGTGTCTTATTTTTTTTGGATAAAATATTTTTAACATAATTTTTTGCTTAAAGTAGCCGATTTACTCGATTAAAAATTGGTCAACTTGTATATTTCAAAATTCTGTAATAAAAGTATTTTCATATTATGTTTTTGTATCCTATGCGTAGAATTTTAATTTTAAAATTGAGATTTCTCACAAAGAAGAAAGATTGTCTTATTAAAGCAGTTTATTCCCAGAAATTAAAAATCATTTACTTAATATTTCGATTCCAAACATTGAATATTTATTGACTTTGAATAAAACAGAAAAAAAAATTTTATGTAGTTTTAAAATTGTTAAATGTACAAAATTAGTAAGAAGTATATAAATTTGAATGGAAAATTATATATTGATTCAAAGTTTATACATTTATTGTCACTAAATTTCACTGAAAGTTTATTTTTGAAGTGTTGAAATCCTCATGAAATTTTCCAAGATCATACTGATGTTTATTTCATGCAGACTTTCTTCAAGAAATTGAAGAAAAGTGTTATTTCTTGAACTATATACTTCGTAAATTCAAATTCGTCGTCTGCTTCGCGCCTCTTTTGCACGTACTCGAGAAAAATACAATTCTTAATTTCGACTCGATAAACGAAAGCGTGAAATCTAAAAATAACTTGAAAACTCAAGCATTGTAACGAAGTCCGTCTTCGTGCACCTTCGGCTTTACACGAAGCTGGTGACCGCAGCGTGTAGCAGAGCCGACACACTGACACGCCACGTTTGCATGTGTTTCTCCAAGATGGGAACGTGGTGGGGGCCGAAAATCCCACGTTCTGGAGACACTGCTTCCAGCGACGAGACTTGACTTTTTGGCGGAAACAACCCGGCACCCCCGAAGGTTAAAACGTAACTAACTTCTTTTTGCAAAATACTCGTCTCCTTTCGACCAGGAGCTCCTTTGAGAGGGCCTCCTGTCCAAACTCAAAACCCAACCCTCTAGAGACACTTTGGCCAATTAGAGAGGAGTGGGTGTTGATTACTGAGGTAAAAGAAAATAGGTAGAGAGGGTAATTTTCGGACCGGCCATCTGGGACTCGATGTGTCTGCTCAATGGGTAAGACCCATCCCTAGATTGGCTTTGGGCTTTATTATGCCTTATTATGCTTTTCGTCTTCACCTGGGATAAGGTTTGAGACTTGCTTTTGGCCTAGCAATTACAATGACTAGCAATTGTAAAAGACGAGCTTAAGCCTTAGTTTATTTCAACAAACTGAAAGTGTCTCCCCGGGGGTGCTGCTGGCCAGACGACTGACGCGCTCGTTTATTATCCATGGGAGGAGAACATCGAGTTATTTAGTTATTCCCAAAAGCAATATGAAATTTCCCCAAAATAAAATTTGAAAGTGTTCAAAACGTTTCTCTCTCCAGGGTCCAAGAAGTCGCTGAAATTGTCATTAAATCATAGCCATATTAAATAAAATAATAATTAGAATTAAGGCAATATGATGCGCTAAGCTTCATAACATGAAATATTAAAAGAAATAGGCCATTAACATTAAGCAAAAGATTGAATAGGTCACGTAATATTAATTAAGATAATAAATAATCTTAAGGTAATACAGTGCATAAAAGTATTAGGCTAGCCAATGCATAATAGTTGTGAACATATAATATAAAAACTAGGCTATTAGAAGTAAGCATAAAAGTTAAAATAAGTCGCGTGATACGAATTAAAATAATAATTAATCTTAAGGCAATACGGTGCATAATAATCATGAATATATA
Source organism: Diplolepis rosae (assembly GCA_030998225.1). Classification (NCBI taxonomy): domain Eukaryota; kingdom Metazoa; phylum Arthropoda; class Insecta; order Hymenoptera; family Diplolepididae; genus Diplolepis; species Diplolepis rosae. Next base: position 1,109,015 of record JAPYXD010000467.1, read on the forward strand.
ATATCAAAAGAATGATGCTATTAGCAATAAGCATAAGAAGTAAAATAAGTCGCGGAAGAGAAAGGGTTATAATAATTCGCAACATTACAATCATCAGAGAATCATTCACATTGTGGTACCACCATCAGAACATTAATATCGCATCCTCACCTTTCACACACTTTTCTTCTATCATTGCTATAATTAATTAATTTAAAAAAAAAAGGGAATGTACCCCTCCCTTTCTGCTTTCTCGAATCTAATCTATGAAGGCGGAATGCCGCATCCGAACGTAACAATAATACATTGATATATGGTCAAAGATATAATTTATTTGATTTAAGGCATACATTTATTTGATTCGAACAAATATTTATTTGGTTCAAAGATATTTTGTTTGAATCAAACAAATTTTGTTTCATTAAAAAAAAACATTTTTTTACATCAAAGAAAGTGTTTCAAACAAATAATTTTTTTGATTCAATCAAATCTTTTTTCTGAGTGTGTAAAGCGGGACAAAACTGCGATTTTCAACCCTAGGGGCGAAGCTTTAAAGGTAGGGTTGCAAACCGCACTTTCGTCCCGCTTCACAAGTACCGAAAATCAAATTCTCAAAACAGTTGCTATGAAAAATAGTATGTATGTCACACTCGTTTGCAATCGCTGTGTTTCGTCCCTTGTAATGCAATATACTATTTCGTATTCTTGAATAATTTTCGAATATACAGGTTAAATTAATTTCTCTTTGTTAAAAATGACATACTCATTTTACCATACAAGACATCGTTAATACCCTAAAATCGTCCTCCATTTAATTTACTTTTTGAAATTTCAATGAGCACAAATAATAAGAAAAGCTCGTAAATTAAATAAGTAATTAACTTGGATTTCTGGATAACAACAAATTTTTAGCAGTTCTTTTGCATTGCAATACTTACATTTTCGTTACATTTTTTTATAAAGTTTTGCCAGTTAAAAAATTTAGTCCTTTCAAAAATTGTCAGTTTTGAATAAAAGTGGTGTACAAAATGTAAAATTGGTTTTCCTACATAAATATATTTTTCTAGCATCGAGTTTTTACAAATGTAGACGGTTAATTGTACTTTCATAGCTCTTCATACTCCATAAATGGCTGAACATTTGCCAAGCATAAAATTTTTTTTCAATTATAAATTAGTCATCATCGCTGTCTTCGTTTATAAATGTAAGTTTGTAAGAAAACCAATTTCACTTTTTGTATACCACTTTTATATATATCGGAAATTTTTTGAACGGACTACATTTTCAACGGGCAAAACCTGTATATTCGAAAGATATTCAAGAACATAAATAGATTATTTTCGCAATACTCTTTTGGCTTGAGATTAATCACAATCAACCATTTGTTCACAATGCATGTAAAAATTTCGATTTTTCGCAACAAAAAAAATTCGCAAAATATTTTGCAAAATTTTTTCAAAAATTTCAGCAGTAAACCGTATTAGAGATTGATTACCAAATAAAATTTTTTTTTCCATTTTTCTACTGTTATTATAAAATATGCTTTAATAGTAAGATGTTGGAAGAATGTGTATTTTGACGGTTTTTACTTTTTTTTACCCCCGTCCACAACTTGCAAAAATCTGCAAAAATTCTGTGTTAATCATCTATAGGTAACTAATGAATAGAATAATTCAAAAAAGTGGACGCGCAGATCAAACATGAAGACAATTGCGTGCATAAATTTTTGCAATTTTTCGCATCGCAAATTATGCAATGAAAAATCTGAAAAAATTGACAAATGTGTCTTCTATTGAAAAAAACAACCCTGATTTTTTTCAAAATTTTTTTATGATTAGTTTAGCTAAAAAAAGAAAAAAACGAAAATGGTAAAATCCGCCATTACTCATTTAAAATGGCAGATAATGATCTGAAAATTTGGCAAAATAATCTCTTGCACAACCCCTTCCATATGGTTGATGCGAAATTTGATTTTGTTTTAAGGCCGATTTCACATGGAAACCCAGCTATGCCCTTTGTGCAATAAAAGTAAAATGAATGGGTTGCCATTTTAGTAAATTCAGATTTGTGCGAAATTCGGAAGAGATTTTTTTCGGCGCATTCATATCCAAAAGTCAATAAGAATTAAAAAATAGTATGAACTGCTAATATTTTCCGTCTATCAAGTTAAGTGGCTATTCCACGATTTTGGATTTACATAGTACTCATTTAAACTGCAATTGTATTTTGTATATTTTTAATTGATTTTCATTATTAAATATAATAACTTAGAACATCAGTATGTTGAAAATTCAACACGTTTTTGAAATTAAAAAATGTTCATGTGTGTCCAAGGCGCAGATTACTTTCATTCGTTCCTGCGTGAATAGATACAGCTAGTGGAACGAATCTTACTACTCACGGTTTACTCAACTCTCGATTGAAGCGTAGAGTAGAACAAATGGACTGTTACGTACGGGTGGTAGGGATAAATAAATAATTAAATATTATAAATAATAAATTAATATTTATTTAAAAGATGAAAAAGTGTACTCGGAGGCTTCACAAACTGTAGGACACTGTTGTGTCCCTTTTTTTATTTTTAAGTAGGATCGTTTTCGGAATCCTTACTTTCTCTACCGGCTACTAGAAAGGAATATAAAATGCTAGAATTTCGATGAAAAGAAAATATCTACTAAATTTCGGAAAGGCTCAATCAGGAGATTTTGCTTCTATATTCAAATAAAATATTATAAATTGAGAACGATACAGCTTACCGATATTTGTAGTTAACTCTACCAGTTGGTAGGACAAGGGTTGGAGAAGAAGTCTGTCTTCGATGTCACCCTTGATTTTCTGACTCAACTGGGCTTTTAAAAATTCTGTGATGCGTGACTAAAACTAGTCACTCTTGTTCATTTTTCACCGATTACACGTGTTTGCAATTAACGCACACACACGAATTCTTGACACTTTTGCCTTGTTAATTTTATAAAAATTAAAAGATGGATGGTTTCGAACCAGAAAGAAAACAGTACTTTTTAAATTGTATTCTTTCTCCACTTTTAATCGTTTATAACCTTAATGTGGCTTCTCGAAAAATATCTTCTCGTCGTTTTGAGATTCGACGACGAGGATTATTTTTCGGAACTTTGTTTTTCAACGCCAGAGCTGTAGCACGCACAGATTAACTCTCGCGGCTAACCGACCACCGATTTGCACTGAAAATATTATTTCAGAAGCGTAGTGATAAAAAAATTTTACTTGTATAATTTTTTTAGCGCGACAACCCCGTGAACGGCTTTCGTCGGAGGAAAGATTTTAGAAGTTATTTACGTCCGCCCAAGTAAAATCCCCAATTTGTGGCCCTGGCTAGGTCTTTTTCACAAATCTAGGTCAACTATCCAGGTGATAGGACTTACTTGTTCCGAACCGCGGACGGGCGAATGTAAAGAACCGTGTCTTGCTCTTTAGAGTTCTTACCCGGAGTAAGAAGCTCGTCAGACTGCGTTTTTGATTTCAAATTGATTGATTTTTATGGAATTGTATCGATGTCATACAGGTGGGGAATAGTGATGACTTGGAAATATTTCTATGTTGCGTGATTTCTGTGAAGAGGAATTTTTGCTGAGAAAGAATTTGGAAATATTGAAGACCTAAATACTTGGTAGTTTTGAAATTCTTCATGTCTATTGCCAAGTGAGAATTTTTGTTGACTTGGCATTTTATCAGTTAATGATAATTTCTGGATTATTCCAGAATTTTAACAAGTCGTGGGTCAATAGCAGCATTTTAGATTGACCTTTAGAATTTTTTGAATCTGACACCTTTTCGATTTTTCATATTTTCAGAAAAACGTTTGTTTAGATTCTTTTGGTAATGTATTACTCACTGGCCGACAATTTTTTAGCTACTCAAGCTTTAGGTATAATAAATAATAGGAATAGTGATTTAATGGATTGAAGTGGTTCCAGGAATACTATTGTATGCGTAACATCGATACCAGCGGTCAAAGATTTTAGCGCGTGGTCTCTAACATGCGTAGTATCCGTCAAAGTCGGTACGTACAGGCGAGCGTAAGCTGCTTACGGCAGGCGTAAGGTGTCATGACGTCACCGCAAGGGTTATACCTGCGCTTACAGCCACTAGGGTCCGGCTTACGTGTGTGTGAGCATTTTCCTTTTCGTTTTCCTTTTCCTTCTTTCTCCGTTATTTGTCCCACCTACGTGCGTTCGCTGTTTTCTCGCATTCTCTTCTCTATCGTTCTTTACAATTTTTAAACTTCCACGTTTTTCTTAATCTTCATTCATTCCATTTACATTATTTTAATTCATTCTTCCATTCTCATGTCTTGCCTGCTTAATTTAATTTTATTATATATTTACATGCATACATTTAGGTGCCAATATCTTTTGTCATAATTGGCACGTGAATATATGCACACATATTATAACATGGACACAAATCTAAACGCTCAAGTTAGCGTTATTATGAATAACCCATGTTATAATTATCTATAATAATATAAAAAAAGTATACAATACATATATATATATATATATATAATATTATAGATCATACATATACACATATATACCTATAACCTTATTTATTATTATAAACAATCTTTCCCATTGCATGGAGATTGTTTGTTTTAATTTTGAGTTTTCTTAATATGTTTAGGTCCTTGAACCGACCCCTTTACCTGCCTCTGCTGAGCATGCAAAAGCGCTCACAGGTTACGAGAACCGTGAATGAACGTTAGAAGTATATTGTTTATTTGAGTCTTGCGTAAATACTTCGCTTGGGTAATAATAAAATATTTTTATGAAATTACAACTTATTATAATTTTTAATATTTTATTCACGGTTTGCTCGTAAACATGGACTACTCTACTATTTTTATGATTGAATAAAAAAATTGTTTTCTCATAATTGTACTATGAGTAATAATTTATATTTTTAGAAATCTTTAATGCTAAACTTCTGAATTCTGCAAAACTTTAATTCATTCTTGAACATCCAATACATCACAAATAATTACGCTGGTACTAAATAATTTCTACCTTGTCCATGTGTCCCAAATTTTATCGGAAATTGAGTAAAATTACTTCAACTATTTTTCTCCGTTTATTGATTTTAAATAATTAAAAGTAGTGTACTTTATATTGGCCCTCAATATTAATGGAATGGTATTTTGTTGGAAAAGTTGGCTTTAGGGCCCATAAAATGATTAAGTCAATTTAATCAAACGTTTCTGCTCTGATCGGAGCCATCATCAGTGATATTTATTTAAATCTAAAAAATACAAAAGGAAGGCGATAATTTCCCATTTATAGTAATAACAATGGTACTTGAACAAATAATACAAAGAACGAGTACTTAATGTATTGAATTAAATCTGTAAGTGAGGTAGAAGGTTTTGATAATCGACCAAAACAAAGAAAGTGCCTAAAGATTTCTCAGGTGAAAAACTATCTTGAAACAACTTGGAATTGACATATTAGACCAACTTTAAATAAATGTACTGCATATCTTATAGTTAATAAGGAATCAGTTTAAGAAACATGAAATATATACTTATGTTTGAAAAAAAACCCAAATCTACAAATAAATTCTTTGGTGCAAAAATGAATATTACATAAAAAATTATTTTAAAAAATTGTTTGTACATGTGTTTATGTCTGTCCTAAACATACAAGTGTGTAAACATAAATTCTTTGGTGCACAGTTGAATTGAAAGAACTTGAATTTAGGCCATAAGGCTATTTTTGAACTATTTTACCTAATAACTATTTTAAAACTATCTTTGAGAGTTGAACAGGTGTTTCTTGTTTTTTTTAACTACTTTCTTTACCTAATAACTATTTTAAAACTATCTTTGAGAGTTGAACTGGTATTTTTGTTTGACCTATCATTGAAATTAACTAAAGAGAAAAAATTCTTTAGTGCAAAGCTGAATTGAAAAAGCTTGATTTAGGACATTATTTTTGCGATATTTTACATAAAAACTATTTTTAAACTATTTTGGACAATACAATTTTTAAAAAATATTTCTTGAATATCCTATTCATAACCCGTATATAACAGCCTATTTTTCTGAAAAACTATTTTAAAACTATTTTTAAAATTGCACAGGTATTTTTGGTTTACCTGATCTTGAAATTAACTAAAAAAATTCTTTGGTTCAAAAATAGCCTTATGGCCTAAATTCAAGTTCTTTCAATTCAGCTGTGCACCAAAGAATTTATGTTTACACACTTGTATGTGTAGGACAGACAAAAAACAATGTACAAAAAATTTCTAAAATAGTTTTTAAAATAATTTTTTATGTAATATTCACTTTCGCAACAAAGAATTTATTGTAAATTTGGGTTTTTTTCTGTTCAAACATAAGTATATATGGTATTTCATGTTTTTTTTAATGATTTCGCTTCTTAACTATAAGCTTTGCAGTACATTCATTTAAAAGCTGGTCTAATATATCAATTCCAAGTTGTTTCAAGATAGTTTTACACCTGAAGATATCATTAAGGCGCATTCTTTGTTCTGGTCGATTATCCAAACCTTCCACCCCTGCCACTTACAGATTTAATTCAATACATTAAGTACTCGTTCTTTGTATCAATTGTTTGAGTACCATTGTTATTACTATAAATGGAAAATTAGCGCCTTTATTTTGTATTTTTTAGATTTAAATAAATAGCACTGATGATGGCTCCGATCAGTATGCAGAAACGTTTGATTAAATTGACTTAATCATTTTATGGACCCTAAAGCCAATTTTTCCAACAACATACCATTCTATTGCTTTTTAAATATTGAAAATAAAAAAAATTCCACTCTTCATCAAAAATAAGTGAGATATGGAATAAGCGCTAAAATACAAAATTAATTGCCTAATTAAAATTCTGCGATTGTTTTTCCTTATTGAGATATTTAGAAAAAAATACATTTTTCAGCAAGAGCCTGGGACATCTGGTATGCAAAATGAGGGAAAAAGACTGAACCCAGAAATAATAATGGAATGCCGCTACAAAATCTGCAGCTGCAGCTTCAGCAGCCGCTCCCCGAAATGCTGGCCAATGAAACGTCGCTGCATACATTTATGTGAGCCAGATGCAACAGCAAGTGCAGGAGCTGCAGATGAAAATGAACTTGCTGTTGCAAAAACCTGATGTGTTAGCCCAGCAAAGCCGCCTCCGAAGACACAACCCCGCCACAACAGCCACCGAAAGATACGACCCCGCCACCGCACGGTGGGAATCGGGAAGGTCCAAAACGAGAAGAGATGGCGCAAATAATGCAGGCACCAGTTCCAACCGTGAAAAAAACTATCATTGGTGTTATTATTTGTGTATACACTGAGAAAAAAATGCTATTGAATCTATAAGAGATTTCTACCAAACGCATATATATTATTAATTCAAAAAAATATACCAATGAAACTGATCCATATGCGTTACAAATTCTATAACATATTGATTTGAATCAATGATATACATGCTTTTGGCAGAAATGATATAAATTCAATAGCATTTTTTTCTCAGTGTAGTATTAGGCCCAGACGCCGAGTGTAATAATTTTTTTTACTTCTCTAAAACCTGAATCATCCGAGATTCTCACTGAATTATAATCAGTGACCTACTCTCGGCGAAGCAAACAGGGAATTGTCACTGAAAAACCAGTAGAAAATCACTTGTTGCTCCCGCCAGAATTGCGCCACTCGATTTTAATTCAGCGTGAACGTCACTGATTCAGGTGTAGTACAAATCTCGTTTTGACTTCCCAGTAGAAAAAAAATCATGTGTGCAACACGGGAAAACATTTATTTAACTCATGTAATTGTAGACCTCGCTTTTGCTCGGGCATCAAACTTCACACTCGCATAAATAAATGTTTTTTTCTCTAGTTGCACAATGAACTATTCCAGTAGCACAATATACTATTTCCAATTCTTAATATATACATAAAGTGGACACGAATGTGTAGTAGAATAGGCTATGAGTGCGAGAAGCTAGACGAACTTAGTCCAAAACATGATTTTTGAAAAAACAAAAATGGTGGTGCTAACTTCCTGGACATCGTTCAGAACTGTAGATAAATAAATAAATCCACACTTAGAGGTCACACACACATCACCTGCACTGGAGCACAGACGACCCATGAATTCTGGTACAGGTGATTACTTATTATGGTGCTATTTTCCCGTAAAAGCATTATATATATAACCATGTATATATATAAATGAGCTTCTAGTTCTACTTGTTTAAACAAGCCTTTAAATTCTGGTATAGGTGATAACTTGTTTAACAATTACTTTCATGTGTGGTTAAGTCAACTTTCTTAACGTTAAGTCGGCAAAAACCCATTGTTTTTTTTTTTTTTTTTTTTTTTTTTTTAAAAAATACGGAGCATTAAATTCAGCAATAAAGCATTAAATTGGTAGCCTTAAATGAGCCTTAAATTCTGATATAGCTGGAGACTCGATTGGACGATGTGGTTACGTAAACATAACGTAAACCTACAGTCTGTT